>JAQISU010000278.1:6195000-6525000 GCA_029339505.1 Unio delphinus
AGGACCTCCGTATCTTCTTTAAAGTCTCTAAACAAAGTAAATGTTGCCATATTTACGAATATAAGGTACCCAGATTATACTGGGTAATGACAACGCCACAAGCTGACTCGCCAATTGCTGCTGTAAATAACTGACGTCAGAAAGGTAACCAAGAAACTAATCATTATGTAGGCAATTGTTGACGTCACTACACCATAATAATGTATGAGAACATTAGAAAAATTAGATGGATGGATGTATGTATGCATATATGTATGTATGACTAGGGTTTCTGTCAATGCTTTTCTGTAAGGTCCTAAGTTTCACAACGTTGTATGTATACCATTGTCAAATGATAGACAAAACTCAAGAAAAAAAATAACATTTAAACAAAACAATAGATATAATCAGAGAAGAAAACAGAGATAGAAGCACAATAAGCAAGTGACATTTTTAAATGTAGACGGATAAAAATAAGATGAAAAAAGAAATTGTAAAAATAAACAAAATAAAGGATTAAATAATAAAAGAAATCAGACAAATAAATTATTTCTTAAAACGTAAAGCAAACTATAATGCGAAAACGTAAAAACATTTAAAAAGAGAGAAAGTTTAGTTTATTGTTTTGAATGTATGTATGATCTTGAGCCCAAAACATTAAATCAACAGTACTAACCTACGTCAACCCTCCCTATTTAATACTATATGCAAGGTCAATGTGATTACAAAATCTGTTTCAAGTTTCCGGTTAACATACTAAGGATATTAATTGCAATTAGTTTAAAGAGAAAGCCTCCGTTGTAATGGAGCCATTCGTTATAATGAGAGTCCATTGTAAAGAAACCCTCCGCTGTTTATTCGTTGCAAGGAAAGCCTCCGTTGTAAGAAAAGCCAGCCTTCCATTTAAGTATATGAAATAGACTGACCAGTCTGCAAGAATATGAATCGCGTCAGAATAATTCTGATAGATTGTATCATAGCAAACAGAACTCTGAGCCCATATGATCAATTCTAATGTTCAATTAACAATGTTCTTTTGCATATCATGTGTTCCAATCATTTGATTGGTACACAATCATGCCCCAATCATTTGAATAAAAGAACATGCATGAAGCTTGAACAGTAGCTGGTGCAGTGCGAAGTTTTTAACTCGACATCTTGTGTTGTCTATTATAGGTGCATCTTCAATAGAAGTGCACAAAGCTAAAAGCAGACACTGAAGGATACACAAGGTTTGAAATCTTTCTATTATATGGTCATTTACTTTTGCAGAGGAAATGCATATTTTCATGACAATTTCTACAATATGTAAAGTCTTTTGTACCGCAAAGTAGAATCCATGTAGTATTTCAGTTATTACAGAAGCTTAAAGATACACGCGCGCATTTGTTCGTGTGATTTTGATTTTAACGTAATTAATCAATTTTTCAGTAATATCGCTACGATGTCTGAAGTGTGGCAATTTATAGTGATGTATAACACTGGGGCATCATGCCGCAGACGTGTAGCATCATGTCCCACCCAGTCACAGTATACTTACATCAGGCATACGAGTCCTAACACTAATATCATGATACTGAAAGGCTAGCAAGGCAACTGTTTTAAGTCTTTTATATGACTCAGCTGGGGCTCGAACCCACGACCACTGTAACCTATGCGGAGTTTAAAAATACAAGATTTTCCATAGAAAATATATTTTATTGAAATTAACCTCGAAGTCCTTCCTGAACACTTTTTTCATATATTTATTTCTATATTTAAGTAGGTGAGCTGGCAATCTTTAATAATGTGCGTTGAAAATTAAATTGTTTATACGATATATATATATATATATATATATATATATATATATATATATATATATATATGAGAATACGTGCGAGAAAAAAAACCGATATAATTATTTAAAAACCCGAGAGTAGTACTAGAAAATTAGAAACTATCTATACTAAAATAATTATAAATTTTGCATGAATTGTTTTATAATTGACTATCAGAATTCAAGGGAAGCATTTCAGAGAAGGACCCAAGTAACTTTTGACAATGAAACACTCTTCTGTACTGGCACTACCAAACAATTAAGTGTAGTCATATTTCTGACTTATTTCGACGAAATAAGGAAAACTAGCCAGATAAAATTACCGTTGCCAACACTGTATCAACTTTCCGGATTCAGTTCTATGTCCCAAAGGAAAAGATTACTTAAACATGCTTCGTTTATACTCAGAACTTTAAAATCACCTGTACGATGTGACATTTGATGAGACACAGTGTTGGATGAACAATGTTTCTTGTTCAACGTGGTCCAAATAGCAGCTGTGTGTATTACTGTCCTAAGTTTTTTGGTAACTTAGAAGTTTTCGTGAAGGATTACAGAAGAACAGTTCATAGTACTACCTCCAGCAGATATCTCTCTAATATATATATATATATATATATATATATATATATATATATATATATATATATATATATATATTTGGCCTGCATAGCCCAGCAGATATATCTATTAGATATATCAACATGCATACACCAACACATTTCTTTATAAGGTATATCTGACATAATTACTGCAGCTAATATCTCGATCAAGTAAATCTAGCATGCACGCGTCATCAGATATGTTTATAAGGAATATGTGACACTGCCTTATTTACGTATTTTTACAATTATTGCACCGTCAATAACCAGAAATCCTTAAACATGCAGAGAAACGATGGTATTCGGATATATACATAAAACATGTTCTTATTGGTCAAAACTAAAGTACAAAACAGTATTAGAAAGAAGGTTATATATCGGTGGAAAACTAACTATTTGATCACATACGGTTGATGCAATTTGCAGTTCCAATAATAAAATAAAATAATTTTCTGCATGACTTAACATTGTGACCTTATCAACGAAGAAATATAATGAAAGAATAATTGCACTGTCTGTAAACCAGAATGAAAAAGGGTCAATTAAAAATAGAAATTAGCACATATACTGAGGACGAAGAAGAGAATATTAACTTGTGTTTTGTGTTTATGCATCCAAGTATCATCAGCATCACGACGAGATGATCTGTAGTTGACCTTTAACCTGTTTTCAAAGAAGAAATATAATGAAAGAATAATTGGAAGGAACACGTTACCGTATCACACAATGAAATGTTTAACAATTAAAACAGGCCCAACAACAATACCGGGTAAATAAACGAAAACTCCGAGAATATATAGCCGAACTATTAAAAAAGATAACCGCGCTAACAGAGACGCGTGATAAACTACGAAAACCGAGTCCGATTACAAATAAGAATTATCCGTGTTGAGAAAAACCAACGACGAATATAGTAAAATAGTATCAGATATTCAAACCGCAAATATCGGATTTAAATCAACCAAGTTGGAAAAATAAATAGTGAAATATATGATCGCTATAAAAAAAACTTGTAGCGGCGAATACTAAACTACAATCACAGATAGAAAATAAACGGTGATATAGAAATTAACAAAACGTTTAAAGATGGTTATCAATTGGCGAATAAATTTGATCAACGTTTCAACGTTGCAAAGATACCTATTCGTCATTGATAAAAAAAAATACACTTGGTAGAAATCATTCGGATTTTCCACTGATGAAATTTTCAACTTGAGTTTTTTAAACTTAAATATTTCTTTTCGAATTCTTTCGCGTTGGAGTCTTTGAGAGATTCTTCGTTGAATACATTTCCGACCGCGCTAAGAATCTTCGCTATGATCGGAGATACCGCAATGTAATTTTCTTCCGCGGGGATATTTTTATAGATGATTCGATTTCATTCCCTGGAGATAATCTTCGTTACCCTGTATTCTGATTTATATGTTGGAAAACTTAATTTTCTCGCTGAAGTTATTGTTTTTTATATTCGGCGTCGACGTAATCACTGGTAAATATATTACTGTCGTGGAGATGCTGTACACGATCGAGTTCGATTTTCAATTCGGTGATATTTTCGTCATTCATTTTTAAATGGGTTATATATGTTAAGTTTTGTTAAAATGTTTATCCGGGAAAACATTTATCATACACGTTGCAATTTCAATAGCATGTTTCATATCATCGCGAATCTCATTGAGTATTTTATACAACGGGATAATTTTTACCGCAAAGTAGTCTCCGATAATTGCAAATTCGCATTGCAGTAAAAGTTTTTCATATATATTTTTCATTCGTGGTACAACGATAAAACCATACACTCGTATTTGTGTTCACAAGCTTGTTCTTACAATATTTCATTTTCGTAACATTGTTGTGGGTGTTGTTCGTTGTTATCATTGATAAGTTCAAATAATTATTTCGCTGCTAACGATTTTTGTTCGGCAACCCCTTGGTAATATTTTACCCAATGATACATTTTTTTCCATTTTTTCCCGAGTCATCATTTTAAAATATTTCCGCGTTTAATAATTTCGGGTTGTTCAGCGATCGCTGATATATTTCGTAGTTCATATATAATATATTAATATAGTATTTTTTAAATCTAAATTGTAATTTTCATATAATAACAAAATTCACTCGAATGTGAATGATACTGTGCGGTTAATTTTTTTCGAATATGTTGATTTCATTATATCATTAGCGGCATGTAACACACATCTATGATTAACATCAAAATAGTTATCTGCGGACATCATCGACGGAAATTCAATAATCGCGCTGTCCATGAATACGGTTACAGGTCTTAGCAAACTATTTTTATTTTTCACTCGGAGCAACAGCTCTTAAATTATCAACACGGTTGTCAAGTTTATTTCGGTTAATATGGTCGACGACGAGACCATTACCAATCACCCCGTAAAAACATTCAAAGACAAGTCTGTGAGCGAGACAACTTTTACTTGTTTTTCTCGTACAATATAAATTTTCACGTAGCCAGTATTAATAACCTGACCAAGAGGTACTTTTCGTCATCGATGTCGGACGGTTCCATCACGAGATGCTTTGTAGTTAACGTAAATAGGATGCGACATTAACAAATATTCCGGATGAAAATTTCAACACGGTTAAGCTGCGTAGCTGAGCGAGTTATGGAACATTTTAATAATACACGACGAGGAAACGGATTACCCGGGTTAAGAAAATCCAAAATAATCAAGTGGGAAGAATCGGTTAAACACGCTGGAGCATCAATAAACGATGTTGCCGAGTTGGAAAAGAAATTACAATTTCCGATAACAGTAAATACTATCACCGGGGAAATATTACATTGTTCGGGTCATTATAAAAAGTGGAACTCCGATTGAACTCTTCGATCATAATTCACACGCGTGGTCCAGTTTCATGTTAGTATTTCCTCAAGAACAAACAATCAAATATTACTCCGGGAATATGTTTGATTGGATTATATCTACGAGATAAGTAAAACTCATCCTGTGCTTGTTTGGTTTTTTAGCAGCAAAGAAGGAAACTACGATCAGTTTGTGAGATAAAACTGAGAGTTATATCGCACAGAAACTCTCCACAACGAGATGAATGACCTCGCGAGAAAATACTCAAAAACCCCGAAGAAATTACCCGAAATTGTTTTACAGTTGCATTTGTCGCAGCTCATTTTACCAGAAAAAATAATTCGTGGAAAGCAACTAAATTAGAATTTCTATATGATATACAAGCGAGTTGTACCGAATATGGTCATAGCGGACTGTGGAGCACACAATATAATTTCCAAGATATGATTTCCATTGACATGGCAGCGAGGTACCCTGGAAGTTTTCTTTGGTATGGTGAATGCAACGAATACTTTAAACGATTCGGTCATCCAACACATGAAATGACCAGAGTAGCTATAAACGGACCATTACCTGATTTTGATCTAACATGAGTTGCTCGTGTGACATCGTTTATATTCTCCGAGAATCTTCGTCCGATATTTTATGTTTGGCTCGGAAGGCATTTTTCAACGAAGAGATGGGCCCCGATAGTGTTAATGCGAATCATGTTGGACAAAAATATGTTGATGTCGTTGACGGTTTCCTCCGCGATTGTATCAAACCGAGAGCAGACTTCTGTTTGTTTACGACCACCTGATAGCCTTAGCAGAATAATTAATCTTTCAAAGGAAAAATATCGTTAAAGAATCAAAAGATCTTTGATATTAAAAATAAAGGTGCAAACGTCGCGGACGAAGAATAATTGGAAAATTTACCCAGGGTTGATCATGCGATCATACATGATGTTGTACCCAATTGCTTTTCGCTGATCCCGAATACGATTTTATAATCAATGATACAACCAACGATGAAAAACGTTGTAATAGAGAAAATGCTTATTTGTTAACGGAGAAAAAGATCAGAATTATCGTTGAATATCACGACGGTGAATCACCACAATACACCCATTTAAGAACATCGATGTTCGGTTATGTTTATATTAATTTATTTTCGATGATAAACAGATTTTCTGACATCGCGGTTAAAATTGCCACAGATTAATTTTATTTCGATTAAAAAAACATCACAGAGACATCA
Source organism: Unio delphinus (assembly GCA_029339505.1). Lineage (NCBI taxonomy): Eukaryota > Metazoa > Mollusca > Bivalvia > Unionida > Unionidae > Unio > Unio delphinus. The sequence goes on from JAQISU010000278.1 coordinate 6,201,471, forward strand.
AACCATTTACTACGGAAGAGGGTGATTGGGGAACATGGAGAATAGAACATGAAACATTACATTGTTATGATGTAACAGCTGTTGTTCCCATCGATGATAATTACCGCGGTGATATGATAACGGAAGTATCATCGTACATCATATGTTCGATCCAATAACCAGACATAAAACTGTATACTTGAACGGTCCAGGAAGATGTGGTCCGACAACCCGAGTTATCGATTTATTTGGGAAGAATTCCGACATGATTGTGTTAACTCAGAATCACCGTCTTGCTCGAGAGATAAGATCCAGAGGAGTGAATGCTTGTAAGTACCACAGTTTCTTTCGGCACAACGGTACTGATTGGACTCCTGAGCGAATGGGAACAAAATATATTTCTGGACATTTATGTGGGATGAAGTATGTACAGTATCATTAGATATGTTAAAAATATTCTTGGAGTGTTTGTTAACGAAAAACATCGCAGTGATAATGTGTGGTGATTATGGTCAATCACCACCGTTTACCCGGAAATCCCCTCATTGGTGGTTCGGAAAACAAATGTAGATTATTACGAAGAAATTAACACAGATTATCGATCACTTGACGCGAAGTTAACCGAGTTAAAAACAGCGATAAGAGTACACTCAGATAAAATTCAATGCGAAATAACACGTAGAACGATCCCTGAAACCACGATTAGCGATTTTTGGACGATGTGGACCACAGCAGATTAAGTTGTCGCGAGCAGAAAACTAATCCGAGATTTACTTCAAGTGAAATTATTTAACACGCACAAAGAAAAAAATCCGATTTGGCAGGTTCCGTTATGCTATAGACCCGCGGATACCCGACGACAAAACATCGTAGTTGATATTCCTGGAAAATCTGACAAACAAGAACTTGTACTAAACGATAATGTATTGGTTGATATCAAGACGCATTACGCGTTGATAAATCTCCATGGGTGTTAGGTTACGCTATGACGATACATTCATCGCAGGGATTGGCTATCATTGATGCGATGGTTTGGATCATCGATGACTTCATCGAGTGGTCAAATAGTTTATCTTATAGTGTCACGAGGTACGAAGAATGAATAAATTTCGACGAGTTGTTATCGGCACTTATGTTATCAGTTAAGATCCCGTGGCGGTAATTGAGTATCATCGGGAATCACTTGTAATTATTGATGAGTAAATCCACGTTGTGGTGCGGTTGGATCTAATCAAAAGGTTTCTGGTCTGTTTTTAGATGTGACAACACTAAATATTTTATGTGATGTGATACTCCATATAGGATCAGTTGATCTCTTTCAACCGCCTTCAAGTTCGCCAGGCTCGTACAAATATCTTACGGTGACATTGCTAGGTAATATTAGCGATGAAAAAATCACGGCGAGGTAAATTTATATTTATTTTTTTGTGATTGCGATAACAGGCTTCATGTTGAACGTCTGAGTAATCTCGTTGTTGAGCGCGGTAATTACCCCTGGTAATCTCTTGACCCATTCACGCGATCGTTTATCATCGGTGAACTCTTTTTGCGTATTGATAATGAAACAATTTTATCTGCAAGTGTTCTATTAAACCTCTCAACGATTGCCTGATAGCGATGTATTGCAGTATGTCCTCGAGTTATGTTGCTTCATCGTTGATAATACTTCACCTTGAAACTCTTTACGGGGATCAACCTGGAGCAGATTTGTCGATCCTAGAGGACCTCGACGATAATTTTTTTTAAACGCGGAAGCAGCTTCAGATGATGTCTTTGTCGTTAACGGCTCAGCTTCTTTCTATCTACTAGCAATGTCAACGACGGTTAACGCGTATTTGTAAGTACGTGTATTAACAGTATCATGTGGCAGAATAATATATCGGCCTGATGAACTACATTTGGGACACTAACATCAAACGACGCCTATTGAAATTTCTTCGGTGGAGGTTGATAAATTTGCCATATTGCTTGCCTGGATAACCAATCCGCCGCGGTGGGTTTTTTTTTTTTTTTGCCGCGTTGGCAAGTTTACTAATTGCAGCGTTGCCTTTCCAATATCCACCCGGAGAATAATAAATCGATTCCATGTAATTAAATACCATTTCCCATCACTAATTTACTTTTCATAGCTGTTTTTATCAACCATGAAGGTAATTTTTCTTTGAAAGATTTATCCGGGACTGAATTTAATGCATGGATCAATTTTACATCGGGGATATGAAATTGTTGAAGATCTTTACTTCGATATGCAACATCGTGAGCATGACAAGCTTTATCTGTAGAGTTTATTTGATATTCTCTAGGACGAGGTTGATCTTGATCATCGAGTCTGATATCGAATTGAGTTCCCGGACCACAAAACTATACCCTGGAAAGTGTTTTTCACCTAGATATTTCCCCTAAGGAGCCCCTGGGGGCTTTGTTAACTTGGCGGCTATATCACCTCCCTTTTTTTACTGACAAATCTGATTTTTTTATACCACGATGTTTACACTTGCCAGTGATCCCATCTCGGTTATTTTAGTTGTGATAGGTGTTGGATCAATCTTTGATGTACGAGTCTTACATTTCATACAATATAAATCCATAATATAGTTATGCTATATGGATATGAATGTAATTGATTATTCAGCAACACGAGAACAATAGCCTGTTAAAAATCATCGAATGCTACCAAATTATATTAGAATGATTATAATTGGTCCATCCGGGAGAGGTAAAACACAATTATTAATTGATATGATAATGCGATGGATGAAATGGGATATATTATATTTGATAGCACCGAGTATATATATATATATATATATATATATATATATATATATATATATATATATATATATATATATATATATATATACGATCAACGATGTTATGAGGTATTAAGAGATTATAACCAGAACGCCGCGGAGATAACCTGGTGGGGGGATATTATTGAATGTATTACTGATATTGATGAAGCTCCAAGTTTTGAGGAGATTCATGGGAATATCAACAATCTAGTTGTGTACGACGATGTAATTAGATAAACAAAAAAAAAATCCAGCTAGGATATTATCCCGTGGAAAACACAAAAATACCGACTTGATATATGTAACTCAACGGTATACTCAAGTACCGAAAGTGATCAGAGGTAACTGTAATATCCTCGCGGTGTTTAACGGAATTGACAAATATCCACCAAACATGGTGCGACGGTGACATGGATTATAGCAAATTCAGAAATTTCTTAAGTGCTGCTCAAGCAATTCCACATGGGTTTGTAACAATAAATTTGTACGATCCTCGAATACGATATCGAATCGGACTAGGTCAAATATATGGATAATTAAATCGCAGCCCCTCGAAGGGCTATTTACACCGCAATTATAACAACACACCCGGATATATTTTCGTATTACCCGGACATAAAACATAAATCAACAAAAATATATTTAGGTGTTATTCAGTGAAATAACGCTTGGATGAAAAGTGCTGGACAAACCCTCCCTGTTGAGGTACTGGTTGATCCAACTAATAAATGTTGAGTAAAATCTATGAACTTCAAATAGTCGTTAGCATGTGAATTGGCTAAATGGGATATAACTATTTAGAACATAGCAAGAGGGTGAATTCATTGTGTATGTAGATGATTGAGTATTTGTCAATATATAGTTTGATCTAATGTAATACCGTAATGTGTTGTGATGAGAGGGTTACGAAGTTATTCCCATTCACTGTGTATTTATTTGAGAGTTGTATGAACTGGAAATCGGAAGAGATGGAATTGGCCAAGTTCTAATTTTTACGATGCTCGTCTTCATAGAATTCATAAACATTTAACACCATGTGGTAATTAGGTAAGACGCTATAAAAGCCATTTGAAATGCCTCTTTCTTGCTAAAACCAATTATACATGAAATTCCGATAATTATTCTTTAATTAGACACAATTCGTATCATTGAAGTTCTATTTTCAGATTCTTGGACATATAATAAATTCTAAATGTAGTATACGAAATTGATGTAGTACTATCATTCGAGTTTTTATCGACATATCTTTACTCGCTTATAAGACGAGTCCAACTGTCAACATCGCAGACATGAACCCTGATATGCAGGTTTATTCTGATTTGGAGATCTTGATCTATGTTGTATGCAGCTGGACTTCAGAGGTAAATAGTTTAAAAAAGAAGAGAAGATAACTTTTGTTTTTCACGTTTTATATATTTGATAATGTATTCAATGCACTTTCAGACGCTAGTTATGTCTAGCCTAGCAAAATTCATTTTCCTATTTTATTAACTGCTAAATATAGTATACTTTCGAGTAATCCGGGCTTATTTTTCGAGCACATGGGAGCGGTCATTTTGGTTAGCTATCTGCTTAAATCATGCACAGCTTCCACAAGTACAATATCCATATAATTTTTAGCTCCAGTACACGAAAAAAGCAGAGGTGGGCCAACATTATATCCACAGTGCATGTTGCAAGTACAAACAACTTCATCGTAAACCTGTCACTCTCTCCGAAGTTCATAATTATTGTATAATTTTCGGACTACACGTTGTTTGTCAGAAATAGAGACTTTACAAAGAACATTGATGAGCAAAACGGAGCGGTAATTGCTGATCAATGCACAGTCACCTTTTTGGAAAATGTTCCATTTTAATTCAAGAGTACAAAAATGTATTAACAGCCACATTGCTTGACGCTAAGCATTAAGAGGTTAGTGTTAGGACTGGTCCGATATGACTGCGTAGGACATCATGCAACATGATACCTCAGAGCTAGACATCACTATAAACTGTCACAATGAAGACATCGTAGCGATATGACTGAATAAATGTTAAAACTACTTTAAAAATCCCAATAACACACACACACACACACACACACACACACACACACACACGAGCGCGCTGTCTAAAAGATAGTTCGCTTAAGTATGTCTGGATGCATAACATTAGGAACGCAAAGTTATAAAGGTATAAGCGTCATCGGTCTTTTTCAAATTTATTTGTTTAAAAAATGTTCTCGTGGTTCTTTATTTGTTATTTAATACTCAACCTAACAAAAGAAAATATTTTGATATTTAGCATTAAAATAAACTCATTGATGGTAACTGTTCTAAAACCATTAACAATAATATTAACTTTTTTATTCATTTTATTCTGATGTGAATCTAATTAAAGTAATACATATAATAATCTGAACTTATTTAATTAAATATGTAATTTTCTTTAGGAAACCTAGGAAATTCTGGGCCCCAGGCAGCTGACAGAGTTCGGGCCCCTTTCGTGTTTCAAATATGTGCGTATATGTGCCTATCTAGCTCGGGCCCCTGACAAGTGCCATGGTTGGTCCCCCCCAGGTGCGGGCCTGATGTATGTATGTATGTATGTATGTATGTATGTATGTATGTATGTATGTAGGTAGGTAGGTAGGTAGGTAGGTAGGTAGGTAGGTAGGTATGTACGTACGTACGTACCTTACGGACGGACAGATGGATCCAAAAGATATGTCTTTCTTCAAAGATTCATGAATGCACCTCGCATGTGTTTCATCAAATATACACATGTAGGAACATCTAGAAGGTAAACGGAAGTGAAAATGTTCTTAAAGACTGGTTCTGGGAATTTCATTATTGTTTTGCATCGCTTGGAGAAAAATAGAGAAGATATTACCCTACCTGTGCTACAGCTGCAGGTGTCTGTAACTGATGGCGAGCCGATCGAAGCAGAATCTAAACAAAATTAGAGCTATTTTATTATGTTTTCACCTATTATACTTATGACGTGGCTAAACTTACTACAAATGCAGCCGTTATGCAGTAGCTTTCCGTCGCTGTGTAATCAATATTTATATTATCTTTGTATCCCTCATCCATCATTCCATCATGTATGTAGTATGTATGTATGTATGTATGTATGTATGTATGTATGTATGTATTTACGTACGTACGTACGTACGGACGGACGGATGGATGCAAAATATATGTCTTTCTTCAAAGATTCATATAGTTGGCACTGTAACATGTTAGTGAAATTGTTCATCATGGAAAAAAAGTATACGGTTACGGTGAACCATCGCTGACAACGATTACATCACCAACAACAATTAACAACTCAGTGCCATGTATCCGTATCTAAAAATTGAGTTATAAAATATTTATGCAATATTCTCACTACTGATTAATGCATAATATCTCAACCAAAGTTTTCCCAAATATGTATGTTAAATTTCATTCTTTCGGTTTTAATTACTTTCCATAGCAGCGTTTATTGATGTTGTTCCATACAAAGTAATAAACTAATAATAATGTGTGTATAATTTAAAATATAATCTGAATGTACTGAAGTAATTAATTCGTGTGACAGGAATAAAAAGGACAGACAATGGGAATTGATATTTATCCCCAATCTCGTTCATGGCTGTCTATTTAAAAGTTGCCACAGTTCTAATTAAGATACATCTTGTTAACGTTGACTTTGTAAACAGGGAGAATAGACCATTACAAATTTACACCAAATACAAAGATTGCCGTGCAAAATATATTCAGACTATAAACAGTCAAATAATCAGACAAAGAGATAGATTAATAAATATATGGAAAACTTAATTAAAAGTTTTAAAAAATAGAGAAAAAAGCAAGTACAAAAAATGTCAAAAATAGACTCGTATATGTTAGAAAGAAAGAAAGAAAGAAAGAAAGAAAGAAAGAAAGAAAGAAAGAAAGAAAGAGATAAAGGAAGGAAGGAAGGATTGGAAGGAAGGAAGGATTGGAAGGAAGGAAGGAAGGATTGGAAGGAAGGAAGGAAGGAAGGAAGGAAGGAAGGAAGAAAGGAAGGAAGGAAGGAAGAAAGGAAGGAAGGAAGGAAGGAAGATGGGCGAGACAGTTTACCCATCCGTGATATAAATTAAAATCTAAGATGTAATAGTTTCGAGTCAATATACAAATCTCCAAGTGAGGCTCTCCGACTACATATTATTTAGGGCTTTCCCAAATACATACAGTTAATAGGCTACTCGGTTAATTAATTTCCAGGTAATTTACACCAAATACAAAGATTGCCGTGCAAAATTTATCCAGACTATAAACAGTCAGATAATCAGACAAAGAGATAAATAAAACAATGTACGAAAAACCTAATGAAACGTCAAAAAATAGACAAAAATGTGCGTACGAAAATACATACCAAACAGACGCATGTATGTTAGAAAGAAAGAAAGAAAGAAAGAAAGAAAGAAAGAAAGGAAGAAAGAAAAAAAAAGAAAGATCCCTTTACCTATCTCTGATAGGAATCACCATCTAACATGTAATAGTTTCGAGTCAATATACAAATGTCCAAGTGGGGTTCTCCGACTACGTATTATTTAGGGCTTTCCCAAACACATACAGGTAATAGGCTACTCGGTTATGTAATTTCCAGGTAGCTGGTATAGCACCGAGGAAATAACAAGAAAATTTTCATACTAACTATCTCTTATTGTGCTGATGATTAATATTTTCCAGTTGCAAGGTAATTTAGTAAGATGCAATTGTTTACACTAAATCACTTCGATTGTCATCGCTCGATAAAAATGGCGTCAGTAGTAATAGGGGATACCGTAGCCTCAATGGAAAATCCAGTCAAAAAGTGCTTGGGATACTATAGCCTCAAGATTTATAGCCTCAAGGGAAAATCCAGTCAAAAACAGCTTAGTGTACTATAGCCTCAAAACAGCTTGGGATACTATAGCGTCAAGGGAAATTTAACATAGTGGGACTATATAGTCTCAAGGGAAATATAACATGGGAATATGATGGGTATAGGGGACTGTAGAGGGACAAGGGAAAAAAAGGGTGGCAATGAAAGCTACTATCTTTTCGAGACTTATGAGTGGTCCTGAAAAGGACCGTTATGTGTATTGTTAACGTTGTCTTGTTAACACAGAGGACATCTCACAGATCTTCTTCTCTTCCTTAAACTTCTCCTTACTGTGGGTCCATAGAAGAGAACTCTCTTCAAGCAACCTTGTCTTTCCACATAGACTCTTCTCTTCCAATAGGCTGTCTCCGTCCTATGAATGACACTCCATGATGATCTGACATACATGGGTATGTCAGTCCTAAACAGCATACTTGACACAAGGGTTGACGATTCAACATTACTCCACATCTTCTGATGAGAACAGGTGAAGCGAATACCGTGTGCTGCGGTTATTTATAGGGGAAGAGCGGATTGAAACGGATTGAGTGTATCCACCAATCCAAACACGCGTTACAAAAGTCAGACACAGCCATCCCATCAGAAGAGAGCAGTCTGTGACGTCACCTTTTCTATATAGAGGTACTAGCGCCTGTGCGCAGTCAATCGATTCAAGAGAGTTGTCAATCATGGCGGACAGTAAGAAGACAATGAATTTGGGTGAGACAGGAGTAGAGACAGCAAGTCATGGACCAACAGTGACTGCTAAAGTCATGACAAATCTACATCCAGAAGAAGTGGATTTTAACTGGGATATTGTGGATTTTTTAACATCGCAAGAATTTATTCCGGAACCTTCGTTGACTTCTGTATCTTCTTATGGACACGTCGATGATTTTAAACAAAGACAAAAAGAAGCATTGGAGCAATTTTTACAACAACAGAAAGTAGAAGAACAAGCTTTTCTTATGCAACAGCAGGAAGAAGAAGAAGCAAGAAGAAAACACCAGGAAGAAACAGTAGCATCAGCAGCAGCAACGGAGAAGAAAGAAGACCAAGGAAAAAAAGAAAATAGTGAAAATCAAACGGTTACGACGGTACTTTTAGATATTTTAGCTGAGTTAAGGAGTCTGAAACAAATGTATCAGACTTCTTTATCACGACCAAAGAGAAAAAGACCTTCTCGAGCGAAACAACCCGATCTCTCTGTGACTACGTCTACCTTACCACCGTTAGTGATTTCTACCAAATCATTGACAGGAACCACCAGTCCCGAAGTAGGCCTTGGCCGTGGCAAAGGCTTAAGACAGCTCAAGATGATTTCATCCCGTTTCTGAGTTTGTTTTGTTTTAAACACACAAAACACCAACGGTCCTTTTCAGGACCACTCCAATTATATCGAAAAGAAATACTATGTCAATTGCCTAATTCAATGAAAACTCAAAAGTCCTTTTTATTATATTTTTTTAAAAACCCATGATGTACGTGTGAGTGAATGAATGTGTGAGTGTAGGTTCTTATTCTATCAAATCAAAACCAAGAGACACTTACTTTTTTTCTCTCTGGTGTATTCTAGTACAAACGTTACAATTCAATATCACAACATAACATAACACAAGACCATTTTTAAAAAGTTCATAAGTTTTCTTCTGTTTCACTCTTTCTGTTTTTTCATTTTCTTTACTGTCACACGTTTTTCTTTTTCTTCGTCAGTTTCGTTTCGTTTTCTTTTCTTGTCTTTGTGAACGTGTCGGGGTTCTTCCTTGGGGGAGGGTACCTCTTCCTCCTCCTCCTCCTCCTGTTCAGAATTACTTTCCCCCTCCTCCTGTTCCAGTTGTTTCTTAGGGCAGTTTGGAGACCAATGTCCTTTCTCTTTACAATAATAACAGGTATCTTGACTTTTGTCTCTATTGTACCCTTTTCTGTTTTTGTCACGGTCTGAACATTCTGTAGCCCAATGTCCTTTCTTCTTACAGATATAGCAAGTATCTTGACTTTTATCTCGATAGGAAGGAGAGTAGGCTGTCGGCTGGTCTGACGAAAACTTTCGTATGACCCCACGTAAAGCTCTAATGAGAAGTTCTACTTGTGTAGGTTCTTCCATCGTTCTGGTCAATGTGAGAGTGAAATGAATACTGAATCGTTAGACACTGGCCTTTATATATATATGCACGGATCGGACATGAATATATAGGGTTATGGTCTTTAAATGGTAGTCATTTGACTTTTTGCAGACAAGATGAAAAGACCGCATTATGCTGTGGAGAAAGAAAAAGACAGTAAGAGACAGAAACGTAATGTATCGCCTAGTACAGTAGCTGAAGTCTTGGCTCAAATTCATGCCAGTGATTTTGAAGATGACATGAGTGAGCCCGAATCTACACCTAAGCGATCGACGTCCAAGCAAAGTACACCAACCTTAGTAAACCCTGAAAATTACTATCACATTCGAGAGACGGAAAAGCGTTCCTCTCGAAAATTTAGAACAACGGCTTACACGTATGCCGTAAAGTTTAAAGATTTCAAGTCCAATGTACCTTTGGAGAATACAGACGGGTTCATTACTGAGGTGTGGGATTCTGTGTTAACTGCATTGAAACAGCAATGTCAAGCCAAAGAAGACGATCGCTTGAGACTTTCTATTCATCACGATAATTTAAAGTCTCCCGTTTGGATCGAGTTTAGCAGTCCATCAGAACTGACACCTTCCAAAGTCATTGACAAAATTCAACATGTGCAACAATCCAACGACAAGTTTCACATTGACGATGGAAAAGCCACACTGTTCATGACCCACGTGTGTCTTCCCCAGGGGACCGGACGATGCAAAAAAGTGTTATTGGTGGACAGCCTTCGCAGCATGAAGCGAAGCCTCGTCCAAATTAACAATCCTCAAGACCAGATGTGTTTAGCCCGTGCTGTCGTCGTGGGACGAACGTATGTCAACAAGAACGACACGGTAGAATGGAAAAGAGCCTGGAAAACTATTCGACAATCGGACCGAGCCAAACAACGAAGTGAAGCAGAACTCCTGTTACAGCAAGCGGGGATATCCAAAGACACTCCTTGTGGCATTCCAGAAATGCAACAATTACAAGACGTCTTGTATCCACATTACACTTTGAAAGTACACCCTCAAGAAGTGCGTGGACAACTTTTGTTTCGAGGCCACGATTTCAAAGACGGAAAATACATTCATGTCTATCATCACGATGGTCATTTTGATACCATTACCAGTATCACTGCATTCCAGGGATACGGTTACTACTGTGAAAAATGTGATTATGGTTATAACAATCGAGAACAACACAAACATTGTGGATCAAAATGTGAGGGATGTTTAGCCTCACAACCTTGTCTGGACCAAGGACAAGAAAGAGTGCATTGCCCTGTGTGTCAGCGCACTTTTGTCAGTCTTACCTGTTACCAACAACATTTGAAGATGCAAGGTTCACAGCAGAAAAGTGCTTGTCAGCTTTTGAGATTGTGCCCTACTTGTGGACAAGGCATACGTACCAATAGTGTTAAGTTACACGTTTGTCGAGGGAAGAAACGATGTCACATTTGTCACCAAATCGTGGACTTGGAACACGAATGCTTCATTCAAAAATACCAACCCCAACCAGAAGATACCCAGAAGAAAGGGAATTTTATCTTTTTTGATTTCGAATGCATGCAAGAAACTGGTATTCACATTCCCAATTTCTGCGTAGCTCACCGTGCGTGCGAGCAGTGCATCCAAGAACCTATCTTTAGTTATTGCCCTTACTGCAGCAAGATTCCTGGAGGACGTGAAAAAATCTTTCGAGGGTCAAACACGTTAGCCAAGTTTGCCCAATGGATCCTTAACCCCATTGACGAAACGTGGAGTCCAGAAGACATCGAACGTTACGGCAATTGTCATTGCCATGCCACGGTCATGGCTCACAATTTCTCGGGATACGATGGGCAATTTCTGCTCAGATACTATGCGGAACAAAGTACCGAAGGACCCCAAGTGACTTTAAACGGAGCTAAAATCATTTCTATGCAAGTAGGACAAGTACAGTTTAAAGATTCGATGTGTTACTTGGCCATGCCATTGAGTCGCATGCCTAAAACGTGTGGAATGACAGAATTGGCTAAAGGTTATTTTCCACACTTTTTCAATACCGAAGCCAATCAACATGCCGTTCTTCCCCATTTGCCGGAGGCTGACGACTACGACCCTGACAACATGCGTACCGAACAACGAGAAGCTTTCTTCGCTTGGTACCAGACTCACGCCTCGGACTCTTTTGACTTTCAAGAAGAAATGTTAAAGTACTGTCGATCTGACGTGGACATTTTACGACGTTGCTGTGGAAAATTTCGAGAATTGTTCATGGAGTACGGAGGGATCGATCCTTTGAAAGAAGCTTGTACCATCGCCAAAGCGTGTTCCTTAGCGTACCGAAAACGCTTTATGCCTGAAAATACTCTAGCTGTCATCAGTCCTCAAACGACGAACTTTGTTAAACGTCAATACTCGGTCAAAGCCCTGCGCTGGCTTCATTACTTGTGCGACAAGGAAGACAAATGGATCCAACACGCTCGCAACGGAGGAGGCGAAAAGACCATCGGAACGTATTCAGTGGATGGTTGGGACTTAGAAAACCCTCAGATCGTGTACGAGTTTAATGGATGCTTATTTCACGGATGCCTTATGTGCTACCCTCAGCGTAACACCAAAAATCAGTTTTTACAACGAACCATGGAAGACTTGTACCAGACCACGTGTCAGCGACGTTTGAAGTTAGAACAGCAAGGATACCAGGTAGTGGAAATGTGGGAACACGAGTACGATCTGCGTTTGAAAACCGATCCCGAGTTTAAACGCATCGTAGAAAGTTACAAGTGGGTGGACCCATTGAACCCTCGGGATAGTTTGTACGGAGGACGAACGAATGCCACTTGTTTACTGTACCAGGCGGACGAGGAGAAAGGAGAAGAAATCAAATACTTGGACGTGTGTTCATTGTATCCTTACGTGTGTAAATATTGTCACTTTCCCGTAGGGCATCCAGAATTGATGACAGAACACATTAACTTGGACCACATTCGACAGTACGAAGGATTGATCAAGTGTAAAGTCTTACCTCCTACAGACTTGTACCATCCCGTTTTACCTTACCATTGCCAAGGAAAACTGATGTTTCCTTTGTGTTGCACTTGTGCCGAAACGTTCAACCAAGACCAACCTTGTCAGCAAACTCAGGAAGAACGCGCCTTGACAGGAACGTGGGTGAGCGTGGAATTGTTTAAAGCACTGGACCTGGGATATCAACTGTTAGAAGTGTACGAAATTTACCACTTTCCCAAAATACAACAATACCGCAAGGGTGACGAGAGACAGAAAGGTATTTTTGCAGACTACGTGGATGCTTTTTTAAAACTAAAACAAGAAGCTAGTGGCTATCCTTCCTGGTGTCACACTCCCGAAGACCAAGAGATATTCAAAGAAAAATATCGGGAGCAGGAAGGTATCACTTTAGACCACATCGAGAAAAACGAAGGAAGGCGATCGTTTGCCAAAGTCATGCTCAATTGTTTGTGGGGTAAAATGGCACAACGACCGTCTTTACCCAAGACAGAGTATTTGTCCGAACCTTCCCGCTACTTCCAGATGATTCACGACAAAACCAAAGTCATGAAACACGTGGACGTCATTCGTGAGGACTTGATCTTAGTCAATTACGAAGAAGAACTAGACTTTGTAGAAGCCGACAAATTTGGAAATGTCATCATTGCGGCTTACGTGACAGCCCACGCTCGCTTAAAATTGTACGAAGTGTTAGAACTGCTAGGAGATCGCGTCCTGTATTTTGACACAGACAGTTGCATCTACATTCACCGACCGAACCAGTGCAACCCTACCATCGAAGGAGACCGTTTAGGAGCCTGGACCGATGAACATCCCGACGACAAGATTCTAAGTTTTGCAAGTGGTGGTCCTAAAAATTACGGCTACGAATACCGAGACCTACAAGGAGATATGCACACCGAATGTAAAGTAAAGGGATTGACTCTCAATTATCGCACCAGTCAAGTGGTGAACTTTGACGTACTACAAGAAGCCTTGCAGTCTGGACAGGATGAAACTTTTAAAGTGACTACCCACGAACCGCACAAGATCGTACGGTTAGCCACACACCAAATTGTTAGCCGACCTTTGGAAAAAGTCTATCAAATCGTGTACCAAAAGAGAGTACGACTTCCCAATCACTTCACTCTCCCGTACGGTCACGTCGAAATTGGGCAGCATATAAAAAGGGATATCGTCCAAGACCAATAGTTCATTTGTCACTACAACGTCACAGCGAAAAGAAGATGAATCCATTTAAACAGACATCATTCAAATTTGGGAATTCTCAAGTGGAGTGCGATGCTAAAACTTGCGATTGTAGTGATGCCAGGCTCTGTGACGTAAGCGATTCAGCAGGATATCGTGGGAACTTTGCTATGACTACTACCCCTATATCTACCCTGGAAAGTGATGCTGTGCGTGTCAAACCTGAGGGATGCGAAAGCGGTGCGTCACGTTATCGTGGACTCCTAGGAATTTCACCGTACCTACATCGAACTGAAGTGAGGAGAGTCGAATATTCGTTCCCGACGAGTTTACCTGAATACTGCCACTTTAAAAGTCGATTCCAAACCTTCAAAGATAAATGGCCAAAATATCTGCCTGGACCAACTCCTGAAGAATTAGCCAGAGCTGGATTTTTCTACTTGGGCGAAGGGGATAAAGTCAAGTGTTTCAGTTGTGGTGTATCCATTTACGAGTGGGAACATAAAGATTCCGCTTACCTGGAACATGCTCGATGGTCTCCGAATTGTCAATACCTACCTTTAGTAGGACCTAGTGATTGGAAGTGACACTACTACTCCATGGCGTGTAACACACCTAGACCAGTATATAAGCCCTCTCTAAAACATAATATTCAAGGATTACCACAAGAATTGCAAGAGAAGATCTACAAGGACGTTTGGCAAGGTCTTGCGAAAGAAAAATCTCAAAGGGTGACTGCAGAACTTTTGTGTCGTGAAATTCACAAGAGGCAAGTGACAAAAATTAACCAACGTGTTAGATTTCTCTGGATTAAGGGTATTTTTTTGCTCTGTTACCAATTTACTACGTTTACATCTGAAGATGCTTTGATCCTTCTTAACCGTTACCCTGAATGGCAGTGGGACGAAATTACACGTTATATTAATCACTTTCGCTTTTTGAGCAAATTTAATTCTGTGTTTAATTCTGGGTTGAATCTACACTGATGATCTTCGACCTAAAGAAGTATAAAAGAGAACGACCATGCCACAACCTTTATCATTGGTGATCCAACAGATTCCGTGGAAGGATATCAATGAGAAGATTCACACGGTGAAAGATTACGAACACTTATTACAAGAACTATACCCTATGAATTGGGGTCGACGTGTCGTGTGTGTTTTAGTGACTTGCTTTCTGGGATTCCGTTTACCTGCCGATTCCTTGTGGACACTTTACGAACACTACCTATCAAAAAATAAGACAGTATGGTAACTCCTTTAAATGTCCACGAGAGACTTATTCTGTTCAAAGCCTTACGTTTTCATCTGGATACGTCTCGACCTTTCCAAGAAAAAAAGATTCGTCAACTTTTACGTACGGAAGCAGTGTACGAAGATGTGTGTGTAGCTTGTGATTTACACCCTCATTGGACAGATGTACGTGACTGGAAAAGTTGGGATTTTGAGGCTTGGACAAACGAAGCATCCCATTATGCCCAAGCGTTGTGTTCCTAAAATTCATCGTCGTGTGAAAAAAGTCACTTTTAATCCTGTGTTAGTAACAGTACCAGAAGAAGAAAAAGAATCTATCACCCAAGACAATCCCTCTGTTCAAGACAAAACTGTCATGCACATTCCCCCACAAAGACCCTTTCGAGAAGACACCTATGTGACTGTACCCCCTGTAGAGGAGACTATAAGAACATTACCCACTACCTCTAGGACACCTTCGTTACCCAAACCATGTTGTACAGGGACTTGTTTATTTGCCACTTTGATCGTTTGCCTAGGTATTTTATCCCTGTATTTATCCATTTGGCTTTTATGTTTTCGTGTTGTTCAAATTTAAACATGCATTCAAATAAACGTGTCTTGAAAAAAGTATAAAAACCTCTTGTCTTGTCTGTTGTTGTGTCAATACTGACATACCACTACACGACTATGGCTCACTCTACTCTTTCTACTACTCCTTCCTCCTCCACATTCAAAGTCATTAACGAACACTTAGATCAGGCTAGTTGGAAAGCCTTGTATCTTCGTCATCCTTTTAACATGTTAATTGCTGGACCGAGCGGTTCAGGCAAAACCGAATTTGTCAAACGTTTGATCGAACATAAACATCATTTGATCGATCGTCCACCTCAACGCATCGTGTGGTGTTACAAAGAGTGGCAATCGGCATACAGCCTCTTGCAAGAAAGTCAAGGTGATTCCATTGTGTTTGTAGCAGGCATTCCTAAAGAAGACGAGGGGATCGTGTCTGACACTAGTCAAGCTCATTTGGGTTATTTTTGACGACATGTTAGGAGAAGACGAAGAAGAAATTAAACTATGGTTTACACGTAAAGGGCATCATCGTAATGCCAGTGTCATTTACATTACACAAAATTTATTTCAACAAAGTAAAGCCCATCGTACCATTAGTCTCAATGCTCATTACGTGGTCTTGTTTAAAAGTCCTCGAGATAAATCACAAGTGCAAGTTTTAGCCAAACAGTTAGGAACACCTTGGCTAACTCATGCGTACGATGATGCCACTCAAACGCCACACGCCTATTTACTCGTGGATTTAAAACCCACTACCCCTGATTATTTGCGATTTCGTACCGATTTGTTTCACGACTGGTGTCAAGACGGAGGACCTGTCGTGTACACGTCCTCCTCGTCGACATAACACTATGAACCACTAAAAAATCTATAAAAACCTTGGGTTACTTTGACCTTGTCTCATACATCGTCAACATGACGTCCCTTCAGTCTCATCTTCCCATCAAATTGATTCGTGCCTTGTACGGCATCAGTCGCGAAAAAAATCCACAAATACGTGCTCACGTCTTAGAAGCCAGTCTCAAAGAAGTCTTACGATGGTTTACGGTGACAGCACGTCAAATACTGCAAGGCATCATTCACCTTCCACATCAAACCAAACGCTTTTTTGACAGAAACAAAGTAGCCTTGACGCAACTGGCCAATCCTCGCATCGACACTCACACCAAAAAGCAAATCATATTGAAACCTGGAGGTAGTGGTTCTCTAGGAGGTGTCATCATTCGTTCCCTTTTAAAATGGGATCCCAATACTCCCAAAGTTCACCCCAAGAAGAAAACAAAAAAAGCCAAACAAACCCCTAAGAAAAAGAACAAGGGTACCAAGACCAAAGCACAGAAAAAGAAAAGTCCACAGAAAAAAGCGGTCACCCGCAAAAGAGGCACTTCGGCCAGGACACAACCTTACCTTCGTCAACCACGACCTGTAAGAAAAGATCTACAAGGACGTTTGGCAGGGACTACGTTGCCAGTAGCCTCAGGGGCTGCCACTTCTCCGTTGCGGGTGATGCCAGCCAAACCCAATTTGACACCCGTTTTTCCTAATTTGATGAAACATTGGAAATCTGCGTCTCCCAAAACGTCTCCTCCACCGGAGACACCCTCGTCCACCTTAGCGGCAGTAGCAGCTGCTCACAAAGTACCTGCTCCGAAAGTCAAAGTCCAAGAAAGATCTGGTATGTTAAAGAGTTTACTAGATTTGTCCAAACAAGAACTGTCCCGATTGAGTCCATTGCGAACTCCTTCACGACGTGTGTTACCTGCCATGAAGTTGATACGACGCAAAGATAATCAGTGGCGACGCATTCCAGTATAAAAATATGACTTGAAAACCACGACGTCAATCAGTATTTTTTCTGTACCACTGATGAACACTCAAGGATGCCTCCTCAAAAACGTGCACACCACCACCCTCGACGTTCTACCGTCCAAAAAGGAAAAGGAAAAAGACAATCTCGTCATTCTACCAAACGCTCAAAAACCAAACAACGACGTCCTCCCGTAAAAAGACACAGTCATCCAAAGAAAAAGAGAAGTCATCAAAGGGGAGGCATATTTATTGGTCTTATTAAAGGTATGCAGAAACTAGACAAAGCAGCTAATAACCGAACTGGTATCTTTAGCCCTGCTTTTGAGGATTTAGCGAAGCATGCCGTTACCTTTTGGAGAAGCCAATAGAAAAAAGAAGATAAAAGAGGGTGTGTATCAAGTCTTTGACATCAGTGTATTTCTGGAACGAACAAGCAAAGATGTCACCTCGCAAAAAACATTCTTATTCGCCCCACAAAGGAAAGAAAAGGAAAGGACTACCTCCACGTTTAGCCAAACACGGAGACGTGTTGTCCGTCCTGTCCAAAGCCTCTCCACCCATGCGAAAACAAATCATTAAAACAGCCTCCAAAGATGTCATCGATACCGTGTGTGAATGTTGTTTGAATGTTTTGAAAGGCACGATACCTTTGTCTCCACACCAGAAAAAATGCTTCGCCAAACATCGACACGTTCTTCGTCAAATGGTTCAAAAGAAAATATCCGTCCGTCAAAAGAAAAAGATGTTGGTGCAACGAGGAGGATTTTTACCCATTCTTGCTCCTATGTTGACAAGCTTAATACCAGGTTTGATACAAGGGATGACCCAAGGGTTAACTCAAGGAATGGGTAGAAGATAAAAGGACCCTATGGAGCACCACAATCTCAGACATAACCTTTGAAAGCCCATGGAAGGACGAAAACTAACTTTGGTTCCTTACAAACGATGGATGGAATACCATCATTGGCAAGAACAACGAACCCCCCATTTACCACCCAATCCCAATTTGGCTGAGATGTCGCAATTACAACACGAATTGCAATCCTTGATCCATCGCCACGATTTATCCGAAACCGAAAAATCACAAAAGTACGGTCAACTCTTGAAACGGCTACAACTCTTTCATCAGAAAGCTGTGGAACAAACAGCTCAACCCAATTTGTCCGATTTTAAGGCTCTAATGAATAACCCGTCACCCTCACCCTCACCCTCTACAGCAGTTAAAACAGACGTTACCCCACCATTACCCAAGGAAGAAGAAGAACCCCATGATCTCTTTCAAACACCCACTGCTACTCCCATTTCGAGTAAGATTGCCGCTTCCTTATTAACCCCTTCCCCCACTCCCCCACGAGAAGAACTCAAAACTTGGGTTAAAAAGATGATGGCTACTCCTTCTTCGACAGATGTGAAAAAGAAAGAAAGGAAACCAGAAGTGAGAAAAGAAAAGAAGGCCAAAGAAGCTATCCCATTACCTCCGCCACCACCATTACCCTCGACGTCAACTCCTGTGGCACATCGGACACGTAAAACCGTTTCTAAACAACCCGCATTTCGTCCCACCCAAAGCAATATCCTCGAAGAGTGGGTACCTTATTAACAAAAACCATGGAGAAGGTATTAGCCAGCATTTACTACGATCCAGCTCACCCTGCAGGTTACGGAGGCATTCAGAAATTGTATCGTGCTGCCAAAACTCGCCTGAAAAAGCTCCGTTTACCAGCAGTACAACGATGGTTACAAGAACAAGCGACGTACACTTTACACAAACCCATTCGACGAAAATTTCACAGAAGTCGCACTCAAGTGGAAGGCATCGATCATCAATGGCAAGCCGATTTAGCTGATGTCTCTCATTTAGCCACCTACAATCGTGGCTACAAATATTTGTTTTGTGTCATCGACGTCTTTTCTAAATTTGCCTGGGTCGTACCATTGACATCCAAATCGAGCGGAGAGTTAGTACGAGCTTTGCAACTGGTGTTGAAACAAAGTGGTCGTCACCCTCTTCGATGGCAAACCGACAAAGGTACCGAATTTCTGAACCAAGCTTTCCAACGAGAATTAAAAAAACGTGACATTCATTTTTTCACCACCGAAAATCCTGAAACCAAAGCCAGTATCGTGGAACGTTTTCAACGTACCTTGAAAGAACGCATGTGGAAATATTTTACGCATCAACACACTCTCAAGTACATCGACGTCTTACCACACTTAGTCCAAGCCTACAATCAATCTTACCATAGAAGCATTGGACGTTCCCCACAAGAGGTGACACCCGACAACGAAGTGACTGTTTTTGAGCGTCTGTTTGGCACGTCCCGGACGAGGGCTGTCCCCAAGAAAGGTACAGAAGTGTTAATTCCGGGAGATTGGGTACGCATTGGCAAAACCAAACGCACTTTCGACAAAGGTTACTTACCCAACTGGACCACCGAATTGTTTCGTGTTACTGTACGAGTGCGCGATCGTCATCCTACCGTCTATAAATTGGAAGACATGAACGGAGAAGTATTAAAAAGAACATTTTACTTGCCTGAGTTACAACGTGTTACCAAAAAAGAAGACGACGTGTACGACATTGAAAGCATTCTCGAACGAAGAACCCGTAAAGTAGGAAAACGTCGTGTCAAAGAAGTCAAAGTACGTTGGAAAGGATATCCTCCTAGTTTTGATTCTTGGATTGACGCTGCCCAAGTCATCGACTATAAAAAGAAGTGACCATCATGCCCTTCAATACAGCTTCAGCAACCACAGTGACTACTCCTTCACCCACGTCATCTCTGCAAGATTTACAAAAGCAACCCTTGTGGGTGTGGTGTGGAGAACGTGTCCCTAAAACGCAAATCGTTTTTTTCTGTCAAATCTTTGTGGTATATTGTGTCATTGGTGCAGCCATTGCTAATTTGAGTTTGCAACAAGGAGACAAACAATTGTGGACCATTTTACTCAGCAGTTGCATCGGGTATCTTCTTCCCAATCCTTCCCTGAAATACTCTTACAACGGGAACAACAGTAACAATATTGGGAGTCTGGCGGCCAACGTTAGTCCTTCTCCTGACAGTCACCCTTCCAATCACAATCCTCTTTTAGATACTTCTTTAACCTCGAGTGACTCCTCGGACAGAAGAACATTGGAAATATGAACAACACTATTAACCAATTTTACTTAACGTTACCCAGTGACAGTTCCATGGAGGTGTTTCCTAACAACACATTGTGTTGTTACACGTCTAAATTACCTCAAGCCATGCATTTGGATCAAGATGATCACTGGGAAGCAGCTTTAGTGGAAATAATACACCCGACACAAATCAAAAACATCGTCGAAAATCAAAACTTTTTCACAGTTGAAGTGTACGACAAGCAATTGCAACAAGCCTTAGATGAACGAGGTATCACTGGCATTGACAACAAGAAATCAGATGGACCCACAACTAAACAACTGTCCACTCATGTGTTGACCATTCCTGCAGGCTACTATTTTAGCGGTCAACATTTAGTGACTACAATTGCAAGCAAGTTCAATGTTGTGTTTGGTAAACCCCTGGACAAAATCAGAGAAAGTGTTACCTTTGAGTACATTAAAGTGGCTCGCCGCTTCATGATCAAATTTTCAGAGAAGAAAATAATAGCCATTACCTTTTGTCCTGAATTGTTTGATATCTTAGGTGGAGACCTCAAGATGCTCCCGAACAAAAAAGAAATACCAGGCATATCCAGTAACTTGGATTTTACCAAATATTTTCGATCCCCTGTAGAAATGAACCAAGGACTCAATTTGATGTTTGTGTACTCCGATGTGGTGGAGTACAACGTGGTAGGACACACCTCTGTACCGTTACTACGTGTCATTCCTTTCAAAGTAGATACTACTACCGCTGACGAGGAAGGTGGAAATACCTATCACGTTCACCGCGAATTTGTGCATCCTCATTATTTGCCCGTCAGTAAGTCGTATTTCGACAGTGTCAACATTACTATAAAAGGAGAACTAGGTCAAAATATTCCATTTACCAAAGGGAAAGTCACAGTGAAACTCCATTTTCAAAAACGATTCTCCAACAACTGAAAAAGTGATGTATCCTGTGTACCAAGGAGTCACTCGACAACGAGGACATGGTTTAGGAGATATGTTTAAATCAGCCTTTCGTTCCGTAGTCCCTGTTTTAAAGCCAATGGTGACACGAGGATTGCACACCTTAAAAGACGCCGCATTGACTCACGGCAAAGATTTTCTTTACAATGTTCTCATTGACAAACAAAACCCTAAAGAAGCTTTTTTGAGAGCAGGCAAAAATGCCTTGCTTCAAACGGGTAAAGAAATTTTGGGTCGACGAGAAAGTCCTATAAATGCTCTGAACGGTACCGAGTCTAACATTCCTACTTCCCTGACGACACAGCAAGGACAAGGTAGAAAGCGTCGACGAAGACACCCTTTCCGTACCTCTAAAGTTCGAAAGACAAAGAAAAAAAGAACCGCTCGAGACTTAGACATTTTTGATTATTAAAAGTGAAGAAAAAAACCCTAAAGAAAAAATGATGCACCAAGAATCTTGTGCCTGTTCCAAGTCGGAACTGGATCTCTTTGCCATGCCACCCACGATGATGACCATGCAAGAAGCCCAATGGGTCGAATTTCATCCCGTTTCCTCTTTGACGGATTCAGCTCCCATCGAGTTTGAAAGCAAAGGACAACCCGAAGATTACATCGATCTCAACAACAGTTACTTGTATTTGAAAGTGAAAGTAACCAAAACGGACAACACCAATCCAGGAGCCAATGATAGAGTAGCTCCTGTCAACAATTTCATGCATTCCTTGTTCAGCGATGTGGATTTGTACATGAATAACAAACTGATCAGCAGTAGCATGGATACTTACCCTTACCGAGCGTACCTCGAAAATCTCTTGACGTACGGAAAAGAAGCCAAGAACACTCATCTAGATGCTTGCGTGGTATGGAAACATGACACCGCAGATAAGTTTAACGACACAGCCTTACCCGTAGCAGCAGCTGCTGATGGCAGCGCTCCTGCCGATCCTCACAATGAAGGTTTTAACGAGCGTCGAAAGAAAATTTTGCAAGGACGTAGTTTAGAACTGTTCGATCGTTTGCATTTGGACATGTGGTTTCAAGAGAAGTATTTGCTGAACGGAGTAGATATTCGCTTGAGACTGAATCGAAGTAGTACTGCTTTCCATTTGATAGCTCATGTCAACGAATACAAAACCATTATCCAAGAAGCCAGGTTATACGTGCGTCGTGTGGAAGTGTTACCTAAAGTGGGAAATGATATCAGTCACACTTTGAGCAGAACGACAGCCAAGTATCCGATACGACGCGTGGAAGTCAAATCTTTCACCATTGCCGCTGGACTCCGATCTAAGATCGAAGATCATCTGTTCCAAGGACAGTTACCCAAACGTTTATTCATTGGTATCGTCAGCAATGCAGCCCTCAATGGTGCCCACGATGAAAATCCTTTCCAGTTTAAGCACTGCAGAGTATCCAAAATCGAAGTCAGTCGCGATGGCAAAACGTTGTGTACCAGACCCTTCGAACCCGACTTTGGCGAACAGAAAAATTACTTGAGGTCGTACTTGTCACTGTACGAAGCCACAGGACAGTTAGGAACCAACACCAGTCACGATATTTCCTACGATGACTATGCAAGAGGTTACACGTTGTGGGCTTTTGATTTCACTCCAGACCAAGGCAGCGACGAGGGACATTTCCACCCTATAAAATCTGGGCAACTGCGTGTGGAACTTCAGTTTGCAGCACCTCTTCCCGAAACGGTGAATATCATTCTGTATGCTGAATTCGATAATACCATAGAAATTAACAGTTTGAGAGAAGTCATTCTAGACTATTAGACATTATGGAAGACCCTTGTCCTTCTTTGAATAGTGGAGAATCCATGGAATGGGAGGTTACAGAAAAAGCAGATCCCCAAGACCAAAAAGAAGAGGTAGTGATCATACAATCCAGATGGCCAGAACAGGAACAACAATTAGTGGCTTGTTTTGCACAACACTTGGAAGATACAATGAGGGACCTGATTAAAAAAGATTGTTATGGATGTCAAATCGATCATCCCAGTCAAATTCAACACGATAAATGTATGATGATGAGTCAAGAAGAAAAATTGGACAATTATCTGAACGAAGCTTGGAGTCTCATCTCCGAAGAAGCCGTGTTACTTCAGTGGTATAAAGGCTTACGTGATCATTCCTCTCCTCCATTGTTTGCTCGAGAAATCGATCGCATCGAAGCTCTCTTGGCCAAAAGTAAAGAGACGAAGCAAACCATCAGTTACTTGTCAGACCGTTTCAAACAAAAAGTCTGGATTGAATTGATGACTTATCATCACCTGTGAAGAAAGGAGAGAAAAAAGACAAGGCTACACAACAAAAAATGGATACTTGGGAACTTTATTATCTTTTGAACCGTAGTTCGTACACTGCTTCTTGGAATCCTGTGGTGTGTGCTAAAGATGAACTACCTCATCGCAAACCTCAAGAGAATCAAGCTTATGTCATCAACACAGATGACAGTCATCTTCCAGGAACTCACTGGGTAGCAGTCTACTTTCCTCAAGAGGGTTGTGCGGAGTATTTTGATTCGTATGGATTGCCTCCTTTCGAAGATGATATCATTGACTTTATGAGAAGAAATGCCCAGACGACACGATTCAATAATGTGAAATTACAAAGCACTGATTCTATGGTGTGTGGACAATATTGTATCTATTATCTGCATCATCGCAGTCTTGGATATTCTTTAGAACATTTAGTGACTTATTTTGATCGTCATTCGTCTCGAAACGATGACAAAGTAGATCGATGGTTTTGTGACCATTATGGTTATCTGTTGTCTTTAGCTAGGAAACGTAGTGTACATCAATCGCCCAATGACTTCCAACAGTGGAAATCTCAATTTAATTCACAACGTTGTCAACCATGTCAAAGATAATGTATTAGTGTTATGGAAGAAAAAAATGTTTGTTCTTTGAAAAAATTGTGTTTTGTGAGTTGTTTTGTTATTTGAATAAAAATGTTGTGTTTTGAAACCAAATAGTCTGTCATTTGTTTTACATTTGTATTCATATAAATGTTCTTTGACTTTTCTTTCTATCCCTCACATTAAACTATCTAAACGTTTCAAAACCCTAAACCGCAGAGGGGTGTTTTCCATCACGTCCGCGCTTGAACCATATAAAGCAGGGGTAGTCTCCAGTCTGACCATCCATTGTTTGACTCATCCTACTACGAAGATGTGCTCAAGACTAGCTAAGCTGAACGAAGCTTATGTCACTCTGCATCGTATCAGACACAATCTGATGCCAAAGCCTGAAGAGATTGAGAATGTAAGAATGTTACAAGTAACGGAAGACCTCATAGAAGAACTCTTCAGAGAGGAAATTCAAAAAGAGAAAGAAGAATGGACTGAGAAGTATCGACTTCAAAAGCAGCAGAGAGAACAGAGAGAACAGCACCAGCAGCAGCAGCAACAGCAACAACATCAGCAGGAACCAGACAGAAGTTTTGTCGACTGTCGTGTGGACACGAAAGAGTTCTCTTTCTCTTTCCGAAGAAGCAGACCCTATCGTGTAGCCAAACGAGGACGCAATCTTAGACGATAAGAGATTGTCATCCTTCCTCGTACACACAAACACAAAAAAACAGCCCTTTTCAGGGCTACCCAATATTCTCGAAAAGAATTAATTATTCAATTTGCTTATGGTATGTGAGGAAGTTAGAAAAAAATTAGAAGTGAGTCTATAATCACTGTCTCTTTTTACTTTTGTTTTGAAGTGCGTCTATAAGCACAACGTATTTTTTCAAAATAACTTGTTCAATGTATAATTTATATGAGTCAAGTATAAAAGTGAGGGGTGTTTTCCATCACGTCCGCGTGTTTTTTTTTTTTTTTTTTGGTAATGATAGGGATAATGTAAGTTTTTGGATCTAGGGGGTGTTTTCCATCACGTCCGCGCTTGAATTATATATAAAGAAGCACTCGTCAGTCTGGCTACCCATCGTTGGCGCATCAAAGAAGATGAGCAGAGTACAGAAATTAAGAGAACTTCAAATGCATCTGGAGAATGCTAGGCGTCTCCTGGACGAACTGGCTATGGAGGCCATAGCAGAGCAGGCCAAAATTGAAAAAGAAGAGAAGGAAAGAAAAAAGAAAGAAGAGGAGGAGAAGAAAAGCCCCATCTTGCCTCACCGCATGATGAGACAGACTAGTGAAGTCAAGCCCATGGTGAGGACACCTTCACCACCAGAACCAGTTCGTCTACTACAGGCGCAACCCCCACCGCAACAATCACAGCCTCGACCGCAACAACTTCAGCCGCATCCACGGTTGCGGAATAGAGGCAGAAATGAAGAGACTTTCACTATCCCTCAAACAGAAGATTGGGATAGTGAAGCCACTCATTCTCCCTCTGCACTCCCAATCACAAGAGTGAATTGGGAGAATGATTGGAGTAGGAGATGTGTGTGTGGGGCTAGACCTGGGAGATGCCAGCATTAACCAGGTGCAATTTGAAGTTTTAAAAACAGCCCTTCTCAGGGCTACACAAATAACAAGAAAAGAAATACCATGTCAATTGCCAATGGGTGTGAGAGAGGAGTAGTGTGATTATAAACACTGACTCTATTTAGATGGTATATGGTGTAATTTTGGATAGTATATAATAGGGTGTGTTTTGGCTGCTTCCCCGTGTGTGTGGTTAGTATAGGGTGTGATTTTGGATAGTATATAGTAGGGTGTGTTTTGGCTGCTTCCCCGTGTGTGTGGTTAGTATAGGGTGTGATTTTGGATAGTATATAGTATGGTGTGTTTTGGCTGCTTCCCCGTGTGTGTGGTTAGTATAGGGTGTGATTTTGGATAGTATATAATAGGGTGTGTTTTGGCTGCTTCCCCGTGTGTGGTTAGTATAGGGTGTGATTTTGGATAGTATATAGTATGGTTTGTTTTGGCTACTTCCCCGTGTGTGTGGTTAGTATAGGGTGTGATTTTGGATAGTATATAGTATGGTTTGTTTTGGCTGCTTCCCCGTGTGTGTGGTTAGTATAGGGTGTGATTTTGGATAGTATATAATAGGATTTGTGAATAGTATCTAATATGACAAGTGAATGTAAGGGGTGTTTACTTTCACGTCCGTGCTTAAGATATATATACGCAAATCGTCGGTCCTTGGAGCCATTCAATTTTGAACACATCAAGATGAATTTTGAATTGTTTATCCAACTCCGAGACAGCTGGTTTGGGATCCTTGATGCAGAATATCAAGTGGAAAGACTTGAGGAAGAATTTCAGAGTAACCATGGCTTTGTAAGCCAACTGAAATTAGCAAGAGATCTATTAGAAGGTATGATAGAGGAGGAAGACCAGAAATTAAGAAGACGTATTAAAAGAAAATATATAAGAATAGGGGACTTGAAGCAAGCACTTGATCATGTCATCAAAGTCAGGTGTTTTCTAGAAGAAACATTACATCTGATAGAGTGGGAATATGTGAAGTGGGGTCTAGACAGGCTAAAGAAAGCAGAAGCAATGATGAGAATGGCGATGGAAGAACAGGTGATCCAGATTAAAGAAAACTGGTCTAAGGAGAGAAAGGAAAAAAAGAACAAAAAGAAGAAAGAGGACTTTGATCTACTCAATCTAAGATGGATGAGAGTTCAGGAAAAGTTTAGAGCTATGGGACATCCTGACTGGATTCCCGAAGAAGAAAAGAAGAAGAAAACAGGAATCATTGGTAAAATCAAAAGGTGGTGGAACAATGGCAGAAAATGAAAGAAGAAGAAGTATCCAAAGGCTCTTTTCAGAGCCACTCATAAGTCTCGAAAAGATAGTAGCTTTCATTGCCACCCTTTTTTTCCCTTGTCCCTCTACAGTCCCCTATACCCATCATATTCCCATGTTATATTTCCCTTGAGGCTATATAGTCCCACTATGTTAAATTTCCCTTGACGCTATAGTATCCCAAGCTGTTTTGAGGCTATAGTACACTAAGCTGTTTTTGACTGAATTTTCCCTTGAGGCTATAAATCTTGAGGCTATAGTATCCCAAGCACTTTTTGACTGGATTTTCCATTGAGGCTACGGTATCCCCTATTACTACTGGCGTCTATTCAGACAAATGGAAAACCATATAATTAATTCTCTCTCTCTCTCTCTCTCTCTCTCTCTCTCTCTCTCTCTCTCTCTCTCTCTCTCTCTCTCTCTCTCTCTCACACACACACACACACACACACAAACACACAGACATCAGATTTACACCCGTCTCTTGATCTGTAAAACAAACTAGACTTCACACTTACGTTCATAGGACTGATCTGTCGAACCAGTGCCTTGCCTTCGCCCGTATGCTAATATAACCACATCATCTGACTTTCATAAAGTTTAGCACAAAACATTAATGGCCATGATTTCGTAGAGAACGTGAACAGCGTCATGGGAAGGGTACTTTTTTCGGTTGACTGCATGTGACTTCCAAGCATTACACAAAATTACAATATTATCATTGAAAAATTATTTCTGCTTGCAACCCTCCTTTCAATTCCCTTCCGGATCTAGCTGTTAGACTGGTATTATTTATTATTATAATGCATGTTCCTTGCAGTATAAACACTTTGAGTATCTATTAATTTCTTTGAAGTTTCACTGTTTGCAACCTGATATGGAAATGTCTTTTTGACCTAGTTTCACATAGCATGTAGAAGAAGGAGTTCGTTTAAAATGACGTACTTTGAATTTCCGTTCTGTTTATAGAAACCGCGTGCACTTGTACCGAAATAGATGTAGATTCATGGAGTTTCGCAATAAAATTTGATCGCTGCTAATTATTCTTCCACACAACGAAATCAAGTAAATGATTGAATTCAACTCAGTGTTATGTGGCCACAATGCACGAATAATGAAGTCGCTGATGTTTATTTCGTTCTTTCTCTGTTTTGAGATCCGTCAAGCCCAAGGAATGTTTAAAACACAACAATCAGGTGCGACATTATAATGTGATCATGGGCAGAAGTATAGAATATTGACTTCACGTTTGATTGGCTGGACTGTTAAAACCTCCTCTATGGCATAATGGCAGTCAGCATCACCCCCATATTTCGTTAATTACAGTCCAGCATTGCCACCCACATAAATATTTTCGGGGTGTGGTGGTGCCAACAACAATGACTGACGTCATTTCAAAGTTTTTAGGGGGGGGTGGGGGGACAACGTGTATGAAACGTTATAAAAACTGGACTTTGGTGGCTCTGGGTGGCAATTATTCGCATGTAGTGAATGAGAGATGCAAAGCTCAGAGGCCCCAGTCAGCGATACCGACAGTTAAATTGATGTATACTCAAAATGTGAAATTCAAATAAACAACAATTTAATATCATTCAATGGCAGATAGTCATTTCTCACATAACTTCAAATTTCAAACCCTATCACTCGTCTTTCGCGCGACCTTGTGACGGCCCATTTCATCATCTGACTTAGTGTGACAGATTTTCCTCCTGCCCCGTGTTCCTAATCATCCGTATTATGCTACTCTGGACTGGTACAGTTCCCTCCAGTCCGTCTAACTTCTGCTTCCCTCCGTTCTTACTTTTTCTTTGTCTCCCAGGGACTCGGGGCCAACTGCACTAGGGTATTTCCCTCTGTCTCATAAGTTCCTCAGGTCCCTAAAAGATTTCTGTAAGAACACACAAGGACATTAGCATAGCATATTTCTCTAGCTATATGGACTCACACTAAATAACAATATCATCAGATAAGCCATTACTTTCTTTGGTCACATCGAAATACCCAATCTCTCTGATATGGTGTTCACTGTACATTTTGATTCTCAATCTTATTTTACAGAACAATATCCCATAATCAGACGCATTTCTGTACATATCCATGCTCTGATATATACTTACACAGGATACTCCTACAAAGTATACACAAATAGGCAAAAATCCCTTATAACTAATGTTACACACTGAAACCATCATACAAAGTTATATTTCAACATTTGAAAATCTAGAATATCACATGCAAAAATGTACGAGGTTACTACAAAATAACCAAATAGCGAATTACAATATTAATTCTTTATATAAACATTGTTCATATTTCAAACCATGCATGTAGATCAAACACTACAAATGAATCAGGGGCACCGAGTGGCTGAGTGATCTAAATCGTTTTCCGTTACGGATCACTGCCATCTCACATCTGTCTGCGTGGGTTCGAGTCGAAGATTCGGCTAATATAGTTATGTGAGAAAGCTTGCCAGTAGCTTCTCGTGGGTCGGTAGTTCTTTCAGGGGTTCACGGGTTCTTCCTCCACCAATAATACTGGCCGCCATGTATAGCCTATCGTGTGCTGAAAAATGGCGTTAAACCCTACAACTACAACAACAAATGAATCAAACCCTAAAATGGTAATTCTACCTACTAACGATTCTAGTAATTAAGTATACATACTGCACATAATTAAAGCACAATTGCTTTGCCATAATAGATACAACAATCGAGCAAGTAAGTCACTGACCTGTCTGAAGCTCATTTGTAATTACCAGAATAACAACTTTTCCGCCAATTTCGAATGACGTCGGAGTAGCTTATCTTCCCTTATCTGCCCCTTCACCAGTAGTCTGTCAAGGGTGGAATTACGACCCACAACTTGACGTTCCATGATCCGAATACAGATTTTCATCCCTTACCTGTGAACCATATTATGGGCATGTTATATAACTGGCTTGGCCAAACAAAAAGCGCCAGTCACGAGTTCCTACGACCATGTTAAATAACTGGCTTGATACTTCATTGTTCTCAAGACTGACCTTCGTACATTGTTGATGGAAAATTATTAGCCTCAGGGTCTAGCACATACATGTTACAATCTGGTTATTGTTCCTTACAACGTGACAGGTGTATGGTCTGATATGAACAGTTACTACAACAAACAAAATCATTTTCACTTTCTACATATCAACTTAAGTAATAAGATATCTACTTAAGATATAAGCTATATATATATATATATATATATATATATATATATATATATATATATATATATATATATATATATATATATCTGTGTGTATATATGTGTGTGTGTGCATGTGTGTGTGCGTGTCTGTGATTTGGATTTTTAACGTAGCTTTAACGATTTTTCAGTCATATCGCTACAATGTATGCAGTGTAGCAGCTTATAGATTTGTCTAGCTCTGTGGCATCGTGCTGCAGACATATAGCATGTCCCACTCAGTAACATTATCCTGACATCAGGCTGACCTGGTCCTAACACAAGCCTATTAATGCTGAGCTCCTGGTGAGGCAGTTTTTAGTATCATTTTTATGTTTTTGTTATGACTCAACCATGGTTCGAAGTCGCAAGCCCCCGCATCGGAAGCGGACGCTCTAACCAATAGGCAAGCTGAGCGGTCATATTGATTGTTAAGACTGGACTAGATATGCAAACATGTCCTCATTGGTCATAATGTACTAATGTCCACAGTCTCATATTCCTTAGAACTGACAATACAGTTCCCTCCTTTATACATCACATTTGCTATTAACTGACTGCCTCAAACTGTATTTCTTTCTCTCAAGCATCGCCAGAAAAAAATATCATCGGTACGCGGTTTCATACTAGAGTCCTTAATATTCACCAAATACAAGAATGCGCGAGAGCGCGTGCAAATCTGAAAGTGTGTGTGTGTACACAATTATTGTTTAGTTTTATGGCGTGCTAATCACTGCTACGCCGCAGTTTCCACACAGGAATGGATGCATACATGCACGTACAGATAAATATATATATATAGATATATATATATATATATATATATATATATATATATATATATATGTCTTTAATATGTTTCTATGTGAATAATTATGTATTGACCACAACAGATCGAGAAAGTTAAAACCCTTCACTGGAGATACCTTTCGCTGATGTTTATGTAACTTTACTGTTGTACACATTCTCATAGAGTGATTAACCTACCTGGTAATTGATTCGGGTACCTGCTACGGTCATTAAGCATAAAGCTTATACTACAGTAAGTTCTTCTTCGATTTCAACTTTCATTTCTGATTTCCAGCCATGATTGATAATAGTTTTTAAGTGTACACCACGATGTGGTCAGTGTTATTAAGACTGTGTTAGTGCTTACAGTACAAGTAAATCATAAAGACTTCTGTTGAAAAATAACACTGCTTGTAACACCGATCAGGCGACAATTAGCTCGAGGACTACTTAGTTTCCTTCCTGAATATTTAAAGGTAATTATAACCATATACATGTATGTTTGAGTAATAGAAATTATCAAATAATTGTATTTCTCTCTCTAAATCATTATCAAAGATAGTGTGTAGTTGATTTTGAGATTTTTCTCTGTGTGAGATTAAAAACAGATATATAAAAGTAGTCCACGGAGTAGATGTAGTTGGAACTAGATGTGGGTGGTGGACATGCTATAAAGTATAAATGTTCTAACATAGAGTTCAGATTTCAAGGCATATCTGAAACAGGGTTTAATTTTCAGAGCCACATTTGAAGACGTTCTTTTCTGTTTTTGTCCTTGGAAGGCAGCATAAAAGAAATATTCCAGTTAAATGTTCGTTTGAAATACATTTTATTGTTTCAGATAATGAAGACAGTCGGATAAAAAGTTCTTGTAACATGGATCTAGTCATTATAGGTCAATTGGGGTGTGGGGTAGGGAAAAAATAATTAAGGGATGGACAATGACATATAAGGAGAATAATATAACAAGAAAGAAACGACGGCATCATAGAAAGAGAAAGAGACAACGGGAAGAGTTTTTTAGGTCTATCATGTATCAACGTTTCGCGTTCTCATGGTTCGATTCGCTACAGTGAGATAGCGAGAGAAAAATAAATATATATTTTAATCAAAAATGTTTCAAGGAATGCAAGACTACAAAAACCTATATGCATTAATAGTACAGTCTAAAACTGCATACATGCAGAAAAGAAACAAAATCAATTAAGAGTAGAAGACTTTACCAAGTGAACATCAGAAAAAAACACAATTATATATGTTGTATTAAAATTGAAAGTAATTAGTGTAATGGCTGTTTTCTAGGTCATGAAGAGTTTTTCATTTGTCGAATAGTTACAGCTATGTCTGACACATATAAGGCAATCCATTGGAGAGATGGTCGTCATAGCTTTGCTAGTAATACTTACCGTTTGTACTCGCTTATAAGACGATCCCATCTGCAGAGTGCAAAGACACATATCTACTGTCGGATAATGCTCAGGCAATCCTGGATCTATCTAGTTTGTTAAGAGTAATCATTAGAGGAAAACAACAGACTTGGTATGCAGGAGCATTATGCTACAGCAGATCAGGTTATTTGCGAATACATACGGTATGAAGGGGAAAAAAGGTTCTTGTAGGCGGGTATGGAAAGTTCCATGATTGCAACCAATCGTGTCTTTGGTATCCGTAGGTCTCGAGAGCAAGTGCGTCCCTGTGAGGTGTCTCTGTTGGTGGTTCTACAACATTTTGTAGCAGATATGTAGCTCAACACTGGAGTGGCAGTCCTTGTTGCACTTGAAAGTTGAGTCTGGTCTGTGTTTGAGCTGCTTCTTCTTCCTCAGAGATCGCTTTGCATCAATTGGTAAGCGTAGCTTGTCCTCGCCGGCTTTCAAACCAGTGATCAGAGCGTGTCACCAGCTGGGCCTGTTTAGAGCAAGCTCTTCCCAGGTGTTGACATCGATGCCAAGGGGTTTCATGTCACTCTTGCAGACATTCTTGAAGAGGATATGTGGCCGTCCGATCGACCTTTTGCCAGAGGCAAGTTCCGAATAATGGTATTTGGGGATCCGTCCGTCATCCATCTGACGTACATTGCCCAGCAATCTGATGCGATGTTGGCAGAGGGGTGTGGCCATGCTTAGAATCTTGGCACGTTCAAGCTCTTCGTTGTTTGTTACTCGATAACTCCAAGTGATTCCGAGTATGCGTCGGAGACATCGCATGTGAAAGCCGATCAGTCGTTTCTCTTAGGAGGCGTACAGTCTCCAGGTTTCACTGGTATACAGGAGAGTGCTTAGCACGCAGAGTGCTTAGCACGGAGATCTTAGTGTTCAGGTTCAGCATGCTGTTGTTCCAAACTCTGCGACAACCTGGATAGAGGTATTGATGCCTTTCAAATTCACTTCTTGAATTCAGCATTGAACGATAGGTTGTTGGTTTCGGTAGAGCTGAGATACGTTGAGCTGACTGACTACCTCAAGTTCGTAGTTATTGATGATGATGAATGGGTGGTCCGCGCTAGGGTGCATCAAACGCCCCATATTTTTTTTAACTTCAATGGATCATTTTGTCCCTTGTCTAGATTTTTTTAATATAAAAAAAGAAAATTTATGTCAATGTTTGGTGAAGTTTGAAGTACATTTAGGTGGTTCACTATTCAAAAGAATTTTTTGTCAAAATATCGAAAACTCTCCATTTGGCGCATATTTCCAGTTTTTCCACTCATTATGTTATATAATATTGCATGCAGAGTTGTATATAGATATTGCAATAGTACATTCTCAGTTTTTATCTGATTATATTCAATAGTATGATACTAAATTTATACAACGGGTGTTAGAAGTATTTATTATATAACAAATTAACCATTCACTACATCTTTTAATATTTTTCAACTCATCGGAGACAATAGTTTCATCGCAATGAATTCAGACAGTATATGTTGTTTTCAACATTTTTCTAAATGATTTGTTCAGTGTTTAAAATGTTAAATATAGTTAAATATATTCTACATTCAGCAATGTTTTAAAGTCAAAGTTTGTTATTTGGTAGATTCTTCAGTTAGTCGCTATGTCCTTTGCGTTTTCGCAAGTTGGGCTGTTCTTTACGGTCCTTCTCAACAACTTGCAGCACGTTCTGGTAATGTTCTTCACCCCTTGCTGATGCCAAAATATCTGAGTTGAGCTTAACACTTCTCTCAGCATAGTCATTGACAACGTTCAGCGATTGAAGGTTGCCGAGAGAAGCTTGGTACGCAGCAGAATTTGGCCTGTTCGCAACTTCTTCAGTCATGAACTCAGCGTTCAGCTGAAGAAGAGTGAATGTGTACCAGGAATCAATGCTAGCAAAATCAGCAAGAGTTGTGGTCAGAGTAACAGTTGCTGGAATCATTGGCTTGCCAAAGCCTGTTCCAAACCGGTTCTGTGGTGCCAAGATGACCGTTTCTGGTTTAACAGCCAGCAGACTGTCTGCAAGGGCTCGCCGTTCAGCATCAGGCACCTTACTGCTCCATAGAGCAAGAGGAATCATCTCTGCAGTCTGGTACCAGAGATGCAGTTTGAAGGCATGCAGTGCACTCTGAGAGACATCTGGATTCACGTCCTTTTACTGCAATAAAGACTTGTACAACTGCAGGTCGTTCCACGGCGCATCTACCGCTGAATTGCACGTCATCCACCAGCTGCTGTAGACCAGTGTTGCGAAGTTCACAAACGCCCTCACCTTTGGAACTTGATGCAGTGTAGTAATAGTGTTACGTGGTAGTTGTTGAATTTGCAGCTCATACAGGCATATCTTAATCGAATAGATGAGTTTAGCCATCCATCTGGCTTTGTGTAAGGCTCCTGGTCTCTTTAAGGTGACAGTATGATCTTCAGTTTCTCCATCAAGGAACACTGTGCACAGCTCAGCAAATTCTTGATAATCATCTCGGCGTAGCTAAAGCTCTG
The DNA here is from genome assembly GCA_029339505.1 of Unio delphinus. Classification (NCBI taxonomy): domain Eukaryota; kingdom Metazoa; phylum Mollusca; class Bivalvia; order Unionida; family Unionidae; genus Unio; species Unio delphinus. The sequence continues at coordinate 6,236,803 of JAQISU010000278.1, forward strand.
ATTTGGCAAGCTGGAGAACACTGGTTCGACATGTATCTACAATCTGAAGTGCCTCGTGGTTGAATGATGTCAAGTTCAATCGAGATAGCTGTTCATCATTGCTTTTAGATTTCACCGTCAACAATTGGAAGCTCTTAAGAAATCGTGTAAACAAGGTGACGTCTGGAGACTTGGATGCTCAATCTTCAGATCATCGAAAATATGAGACAGGATAATCTCGCCAACATGGTGAAGACAGGCTGACCAAAGGAGAGCTCGTCCAAGCTGCTTTTGGACTGTCACACAGGCTGCAGTTACGTGACCTGTATTTGATGCTGTGGTATCGAATGTTATATTCACAACAGACTCGGTACATTGCCATGATGAGAGCAAAACCATTGTCAGATCAGCAATTATATCTCCGGACTTTCTGTCTGTTCCAGGTTGGTATGATGGGACTCCAAGAAGCTTCAATTCTGTGGCATTTCCGACAACGACAGTGAGACGATCTTCTGTGATATTCTGGTTTGACAGTGATGGCATCAGCTTTGAGTCCCAATGCAGGGATATCAATTTTGGCTGGATCCATTGGTCCTTACAATTATTTGCTATCAATCTTCCTATCTGACGCCTGGACTTGTCTGCGGTTGAGTATGATGTGGATATCTTTGAGGTACCACCACCTGCCTCTGCCACTAATGCCTCCGTGTACGCAGCTTGTTGCACTGGAGTCATCTTCAGACGTGTGGCTAGTTGAACAAGTTTGGGTCGTTGAATGATGTCATGAGGGATGAAAGCAGGTGTTCCTGTGCGAGCAGTTCGCTTGTGACTTCTCGAAGTTCTTGGTGTGATGGATAGACCAGCAGCCAATGAGCCAACTTCTCCATCACTAACAATATCCTCATCACTGCTGCTACTGTCGCTGTTACGGAGTATTTTAGGTGCAGTCATCGACTTCAGGTGACTCTGCATTCTCTCGCGCCGCCGTGCTTCCATGTTGTCCCTTTGTTCGCGACGCTGGACTTTGGCTGCAAGGACTTTGTCACGTGGTCCGAATGTTGCCAGACGGTCGTTCTTCATTGACTGCAGGAAAGCGACATCTTCCAGATTTTTTATGAGTTGTTCTGCATTTGCAGGCCACAATGGGAATGTCTGAGCTAGCATTTCTTCCATCTTTTTTAGCTTGTTCAGGGAGTTCGGGCCTGATCGGCGGTTGATTGGAATTGCTCTCACTTTAGCATTATCGTCAAGCAATTTAATTAATCGTTCGCATGCCTTGCGTTCTGTAATCATCGGAATATGGGCTTTCTCATAAAACACAGATACCTTTGACAGGACAATTTTAGCTGCTTCCCATCTGGTACAGTTTTCATGCGCACCATCAGCTAGATGATGCATCAAACACCGCAAGACTTGCAGTCATGTAGGGCTTGTAGGCAGACGCGAACCAGTAATTGTTGAGTCTTCTGCCGTTATCTTGCTGCCAAGACCGAATATTGTAGATGACTGTCTTGTTGGAGGAGTTTTCTAGGACAGGGTAGCCGAACGAGGAGTTGATTGCAGACCTTGAACGGTACTCTCTTCACTGCCTTCCATTATTCAACTGGCGTCTGGCAACAACATGAATATAACAATAGTGATTAACACTTAACAGTCAACATGTGCTAAACCTAACAGCCCTGTAATGACTAAAAACAGTTTGCATATAACATTTGTAAAACAGGCTACATAATTGCAACAACATGAAAGTATAATATAATAAGTTCAATACAAATAAAAATGTTTAATACAAAATTAGATAAAATTGAAATATTTTGTAAAAACTCACTTTCAAAGATTGCAGACTTCACAAACAACTTGAATAAACAAGCAAAGAATAGTTATTTAATCAAATTCAATACCATTGTAAAATATTAAATAAGTAAAGAGGTTAACAGCAAATAGCATTCAGCTAAATGAATATCGCAATATAATGCTTCATAATGCAAATCTTGCTAATTGAGGTGGACCCCCCTAAACAATGTTGGAATTAGACAAAAATTGGCAGAAATTCTTTGTATGACCAAAGGAATGTTCTAAAACTAGGGACATCATAATTGGTTGACATTGGGGCGTTTGATGCACCCTAGTCCGCGCTCTGAGCCTGCACGCTTTGTTTTCTTTAGGCTGATGGTCAACCAAATTCACCGCATGTTTTTAGCAAAGTAGTCCATCAGGTGATGTAACAACTTCTGTGTGATTGGCTAGGGCCACATTTCATAGAAGATCATCTCGTAATGATCAAGTCCAGTTTGTGCCAGTATTTGGACTGGGGATGCCTCCAAGACATTGTATGCTGTGGCTTTGTCTGAAAAAATAAATTGGTGATGCTGATGTCGTGGTACGACCAAATCTCTACGAGTCGCTGTCCGTTCTCTTTTGTCCTCTCAATGCCACACTTGTCAAGGCAGGAAGACCAGGAGTCATGGTCAGCATCCACCCTGGCGTTGAAGTCGCCCAGCAGTATCAATGTCTCTTCCTTTGGGAATGTTTTCGATGTTTAATTCGTCGTAGAACTCATCCTTGGTATCTGCGGTGGCGCTTAGTGTGGGAGTGTACATGCTGATCAGGTTGAATGGTCCGGTAGTGGTGTGGAGGCAGAGGAATAACAGTCCCCAGTTTCCTTGTTAGCAACGAATCAGAAATGAGAATACTGCACAAGAATTTACTGGGCTTATATGGACCAGTCAGAAGCACATAGAGTGGTGTGCTAACATGGTGACGTATCACATACATTAAACTGCAAATACTGTATGTAAAGTGTACCAACTATGATAAATCAAACGGCGTTAGGTATGCAATCAAAGATGGATCTGAAGAAAATAGATTAATTTTATTCCACTAAAATCCGTCTCATATCCCCGTCGGGGTAGGTGGGGATTTGGGAATGGTCGCATGTCTAAACACAGACTGTAATCTAAACTAATGATGTACGCGTTTTATATTTATTTATACAAAACCAATTTCAAAATAAATGGACAAGGCAACTAAAACATTTGATCTATGTTCAACCTTTTATACATTAAAAATTAAACACTTTATTTACCTACCTTTAGGTAAGTTTGAAAATGAAGATACAAATATTAAGTTATGTTTGCTTTACTGTTAATTTTCATCTCGGTATCAATTGGTTCTAATTGAAGATAAGTTTTCATAACTGTTTTTTATAAAAATGTCACCAATTCAAGGGATTTTATTATTTCTAACGGAATTGAGCTTTTTTTCAAAAAATAATAGCTGCTAATCGCACGCGCTCGTTTTCGTCATCGAACTCACTTTCATCCGTAACTAACACGTTGAGATAATCATTCATCTCAATAAAAGAGCTTTGTAAACCCTGTTCTGAATTGCCTTATAGCTGAACAGATTTATCAACAATCCAGTTTTCATCATGTATTCAAACTTAGTAACAGTAGATATTAATTAGATATTTAATGAGTTATCATCGGTATTTAATATTTAAGGATAATATACCGATCAAGGCAAAACTTTCGTTAGAAGCACACAAGCCTTGTAATTCGGGACACTGGTCTGCTCGGTATAACCGCAATTTCCGTATATTCGCCTTAATATATCTTGAATATTTTAATGCATAAAAGAAAACTCTTGGGGATTTCGTATTTCGTCGATGAAACAGGTTTCTCCTTGAAATATGGTTTGATTACGTTGTTTTTATTGTACAATGATGTTTCATATCTCAATCCGCATTACCAAGTAAACCGGCATATCTTTCAAATCATATCAGGTTGAGGATTTTTCCTGAAGGTTACATTAAACTTTCAAAATGAAGATTGTTACATGCACGTTCTTCAAGTTAAAATTACACAACACACCCAAGAAAACAGAAAAGGAAACAATCCACACCCCAAATTTCAAATAATATCAGGTTAGAGATGCTTTTGGAAGGTAACATTAAACTTACAAAATGGGGATTGTTACATATATTATGCCACCCTTTCGTTAGAAATCATAGACATTCAGAACATCTTGATCCTTACTCATCAGGCCGAGAAAGAAGTTTCTCCTGTAATTTGTCTCAGTTGAGATCTATGTTCTGAACTACTTTCGTACACATGGAGCAATACGGCATTGGAAAGAGACAAAGTCAAAATATGGTCATTTTGACCTTTGCTGTTGTAATATATGTGGTGAACAGCTCCGGTGACCTAGTGACTAGAGCGTCCGCCGCGGAAGCGGGAGGCCGTGGATTCGATCCGTTGCCCAGTCATGCCAAAGACTTGTAAAAATGGTACTAACAGCTGACTCGCTTGACGCTCAGCATTAAGAGGTTAGTGTTGGGACTGGTCGGCCTGGTGTCAGGATAATTTGACTGGGTAGTACATCGTGCTACATATCTGCGGCATGATGCCCCAGTGCTATACATTACTATAAACTGCCTCACTGCAGACATCGTAGCGATATGACTGAAAAATTGTTAAAGCTACCTTAACAAGCATAATCAAATAAATAAAAGTGCATGTTGTAAATTCCATGAGAGGCTAATCACCAAACACATTAAGATTAATTTGTATTTCTATATACTACTTCCTACGTATATTTCACGGCCGGTCAAAAACGGCAGAGCTATGTTCCGATCAGTTTGTAACAGTGTAGGATAATGTATAACGTATTGTGCAATTTCATTTCGAGAGCAGACATAGCTGAATTTTCTAACATAATATCCTTTCCTATAGAACGCATAATCTAATATGGACATTCAGCTGGCGTATAGGCCGACTTATCATACATATTACACTGTTACAAAGAAACATCTTAAAATGGTGGCATAATGTTAATTGCCTCTTGTACCCCAGAAAAGGTTTACCCTATCTAACATCGGAACCGTTATGCCTTGAAGTGTTGCTCAATGTCTGTCTGTCTGTCTTTCTCTCTCTTTCATTCTCTCTCTCTCTCTCTCTCTCTCTCTCTCTCTCTCTCTCTCTCTCTCTCTCTCTCTCTCTCTCTCTCTCTCGTACATATAGCAAAATAAATGTTCGTGTTCTCTACTCTGTGACATTATCTGAGACACACCATTATGAGCAGTTTGAATTTATAATTAATTGTAATTTGTTAACTGAGGATAAGAGGTGACCAACTTTGCCCATGTAATGTGTCTAGGTTAACAAAATGCAATTTAAAACACTGATGTCATTAAGCACACCTACAAGCTCATAATCATAATTTAAATTTCATATTCCACAGCCATTCTTTCCCTTTAAAAAATCACAAATCATATTGCACACCTTTTTATACTCCTTCATTAACGCCGTTGCATAGAGTATTGTATTAGGTCAGGTGTGGTATACATTCTTAATTGTATGGGTGCAAAGTTCATACACTATGGCCGAATTCAGCTGTCTCTACCCTCCTCTTCTCGTAAATATGTATTTCACTCTAAAAACAGACACACGATTACGACAATTATATCGTTCTTTTTCGTATCGTAGTTCGATAATAATAGGCCAGGAAAGTCTTCAACAAATACGTTAAAAGTTTTCCAAGTTTGCGTAAGGCCCTGATATGTATGAATGAATTTCAATTATAGTGAAACCGGCCATAAAGTTCATTTGTTCACTGGTTTAAACCATCATTTTAATATGATGGTGGGTTTCCCGTGGGGAAGGAATGGTGCCACATCCCCACGGGCATTTAACGCACAGAGTGCGTTTGTTAATTTTGGTCGTCATGTCATACCCCTAAAAAGTGACTAATGACATGAATGTAAGAAACTTGGTGAGTGGGAATAGACCCAACACACACTCAACCCTATCAACCAATCAGAAGTGCTGTACTAGGGGTGCAATGCCACCAAATGGTGACGAGAGAAAAATAGTTTTCTCATATCGTCATTTTTGTTGGAGTCCGGTCGTTGAAAAGGAGGGAAAGATCCCGGAAGGCCAGCCATTGTCGTATATGGATGTCTTTTACGCCCCGGAACGCCCTAGCCGTACTTATTTCAAATTCAGTCCACTTATACTAATGGACAGCCTATAAGCAATATAGTTTTAGCCACCTCTGCAATTGTATCAAATAATAAGTCGTAGAATTTTCTTTAACACATCCTAACTATACCAATATTCTAGTACATATCGTAAGTCCCTAACAAATTTGTTTAACTGATATGTCTTTGCGACATATAAAAGTGTAATCACTGTTAGGTAGTATAGATTGTTAATTTTTAGCGGGGGTTCAAAATTGATCAAGTCAGGTTTTGTAATAGAGATTGTTCAAAGAGGGTTACTCGTAACCAAATGAGAACCATATTATTCAGGCAAATGAATGGCACTGTGAAAGCTATTCACATCTGCACCGCAGGCCGTCTCTCTCGGAGTGTCGTAGGTTAGCGGTAACAGAGTATCTCATGTTACAGCCAGTTTTCCTTTTAGTTCACCACGTTTTAAAAAAAATTTCAGGTGTCGGCATTTTCAATCCACTGTTTCTCTCCATTTCTATCTCCACCACTAGTGAAGTCCATCAATCGAGATTCATAACTCGATTGATAAACCTCGTGCTGGAACGTCCATTTTAATTTCCACGTGGCCGCCGCCATTTTCCTTTTTTCTTGAGCGCATGGAAAATAATTCTTCTAACGAGTTATTTAGTGGCGTAGCTCAGTAGTGGTTTTCCTTACACTACTCCGGTTACCTTGATGGCTGCAGTTAATTATCTACAATCCTAGTTGGCACCATTTTTCTACTTTCCGCTCTCGCACACCGTAGCCCGCTGAAGACCGGCCCTGCCTGCTCGGAGTCCACTGCCTGAATCGAATAATGAATGGAATGAATGAGGACCTCATATATTAATAAATCTAAATTTGAGGAGGGATGTGAAGTATATAAAGGGTATTTTAAGATGTTATGAAGAGGATACAAAGAAATTCATAACTGAATTGAAAAGAATTTGTAGTAGAATAATTTAAAATGTACTCAGATTTAATATACATATATATATATATATATATATATATATATATATATATATATATATATATATATATATATATATATATATATGGCTTATTATCACATATACACATATGTTTGGTAGCAATCTTTTGAAGAAGATAAATGTTTATATTTAAGAAGATAGTCGTCTCACAAGAGAAACAAGGAATAACAAATTGGAAACTACCATTCGCAACCATATAATTACAAATCTGAATGGTTAAGCCTCTGTAACCCAAACAATACAAATACCGTAAAGTCTGCGACAGCATATTTTCGAATTTTAGTCTATTTGCATACTTCTGACACAAACTAATGACAACATATATTTTAAGTTGATAGCTTCAGCTTCCATTCTGTTTCATTCCCCACCCCCTCAAACAACAAAAAGAGATTAATGTTATATGAAGAAAAGAAGCACCAACGTCTTGTTGTTAATCAAACTCGTCCAAAACCCGATACATACATTTACAGATAAGGTTAGGTTTAAGTTTGTTCATAGATATATCATTTATATTAGTACGAAGCTCAGACAATTAGATGTCATGCTACGTATTACATGTCAACATATGTCGTTAATAATCGAATTCATCGGAAATTCGGATGAGAGTGCACACATATATAATCACAGCAATATGTAGTCTATCTCTCGTTATTAACGCCACCTCACATATGCACCAATATTTATCAAAACCTGCTCGTAGACAGACACTGCCTGATGAATCATGAATCAAAGGTTATACCAGACACTCAAATGAGGTCACGACAAAAAGCTAAATTGAAGATAGGATACATATGACACATTCTTGTAAATTTAAATGTCATTAATATGTTTCTATGTGAATAATTATGTATTGACCACAAAAGATCGAGAAAGTTAAAACCCTTCACTGGAGATACCTTTCCCGATTATGAAAAATTATTGTTGTACACATTCTCATGGGGTGATTAACAAACCTTGTAATTGATTCGGGTACCTGCTACGGTCATTGAGCATAAAGCTTATACTACAATAAGTTCTTCTTCGATTTCCACTTTCATTTCTGATTTCCAGCCAGGATTGGATAATAGTTTCTAAGTGTACACCACGATGTGGTCAGTGTTATTAAGACTGTATTAGTGCTTACTGTACAAGTAAATGATAAAGACGTCAGTTGAAACATAACACTGCTTATAACACCGATCAGGCGATAATTACCTCGAGGACTAATTAGTTTCCTTCCTGAATATTTAAATGTAAGTATAACCATATACATGTATGTTTGAGTAATAGAAAATACCAAATAATTATTTCTCTCCCCCCCCCCCTCTCTCTCTCTCTCTCTCTCTCTCTCTCTCTCTCTCTCTCTCTCTCTCTCTCTCTCTCTCTCTCTCTCTCTCTCTCTCTCTCTCTCATTATCAAAGATAGTGTGTAGTTGATTTTGAGATTATTATCTGTGTGAGATTTAAAAAATCTTTAAAAGTAGTCCACGGAGTAGATGTAGTTGGAACTAGAAGTGGGTGGTAGACATGCTAAAAAGTATAAATGTTCTAACATAGAGTTCAAATTTCAAGGCATGTCTGAAACAGGGTTTAATTTTCAAAGCCACATTTGAAGACGTTCTTTTCTGTTTTTGTTCTTGGACACCAGCATAAAATATAAGAAATATTCCAGTTAAATTCTGTCTACATATATCTAATACTTTATTGTGTAACATTATACCTATTCAAATGTTCTATATCAATATGCTAAGAAGTCTTTGTAAGACACTACAGCTGATTATTGACAAATTAATTCCAGCCTAACGAACATGTTCGTTTGAAATACATTTTATTGTTTCAGAAAATGAAGACAGAGTCGCATAAAAAGTTCATGTAACATGGATATAGTCATTATAGGTCAAATGGTTTGTGGGGTGGAGAAACAAATAATTAAGGGATGGACAATGACATATAAGGAGAATAATATAAAAAGAAAGAAACGACGGCATCATAGAAAGAGAAAGAGAGAATGGGAAGAGTTTTGTAGGTCTATCATGTGTCAACGTTTCGCGTTCTCACGGCTCGATTCGCTACAGTGAAAGAGCGAGAGAGAAAAATATATATATTTTAATCATTATTGTTTCATGGAATGCAAGACTATAAAAACTTGTATGCATTAAAAGTACAGTCTAAAACCAATTAAAGGGATTTTATTATATCTTACAGAATTGAGCTCAGCATTAAGAGGTTAGTCTTGGGACTGGTCGGCCTGATGTCAGGATAATTTGAATGGGTGGTACATCATGCTACATGTCTGCGGCATGATGCCGCAGTGCTATACATTAATATAAACTGCCTCACTGCAGAAATCGTAGCGATACGACTGAAAAATATGTTAAAGCTACCTTAAAAATCATAATCAAATAAACAAAAATATATGCTGTGAATTCCATGAGAGGCTAATCACCAAACACATTAAGATTAATTTGTATTTCTATATGGTATAACGGTACCAATTGCGCAAGTCCATGTGGGTGGACCTTAAGGTGTAAGGTGCATGCAGAAATAAACAACAACACAAGCTATGATTGGTGGATTATGTAAGAGTTGTACTTTCTGTTAGGCTTAAAAAAAGTTTAGCCTCCTGACAACATGTGAATTTATGCTAATTCCTATACAGATCATATTTTGTATTTTTTATGATTTTTTGAAAATGTGTTACACATTGCTGAAAATAGGTATGTTGTGACTAGATAACTCATACCCCTGTCTAGTTCCAGCAGAGTTATCGCTCTTAAATGCAATGGAGTACCTGGTTTTGTCATCATCAAATTGACAATCTAACATTGTTCTCTATAACAGTGTGTGAGATGCACGCTAAATTAGGATAAAAGATATATTTATCTCTCCAAATATTAGCATTGAGATCTATGGAAAAACAATTGGTACCGTGATACCATATACTTTTTCCTACGTTTATTTCACGGGCGGTCGAAAATGGCAGAGTTATGTTCCGATCGGTTTGCAACAGTGTAGAATAATATATAACGTATTGTTCAATTTCATTTCGAGAGCAGACATAGCTGAATTTTCTAACATAATATATCCTATCCTATAGAACGCATAATCTAATATGGACATTCAACTGGCGTACAGGCCGACTTATCAGACATATTATACTGTTACAAAGAAACATCTTAAAATGGTGGCATAATGTTAATTGCCTCTTGTACCCCAGAAAAGTTTTACCCTATCTAACATTGGAACCATTATGCTTTGAAGTGTTGCTCTCTCTCTCTCTCTCTCTCTCTCTCTCTCTCTCTCTCTCTCTCTCTCTCTCTCTCTTTCTCTCTCTCTCTCTCTCTCTCTCTCTCTCTCTCTCTCTCTCTCTCTCTCTCTCTCTCTCTCTCTCTCTCTCTATATATATATATATATATATATATATATATATATATGAATGATCACAAATATGTTTATTTTATTACCTAGGAAGGATGGTTTTGGAAGATAAGCAGAGTTTATATGTAAGTGGCATTCTTGCTGCAATGGGTTTTTCAAAAAGAGAAGTTAATATCCATCGCTTTCAATGGAAATTCATGGAGTTCGTGGATAATCTCCTTGTTACATTCATGAAACTTAAACGTGTAGTCATTCATTCGGGTAGTTCATCAGAGGGAATGACAAGGGGACTATACTACGGTGGAGAATACAGTGACTTTGATTGCATATCAATTCTTGAGTATGTGAAAGTAGTTGGTGAAAAAGAAGACGGCGTAAGCAAAGAGGACGCATGTCCTGACAATATACCTCAAATCACTGTAAAAGAGATCCCTGACAAAGACTATCCTGGATATGTCAGACTGATTGTCGTAAGAGCTGACCCAGTATATCGTCATCTCATGTCATCTATAGACGGTCAGTACTACTTACCAAATACTTTGATCACCAAAAAAGAACTTCCACAAGTTCCGAATGTATCAGACACTTTTTTCAGACAGCTCCAAATTACAAAATCTCAACGTCACGGTCCAGCACACAATTATAGACTATCGCAACCAGTAACTACGGTGTCTATGCTATGCGAAATGTTTAACGCCAGAACCAGATGACCAAGATTTAGATATGGTCTCGTGTATTATGTCCTTGAGCTGGCCATACGAGTCCATACATTTCATGACAAGACCACGCCCTGGACACTGGCCTAAGAAAGAGACCATTGAGTGCCTTGTTGACCAGCACACCTATATTTTTGGCACCCGTTGGACACAAGAGCAGCCCTGATGTGGATTTACAATGGAGACTTTCTTTTAACGTAGCGGAGAAGTTGTTGATTGAAGACTTCAATGAAACACAGATACAGTGTTACGCATTGTTGAAAGATTTTTCTGAAGACAGTCTCAAACTTGTTTCCCCAAACACATCTTATCCTCCTACTGCATGAAGACCACTATGTTTTGGTTATCTGAGAGAGAAGGCAGTGACAACATGATTCCCAAAAAGCTGCTACATTACTTTATTCAGTGTCTGAAGTTGATTGAAAACTGGCTAGAAAGCCAGAGAATGCCTCATTATTTCATAGAATCCAGAAACGTTTTCCCCATCAAATTTGGATCCTGTTGAAGTTAAAGAATTGATGCAAGCTATTGATAAGGCTATGCTTGAACCCAATGTCGGCACTAGAGCACTGCAAGACGTTTGAGCTCGCTCTTCAAGATAGTGCAGGGGACCCATTGCTCTTCCCAATACTCAGTGCTCGTTCATATATGTTTGCATGATTAAAATAAGATGCTTCATCTTGCTAAAAATGTACATATCTGGAACGAATCGTTTGCTGTGGAATCCTTATAATACAAGAAATATTTCAGAGTGCATACAACGATTCAAACATATGGTAGAAGATACACAAACTCTTGAATACGGACAACATCTTCACTAAGATTTTTAAATCGTTTTTAGGATTTGTGTGCTTTGCTGACCACTATGATTGTTTGGAGACCACAAAAGATAAACTAAGTGTGAAAGAAATAGAAACTTTGTTGCTTGAGGGCAAAGATGGGAGATTTGGCGCTTTGTCCGCTTAAACTTGCAACATTTTACCTCAGGCAAAACCAGATTGGCGAGTCCTCACGATAACTACCTCTGTATTACAGCAACAACAACAAATTCAAAACAGACACACCTTTGTAGATAATCTCCATTTCAGAATATTTGAACAGGTACAATTATTGGTCAACATAAAAGACATGAAAACATTGGAAGAATTGGTTGATATTGCTAGGACTAACGTTTCATCCTAAACACATTATGATGAGCTGGTGTACTGTAGAGAAGAACGTGCAGAGGTCCGGGAGATCCTGAATTTCCCAATAGAAGCAGCGAAGAATTTTACTTTCGATGTTACCTTTATGCTGCCAGAGTCTTCTGCCTTGCCCAGAGCAGTGCAACTTGAAGTTGTGTTTTCAGAACCAATTGAATTATATGAAAACTACTGCATTGGGGTTACAATAAGTCCCCTTGTGTACACCCTTTATCTTAGGTTCCTCGCATTTAAGGCGAAACTGGATCTAGCTGGCTGCATTGGGACACTGTCAGAGATTCAAGATCTCCTGCCATCGGAATCTTTATTGAACCAAGCGAGTGATTATAACCTTCTGGCTAGCTGCTATGGTATGATGGGTAGGTCACACGACGCAGTTCAATCTTTTTGTTGTTCCCTGAAAATAAACCCAACACGGAACAATGTTGCCTTCGGTTATTTTGCTTTTGTGTACAGAGTTTTGTTCCGCTGAAAGATGAAATATCAGTGTAATGATTTTAACTTTTAAAAGCACTCAATTAGAACCTACTGGGAGATACAGGTGAAAGCCTGTTGAATATAGTAGTGCTAATATTTCTCAGTAGTTGAGAGGTTCCTTTACTGCTTAGATGAATTTTGTCTCTGTCATAGAGTCTTAGGTTGACGTCCTGGATCTGAAGAAAGAAAGATGTGTATTGTGGAATGTACTGTATGTTGAAGTCTTCATATAGGTCAATTATGAGATCATTGATTATTTTCACCCTGGTGTCCACACGAGGAGGTAGTCCTGATATCATTATTTTACATGTATCTGGACTGCAATACCTAGCAGCATAGAGTAGACTTTCAAAATCTGTTCCGATTTGATTTAGTGACCTTCCCTCACTGGCATCATTTCCACCTACTAAAATAGTAATATGGTTATATTTGGTAAGGTCAGAATTCATTATTTTGTCTGTGATGTTGTTGATATTTGCACCTTTTAAAATGTCTCCTTGGAATTATAGTTTTCAGTATTGAGGAGCCAATTATTAGAGTTCTTTCTTTCTTGGCTTGTGATTTCATCTGTTGTACTCTGGTTTTTTTATATCAGACACACCTCTTGGAGGAAGGGGTGCTGAAATTGATGTTGCAGTTGTGTGAACTGATCGAGCTGAGTACTTGGAAATGCAGTTGTTGGTGCATTTAACAGACTTGTCTTAGCGGAGGGCCATGGGTGGAAACTTTCTGCTGCTACATGTGTGACGTGTGACTTGGAGGAGGGTACTATTGTTTGCAATGCAGGTTTACTTAGGGTATCAGTTTTTAAATACATGTTACATTTTCTCTTGGGTGGTATTGGGATTTTCTGCGTCTGAGCATCTGACATTGTTGTTATTTGGGAGTCTGTCTGAATTGCTATTTCACATGAGTTTACTTGCTCATCAATCCTTCCCTGTGCTGACTTAATAGCATGTAACTGCAGTTTTAATTCTTCAGTTGGGCTTCCAAGTTCCTAATTGTTGTTCGATGTCCACACATGGAGAAATCATTAAGGTTTAACCCATCACTTCTGTGGTCATGATTTATGGAGCATGTAATTTCCTGACACTCTCCAGGGGTGTTAATTTTATTGCCTGAGTCATCTAGGTCAAAGACTTTAGGAGCTGTTACATGTTTGGTACTACATCTAATTACTGGTGTAGATAATGTACTAATTGGGCTGTCATTGATTGACAGGTATAAGTGTTATGGATAGGGGTGGAGGAGATGGGCTGAGTGGTAAGCTGTTTTACATATGCTTCTTCCTTCAGGTCATGGCAGGCAGTGAAAAAATATTGAAGCCAAATCAATTGGCCTATTCCTTGAATATGGAGTCTACTAGTGGTACTGTAATATGTTATAGTTACATGCAGATTTTTCTCCTCATCATGTAATTACTATGTTTGTGCTCTAGATTTTTAAGCAGAAAGGTATGGACAGCACTTATCATGTGAGGGGAAACTGTAATTGTAACACTTTGAAGATTATATACAACCTGCAGAAATTCTGGCTGTTGTTGGCCTGGTACATGTACATTGCTGTGGGTCATAGTGAATTATGGGTCTGCTTCATATGCTGGTTCCAATTCAGTATATTTCTTCTTGGAGCTATTCTCAGAAACAGAATTATCCATGATTTGCACATGAGCATTGTAACGTCCATCTGATCAGTCCGCTATCTTGTGAATTAAATACCGTAATCCTTTTGGTTGATGGGTTCAGTTTGGTGGCGTCTGGTAATCAGGGCTGCTGGTTTATTTCGTAGTAACCTCGTACATTTGATGGATCACTGCCATCTCGCATCTGTCTGCGTGGGTTCGAGTGGAAGATTCGGCTAATGTAGTTATGTGAGAAAGCTTGCCAGTAGCTTCTCGTGGGTCGGTGGTTCTTTCTGGGGGTTTTCACGGGTTCTTCCTCCGCCAATAATACTGGCCGCAATGTATAGCCTATCGTGTGCTGAAAAATGGAGTTAAACACTACAACTGCAACAACAAATGAATCAAACCCTACAAATGGTAATTCTACGTACTAACGATTCTAGTAATGAAGTATACATACTGCACATAATTAAAGTACAATTACTTTGCCATAATAGATACAACAATCGAGCAAGTAAGTCACTGACCTGTCTGAAGCTTTTTTGTAATTACCAGAATAACAAATTTCCCGCCATTTTCGAATGACGTCGGAGTAGCTTATCTTCCATTATCTGCCCCTCCCCCAGTAGTCTGTCAGGGGTGGAATTACGACCCCCAACTTGACGTTCCATTGATCCGAATACAGGATTTCATCACTTACCTGTGAACCATATTATGGACAGGTTATATAACTGGCTTGGCCAAAAAAAAGCGCCAGTCACGAGTTCCTTCTACCATGTTAAATAACTGGCTTGATACCTCATTGTTCTCAAGACTGACCTTCGTACATTTTTGACGCGAAATTATTAGCCTCTGGGTCTAGCACATACATGTTACATTCTGGTTATTGTTCCTTGCAACGTGACATGTGTATGGTCTGATATGAGCAGTTACTACAACAAATAAAATCATTTTCACTTTCTAAATATCAACTTAAGTAATAAGATATCTACTTAAGCTATAAGCTATCCAAACGTGTGTGTGTGTGTGTGTGTGTGTGTGTGTGTGTGTGTGTGTGTGTGTGTGTGTGATTTGGATTTTTAACGTTGCTTTAAAAATTTTTCAGTCATATCGCTACAATGTATGCAGTGTGGCAGCTTATAGATTTGTCTAGCACTGTGACATCGTGCTGCAGACATATAACATGTCCCACTCAGTAACATTATCCTGACTTCAGGCTGACCTGGTCCTAACACTAACCTATTAATGCTGAGCTCCTGGTGAGGCAGTTGTTAGTATCATTTTTATGTCTTTGTTATGACTCAACCATGGATCGAAGTCGCAAGCCCCCGCATCGGAAGCGGACGCTCTAACCAATAGGCAACCTGAGCGGTCGTATTGATTGTTAAGACTGGACTAGATATGCAAACATGTCCTCATGGGTCATAATGTACTAATGTTCACAGTCTCATATTCCTTAGAACTGACAATACAGTTCCCTCCTTTATACGTGTACCTGCTACGGTCATTTAGCATAAAGCTTATACTACAATAAGTTCTTCTTCGATTTCAACTTTCATTTCTGATTTCCAGACACGATTGGATAATAGTTTCTAAGTGTACACCACGATGTGGTCAGTGTTATTAAGACTGTGTTTGTGCTTACTGTACAAGTAAATGATAAAGACGTCAGTTGCAAAATAACACTGCTTATAACACCGATCAGGCCACAATTACCTCTAGGACTAATTAGTTTCCTTCCTGAACATTTAAAGGTAAGTATAACCATATACATGTATGTTTGAGTAATAGAAAATACCAAATAATTGTTTTTCTCTCTCTCTCTCTCTCTCTCTCTCTCTCTCTCTCTCTCTCTCTCTCTCTCTCTCTCTCTCTCTCTCTCAATCATTATCAAAGATGGTGTGTAGTTGATTTTGAGATTAAAAACAGATCTTTAAAAGTAGTCCACTGAGTAGATGTAGTTGGAACTAGATGTGGGTTGTGAACATGCTAAAAAGTTTAAATGTTCTAATTTAGAGTTCAGATTTCAAGGCATATGTGAAACAGGGTTTAATTTTCAAAGCCACAATAGAAGACGTTCATTTCTGTTTTTGTTATTGGACAGCAGCATAAAATAAAAGAAATATTTCAGT
The DNA here is from genome assembly GCA_029339505.1 of Unio delphinus. Taxonomy (NCBI): domain Eukaryota; kingdom Metazoa; phylum Mollusca; class Bivalvia; order Unionida; family Unionidae; genus Unio; species Unio delphinus. The sequence goes on from JAQISU010000278.1 coordinate 6,253,273, forward strand.
TAAATTCTATCTATATATACATTTTATAATTTATTTATTGTGTACCCATGAATCAATGCAAAGACACGTTTGAATTCCAATGTTCTATATCAATATGCTAATAAGTCTTTGTAAGAGACTACATCTGATTATTGACAAAATAATTCCAGCCTAACTCACATGTTCGTTTGAAATACATTTTATAGCAGCAGGAGAGGGGGCGAATCCGACAACTTTTTCCGACAAAATCACTTTAAGCCCTCAAAACGGAAAATAGAGCCTTCCTGCGAATCTCATGTTTTAACCAAAAAAATAGAAAGTCTCCATTTGGTAAACGGAGACTTATTGATTTCTTGCTCAAAACATGAGTTTGCGCGGTGATACTCTATTCGCATTTTCGTTTCTTAACCATAAAACGTCGCAACGATGTAGTCATCGCCCCCCCCCCCCCCGCTGCTATGGGTTTTCACGATTTCAACCGAATATTTGATCAAGTCCGATACGATATCGTGTTCGAAGATCATGTAAATTTATTGTTATATATCCGTGTGGTGCCGACTGAGCGTTACTAAAGAAATTTCGAAATTGATTTAAGTCCATATCAGAGCACCATGTCTGCCAAATATTTCGTAGCGTATGTGTATCAACGCCGTTGAATACAGCAAGAATATTACAGTTATCTCTGATCACTTTTGGAATCTGAGTATAGCGTTGAGTGACATATATCACGTCGGTGTTTTTATGCCTGCCTCGGGAAAATATTCTAGCTGTTTTTTTTTGATTGTCTAACATCACATCGTCGTATACGAGTAAATTGTTAATGCTCCCATCAAGGTCATCCACGGATGGTGCCTCGTCAATATCAGTTATAAAATCAATGACGTTCTCACCCTTAATTTCTGATGCATTCTCGTTAAAATCCTTTAACACTTCATAGCATCGTTGATCATCTACGCTAGGAGCAACTAAATACAACTTATCCCACTTCATCCATCTCATTATTAAATTGAGCAACAATTGCGTCTTGCCGGATCCAGATGGCCCGATTATAATTGCGCGGATAGAGTTTGGTAGCGCTGCATGATGCTTAACTGGTTCTCTTGTTTTAGTCGCTGAAAAATCAATTATATTCATATCTCTATACATAAATTATGGATCTATATTGTGTGAAGTGTAAAACGCGTACTGGCACAAATGATGTGACGACGATTACAACTAGCAATAACAGATCTGCACTTACTGGTAGATGTGCAACATGTGGTATAAAAAAGATTAGATTTGTTTCTATGAAATCCGGAGATGTTTAAAAAAAAACGAGGAGGTGATATCGCAGCCAAGTTAGCAAAACTCCCTGGAATGCCGTGGGCAAAGTATCCAGGAGAAAAGCACCTTCCAGGATATAGCTACTGTGGCCCCGGAACACGATTAGATATCAGACTTGATGATCAAAACCAACCTCGACGTGGTGAAGAACCAATAAACGCCATTGATAAAGCGTGTCATGCTCATGATGTTGCATATAAAAGTAGCAATTTGCAACACAGGCATCTCGCAGATGTGAAATTAATTCATGCGTTAAATGCTATTCCTGATAAATCTTTCAAAGAAAAATTGGCTTCGTGGTTGGTAAAATCAGCTATGAAAGGCAAATTGATGATGGGCGCTGGTAATTAATAATATGGAATCTATTTATTATTCTCCAAAAGGATACTGGAGGGGTAACGCTGCAATCAATAAACTCGCCAACGCCGCAAAAGTGAAAAGGGCCACTGCGGCTAATTGGTTATCCAAACAGGCTATATGGCAAATGCATCTACCGCGTCCTAAACAAATCAATTTCTCGCATTTTGATGTTACCGGACCCAATGAAGTTCATCAAGCTGATTTATTGTTTTTACCACATGACAACGGTTACAAATACGCGCTAACCGTAGTTGATGTTGCGAGTCGATACAAACAAGCAGAACCGCTAAAAACAAAGTCGGCCACTGAAGTAGCTTCTGCATTTGAAAGGATTTTTCAACGAGGCCCTCTACGCTGGCCAAATCTGTTACAAGTTGATCCAGGCAAGGAATTTCAAGGCGCTGTTTCATCAATGATGAAACATCACAATGTCACCATCAGACGGAGGCATACTGCACTACATCGCGATCAGGCAATTGTAGAACGATTTAATCGGACTCTTGCTGAGCGGTTATTTGGATATGAATATGCAAAAGAATTCATCCAAGAAAAGCGATCCCGTGAATGGGTCAAAAGGTTACCAGGGGTAGTTGCAGCGCTAAATAGCGAGATTACCAGAGCAATCAATATGAAACCTAACAACGCAATACAAAAAAGTAAATACCACAACCACAGAGGGATAGCGTTTCTCAGCCAATTCTCAGCAATGTCACCGTGAGATATTTATATGAACCAGGAGAACTCGAAGGTGGTAACAAAAGAGCTACTGATCCTATTTGAAGTGTCACTACGCATAGCATATCTACTATAACACGATCAACTGGTAGACCTCCAATCTATAAATTGGATTCAACTGCCCCTCAGCGGGGTTTTACACGCGAACAGCTACAAGTGATTCCTGACGATACTCAATTGCCACCGCATGGTTTTAACTAACGCCGTTGCGTCTGTTGCACTCAAGACAAGTCAACATCACATTGTTTCTGACATTACCGAGACTGTTATTTTTTCTGTCTACGGTAAATTGGCGAGGATCTTTATCCGAATACTGCCAACGCATTATACAATTGCAACTCGCGCAGTGATTATTCTGTTGTTGCTTCAGCGCGATTATTAACTCAACATCAATGTCAAATTCTCGTTGTTTTTTGTGTCTTGTTGTTTGTAACCGGAGTTTTTTTTATTAATGATGCTAACATCAACGATGCTAGCATCATTCATTGTGGTGTCATCATCGAAAACAATTCCTCGAAGTTGATTTATTCGCCGTAATCTAGACACTGCAAGATAGACTAAATTTGACCACTCAATGCGATTATCAACTATGTAAACAATTGTATCCGTGATGGTTAATCCTTGCGAGGAATGTATTGTTGTTACATAACCCAGTGTCCATGGCGATTTATCAGCACGCAATGCGTCTTCGACAACACTGATATCAACCAGCACAATATCATTTAACACTAGCGTTTGTCTTTCGTTTTGTCCTGGAATTTCAACTTCAATATTCTGTCGCCGTGTATCATAGGGTCTATAACACAGCGGCACTGGGCGTGTTGGGAATTTTTCTTTGTGAAGCTTAAACAACTTTTTCTGAAGTGTGTCTCTGACTATCTTTCTACTTGCCACTACAAAATCATTTGGTCTCCATGCTTCCCAAAATTCCTCCATGGGAGTTTCAGGAATTATTTCTCTGATTATTTCACATTGGATTCTATCCGGTTGTAATCTAATTAATTTTTTGACCTCACGTAATTGTTCATCAAGTGCTCTGTAGTCTGTATCGATTTATTCATAATAGTCAACAAACCCTTTTAACCAATCATGTGGACCCGCGCCGACAAATGGTGGTGGTTGGCCATGATCTCCACACATTATCACCGCTGTATTCTTTTGCAGCAACCAATCAAGAAACATTTTTAATACATCTAACGAAACCGTAGATATCTCATCCCAAATAATAACCGCAGGGATGAATTTTTCACCCATTCGTTCAGGGGTCCATTTGTCGCCGTTGTATCGAAAAAAACTATGATAAGTGCAAGCTTCAACGTTTCGTTATTTTATCTCTCGCGCTAGTCTATGGGTCGGTGTCAGTACAATCATGTTTGTGAAATCCGTAGGATTTTTCCTACGATATAATTCAATCGCACGAGTCGTTTTTCCTGACCCGCCACAGCCATTTAAATAAACTGTTTTATATCTACAAATTGGATCGGATATCGGTGGTGCATTAGAGCGCTCTGATAAATTATCACCGCGTAAGTAATTACTTTTAATTTCAACGTCTGCTGATTCAGAATACTCACGCAGCATTTCTTTTTTAATTCTCCATGATCCCCAACTTTCATCCGAATTAGTGAATTCAGCAAATGCGCAACTGTACTTGCTGTTAATGTAAAATGAATCAACGGCAACTCTAACCGCAATGTCAGGAAATCTGTTTATCATTGAAAATAAATTAATACAGGCATAACCCAGCATCGACGACCTCAAATGTGTATACGGGGATCTGTAACCGTCGCTATAAGTAACAACCGTACCCAATTTTGTTCCATCGGACAAAAAAGCATCTTTACGATCCACATATATGTTTTTGGATACTGCATCCGCGATTACAAAGTCGTATTCGGTGTCATCCATAATCAACCGTGAACAATATCGTTTATAGTCGCATTTTTTCCCTCCCTGAGTGAATTTTCCGATTATTCTTCTGCCGAGATCTTTTGCTTCGATGTTTCGTTGATTAAATACCCGTTTGAACCACTCAATGATATATTCTTCGTTGGCATCAATATGTTTTCTGGATTCCTCAGTTATACTATCAAGACGTTCCGGCGTTGGTAACCAGACATTGATTTGTTTCCGATATGATATAATTGCTTCACTGACCGTCAGCGAAATTAACATTTTTGTATCAATCATGAATCGTAATAGCGCTATTGGCAGCCACTTCTTTTCAGACATGTGTCTACCAATCCAAATATAACAAGCGCGATGATGTCCTGCTGCGAACTCAAATGATACTACACGAGCGAATCCAGTTAAATCAAATCAGGCAGCGGCCCATTAATTGCAACACGAGTCATTTCATGTACGGGGTGTCCAAATCGTTTAAAATACTCAGTACACTCTCCATAACCAAGAAAACTCGCTGGATAACAAGCAACCATATCAACTGAAATGATATTATCACTGTCGTATTTGTTATTCCATAAACCGCCATGATTAAATTCTAAACAACTAGCCTCAATGTCTGGCAAGATTTCTACGCGTGTTGGTTTCCATGCGTTTTTGATTCTCGCAAAATGAACTGCAACCGACGGGATTGTAAAACAGTTTGTCAATAATTGTTCATCATCGTTGACGATTTCATCACTGGTGGCTTCGCCACTGTTGTTGGCTTCGCCACACGCCTTTAAAAACCCACTAGCTGTTTTTTTTTTCATTTTGTTGTGGAATGCTTCAGTGCGGTATAATTCACCATTTGGTCTTACAAACTGATCAAACGTATCCGTGTCGTTTTCAGTGCTGCGAAGTAACCACACCGACACGGGGTCGTTTTTGCTCAAATGCGCAATAGCATCGAATAGTTTCTCTTCAACGAGAAAACCATCCCTGGAGAATTCTTCTTGTAAGAATTCGTCGGGTATATACTTTATTGTTCTGTTTCGTGGAAATATTGTGACCGCGGGCGTCCATGCGTGTTCGTTATGATCAATAATTTTGATTGGGGCTCCCATTGATTTATATTTGACCGTTAACTCCCATTGAGCTATTTTGCTACGCCGTAGATCAGTAAGTTTGTTCCCTCGGGATGCATTTGTAAAATGTTCTGTTATTCGTGCCGCTACACAACTGAGTGGCAAAGCCACTGACGAGGTCACCGGCGACAACTGTTTCATTGGTTTAAGTTTTCCTATATCGGATTTTTTCATTTAACGGATATATCCCATACACAACTGCTATTTCAGGATATGCTCGTTCATAGTATGGCTTGTCAATTCCAGTTCACAGACCCGGCTTAGAATCACGGCTAACAACGACTGTTTTCTTGTCTTTGAGAATCGGTTCAAATTTGTCTCGTATAATCCAACCGCCTGATTCTACACTGATAATGAATTTCACTCTAAAAAAATACTTTTTGTTGCCAAGCTGTGATAACATCATGGCCGCGTTACTGTCGTTCATGGTGGCATCAACAACGTCATCAATTCGAAATGTTGACCAGCTATGAGATGCATCGTCGTGCTTGAATTCATTAATACAATCGCGTATTTTATTTATCAGGGCTCTATTCGTTATTGCCCGTTTTGACACATCTTTGAAGTTCTATCGAGATTAAATTTAACATTTTTGAAAGGCTTAATTGCTGATAATCTCTCGAACTCCTCCATGTTATAATTAGAACAAGTATTTAAATAGAAAAATATAGTATAATGAATCACTGCAAGTGGCTTATGATTGGATCAGCGACCCCGTGTAATAAATCATGTAGAGGCGAATTCTGTGGGTATCATTTACAAAGCGTGAAAAACAGTTATTTTGGCCCTACCCCTTGTCTGGTTTGCCATGTTGGCGTTCGTGGGAAATCACAATTATGTCTCAATTGTGGTGGCAAACGTTACAGGGAACTAAAACGCTACTATAACAAACGAATAAAAAATGCAGTCATTGATCCTACTGATGACTCCGTCAGCGACAAAATCATAAAAACTCCTCAAGATTATATCCAGAGGTTTATAATTAAAGCAGATAATAAATTAGACAAGTAGTATTATTATATAAATGAGCCAAGACTTCAGACCCCATCCAGTGCTTGTTAATTATGAAGCATCCCGTGATGGTGTTGTTAGAAATTGCAGACTAAAGAAACCGGTTGGACGGGTAAATAATATGGGATTCTTGTTGTTTACAGCCGGGAAGAAGAAATATCTTAATCACAGAATAATCTATGAAGTATTTCATGGACCAATCAAAGTTGGTTTTGTTATCTATCATAAAAATGGCATTAAGATTGATAACCATTCTTTATATTTACAAGCCATCTCGCAGCGCGATAACCTTTTAAAAAGCAACGCTGGTAGGCACTCAAAACGCCCTAGGGGGGTCAAATCGTTTGATTTAGAAAATAATGAAGAGAGAATCTTTCAATCAATAAATGAAGCCAGTAGATATTTCGATATTTGTAGGTCTTCAATACGATTTGTTGCAGAAGGAATACAGAAATCAGCTCTGTCAAAGAAAGACACATACAGGATACAATTTTCATATATCAAGGGAGATGAATCCTTTATAGATAAGTCTGCCTGCCACTCATAACACTCTACTCACTAAGTTCCCTTGTATTATGACCGTCAAAGGTATTTGTGTCGTCTGCTATTCTCACAGGTAGAGATGTATAATTGACGTGTGCGCGCCCACGTGACTGTCATGGAGTACACTTGATTGTGAGTTTCGATTGAGCTAGTTAAATAAATACAACTTTTAACATTTCTAAAACTTTCTATTGTCGCTTGGCTAAAACTGCATCATTTAAACAGTTGTATTTATTTAAACCCTTAGACCATCTACAGTACAACGTTCTTTATAATCCAACGCGTTACCTATGTTCGCTCAGCCGGAACGAGCATGAAACACTAGTGTTTTCAATTGCGAACACCCCCCATTGGATTTCCCATTCATTGAAGTAAGTGGACGTGGTTAAAATCACTATGTGAGAGTTGCAGTTATATATTAAAAATTCCTCTTTGTATATACAGCTCTTTGTGGCCTAATCGGTAACGCATTTGTCTAGAGGATTAGAACAGAGATATCGTACGTGTTCAATCCCCACTATAGCGAACATATTGTTTGATAGTGAAACGATAGATGTTTTTTTTCTATTAATTGGGGAGGGGAGAGCGCGGACGTCCCTAACCAACAATGCAACTCATGACTATCGAACTTACGGTAGCGTGGGTTGGAGTTTTTCAACCTAATTGCAACCATGAATTTGATTTTCATGGTGTTGCATTGTTGGTTTGGTTTTGACACGCCCACCATCACATCACAAATTCCATCATCGTTTCATTGAATATAATCCATCCTTAATTAAGTTAATTAAGTATATGTTATGCCTGAAATCTGCCGCAACACTCGAGTGGAGATTATACGGCATTGTACCGTCCATTAATTAAGTATATGTATGCCTACAATCTGCCACAACACTCGAGTGGATATTATACGGTATTGTACTGTCCTTAATTAAGTTAATAAAGTAACCTCTGGGTCTCTTTCACGTTATTTGACGCGAAATGGGTTTCCAAATGGGGTTTTCATGTATGTACTGTCCTTAATTAAGATAATAAAGTAACCTCTGGGTCTCTCTGACGTCATAGGGCGCCAGCGAGATTGCCAAATGGGGTATCAAAAAACGGGTCAAAAATGACCACAAATATTTTTTGATAATTAAAGATAAAATATATTATATAAATAATGGATATCAAAGATGTAAATGCTATAATCGCTCAAATCTCAAATTTGAAAAATCGTGGAATAGTATTATCTGAAGATCTCGACTGCGACAGGATTACCTCGGAATATGAAGATATTGAGTATCAGTCTAGTAAGGGTCGTTATGTTTTACCTAAGATGTACAGGCTCGTGAAAGGAATTCAAAAGTCCATCAATGCTTGTTTGTACGGTAACGACATTAATGCATTTATAACGCTATTTAGCACCGTTGAAGCAATACGTCAAAAGCTCGGCCAAGAGTATCAAAAACGAACTGAAATTAGTTATAAGGTTCGTGATCTTAGAAAAATATTAAACGAGGAAAAACCCGTATCCTAACCACATGGGCGTTACTATAAAAAATAGGCTTTCAATAAATTTTCTACTGAAAATTTATTTTTTTAGCGTTTTTTGTAACACTTTACTTGTTACATATAATTTTCTCCTGAAAGAATACTCAGCAGTTTGGGTTTGCTCATGCAGTTATGTGCGTACTGGATGATCTGGTTGTGGTAGCCAGTAATCACCGCGACGCCTCTATTTTCACGTAGTTGTTGTTGTTGCCGCGTCGTTAACAAAAATCGTTCATCGCCGCTCTCAGATATTACAATTTTGAAACCCCCAGTGATGTTATTTCTGAAACATCCGCGGATGGCGTCGTACAGTTTAACCTTGTCGGAGATGGATACGTTAGCTTGATAGTACATTATTTGATAACTCAGCTTTTAATTGTGATAACGTCTTCACGTGGAAATACCCTCAGGGTGAAAACGCAGGCATGGAAAACCCTCGGGGATCACATTTGAAAACTCAGTTCACAAACAATATATGGTAGGTGAATCGCTTACAACTAGATTAGCCCGAGAGCCGCTAGCAGCAATTAAAAAGTTTATACCGGTTCGAGACAGACTTCGCGAAAAACTTCAACAACGACAACAAATGCAAACTGACTTTTCTGTGTCAAGTGAACAACTGTTTACTCCGATAACAAGTGCGACCAAAGATGTGAACAAGTTAACTGAAGCAGCGATATACGGAGATATTCCAGAAAAAGAACGAGCAGAGAAGGCGCCGCTGCTTGATACGCTTGAAAAGATAGCAGCAGAGACTGAACAAACACGCTCAGGGATAGAACAATTATCCAGTGATATAAAAACCCAACGAGTATATCGACCGGGCGAAATTGAAGAACGCGAAGAAGAACAACAAGGTGCAGGAAGAGACTATTCACCTGAAAGTATATTTACAGCCGAAACATTAAATAGAATTGGAGAACTAGGTACGGATTTCGAATTAGCTAATTTTGCTAGAGAAAATTTTCCAAAGGGTAAAAGAGAGAAGTTATTAAAAGACGGGTTTGAAAATTTTATAAGAAACAGAGACACTTGGGCATCAAAAATATATTTAGCGAGACACGGCGGGGATAAAATCTTAGCGTCACAGCACCCTGGTTATAATAACTTTCTAGCTGCGGTTAAAGGCGGTCCACAACCACCAAGTTATACGGAGGATCCAATCCCGGAACAAATAGACATAAGAGCAGAAGCCGGTTCTAAGAAAACAAGCGGAAAAGGATATGTACGACGCAGCGGTGTTTTTTTCACCAACGCCGTTGACTCCAGCGTGACATGCCCTGGTAATATTCTCTCGGATATATTACGGCTGGAAGTACTTATCGGGGGAAAACGAGCTGGAAACAACTCCATTGAAATAATTAATGAAGCAGCTGATATCTGTAGACGATTATTTGCCGGCAGTATCATGGGCATTGATGTATATCGAGAACTCATTGCTGAATTAGTTGAAAATCACAGAGACGCCCATGGTTATGATGAAAATCCTATGGATTTTAGCGATTGATCGCAAGCGATTAAAATGAAAGAGTTTTCAACGGCGGATACGCAATTCACTAATTGAAAAACTAATAGCTTTATAACAAGATGATTATACACTACAACCATGATAAACCCGTAAGCGTCTACGTGATGAACTCACGATTACCTGTTGACCGCGCGTGGTTCGGAGATGGTCTCGGCAGTACCATCGCGGCGTTATTTACAAGAATAGCCTCAAAAGTGGCGCCGTTAGCTAAACAATTATCGATGAAAGCCATTTATATTATTCGTGATAAGGGAATCAGCGCTGTTGGAAATCTTTCCGGAAGGGCATTTTCTGCCGCGAAAGATAAAATAACATCATTGGTGCGAAAGAAACCAACAGCGACGAAGTCGGTGGTGAAACCACCAGTGCTGCCATCAACTACAGTGATGCCTGCAAAAATCAGCAAAGCAATAAATAACGCAGTGGAAGAAAAACTAGCGTCGTTGGCTGCTTCGGTGACTCCGTCGCCATTGACGGCTTCGCCGGTAACAGATAGCGCTATCATGAACGCGATAGCAGGAAGTGGTTTGAAACGAAAACAAAAACGACGATGATTACAAAGAGTTTCACAATTAAAAACACTAGTATGTTAATAAAATGTTTAAACGACAAGCTGATCCGGCCTTCGATATGGAAGCCCCAACACCCATGGACGATTCCGTCCGTGATTATCAATACTATTCCTATCATGCAATACAACCCGACCTACGATCGCGAATTGAACTTCAAGTTCAAGATACCAGTAAATACTTTTTGCCAAGTGAAGCATTTATTGAAATTGAGGGAAAACTCGTAACAAATGTTGCAGCTGATACCCCATATGCAGATAACGAAAATGTCCGAGTTGGTTTTGTTAATAATGGCATAATGGCGTTATTTGAAAGTGCAAGATATCTCATTGATGGAAAAGAAATTGAATCAATAGACCGTGAAGTTGATGTTGCAACAGCAATAATCGGACTAGCAAGATACTCCGATGATTATACAAGGTCGGCTGGTCCGTCTATGATGTTTGAAAAGGATATTAATAATCACGCTGATCACATTAATCATACTAGGGTAAAAGCAACACGAGATACCGCAGTTGATCCAGCATCAGCCAGATATACTAGACCGGCTGGTACCTTTGATGTCGTAGATATTAATCGCAATTGCAATCTAGGGTTTGCAACACGAGTAGCGATGTTACAAGGACAACAACAATATTTTTCATGTGCAATTCCACTTCATCACATATCTGGATTCTGCAGAAATGTCAGAAAAGTCATCTATGGAGCCAAACACATAATCGCGTTAGTGCGAAAGGGTAATGACAATGACGCAATCTGGCGTGCTAATGATGTTGATGATGGTAAAGTTGTTTTGAGTAAAATAGTATTGTGGATGCCAGTAATGACCCCATCAATTACCACGGAAGAGCGGCTACTCTCATTTATGGACACAGGCGGCAAATCATTGATAAGTTGGCTAACAACAACAACTGATGCCAAAGAGGATGATGTTAATGGTACATTTACATGGCACTTAGCAGCCAAACAAGGCGTTTCAGCTCCACGTCATATATTTATAGCGCTGCAGAATCGGAATCGATTAGGCTCCCAAGAACGCAGTCATATGATATTTGATCGATTAGGAGTAAGTGAGGTTTCACTGAGAATAAATGGACAACAAGAACCATCTGAGGATATACAGCTTGATTATAACAACAACTACATAGCACGTGTGTATCATCGGATGCTGTCATATATGGGTCGTGATCAAAATGTTGATACTGGTTTACAAATATCGCAACTTGATTTTAGAAACTTATATCCGATTTATTACTTTTCGCTGGAACATCTTGATTTAACAAGGCAATCCGTCGTTGACATACATTTTCGAGCTCGTATAGCCCCTGGTGGTGTTGATTATAGAACGGTTGCTGTCATTCTCAGCGACAAATCAATGTTGTTAGAAGGGGCTGGCGGACGAATGAGAATCGTTGATGCACCAGTGGAAAATCTTTGAGTGAAACTCGAAGAGTTTCCAATTAGATCAATTGAAAGCATAAATAGTTTTACAATAAAATGCCATATAGTGTTGTTAGTGTCAAGCTGACTGATGGTCAGGTCAAGAAATTGCGATCAAAATCCGCTAAAGAATGTGGAACCACAATAACGTTAAAACCAGCGCAGATGTCCGGCGGTACACATAAAATATCATTAACGGATCGTCAAATAAAACATTTCAATGATGCGCTAAAGAAACAGCGAGGGGTTCAGATTGTATTTTCAAAGGCTGCAATCGACAGCATGATAAAATCAGGTGGTATATTTCCATTGTTAGCTGCAATACCAGCATTGATTGCAGCGGCTGCCCCAGCTGTGGCGAAAGCGGCTGCGTTGGGGGCTGTTGGTACCGCGGCAGGGATGGCGTTGAAAAAGGCAACTGGGAAAGGATATAAAAAAAGGGAAAGGGTCTAAGACTACCAGGGACTCCGTATTCATGGTACAGCGAAAAGGATCTAAGAATACCAGGAACGGTTTATTAGTTGAAAGTCCAATTCTTCCCATGTCCAATTTTGATTTAATTGATGCTGCTAAAAAAACTAGCGATAAAAAACTTCAGAGGGGTTTTTATGAGAGATCAATTACCGAGAAAACCAAATAACGTTGAAACCGGTATCATCAATCTTGATAACAGTGACGGGGAGGGAACTCACTGGGTTGCATACGCGATTGATCCACGTGGGATTGTTTATTTTGATTCATATGGGTTAGCTCCGCCAAGCGAGTTTATGCGGTATATAAATTCTTCGATGAAACTCAAAGAGTTTCCGATTTTTTATTCCACGCTGCCAACACAACGATTAAATGATCCACCAATATGCGGCCGTGAAGTATTAAATGTCCTCGTGGAGATATCTAGATTTCCGTGGAAACCACCACATATTGTTGTAAACGAATATACCAGTGAGAGGTTTTTAGTGAAAAAATCCATAAATTGAAAACACAAGTTGCGCTAACAATAGTGATTGATATTTGGGGACGTTCTATTTCAATGTCGAAACCAACAGCGGAAACATCTGCGGGTTCTATCAAGGATGTAAAAAAATAATTGAAGACGAATTCGCTGAGACGTTAAATTTAGCAAGTGTTGACCCGAACGAAATAGTTGTATTTCAAGATCGCCAGGGTAAATTGAAAAGCAGTAATATATCCGCGGACGACATTTTGATAGGGCGGTGCGACGCCGATGAAAACTCTATTGCGCTGTATTCCAGCGACGGACGACTTAAACCAGGCGCACTTGTGTCTACGATCACCGACATGATTGCCACCCACAACAGCATGATTGCCGCACACGGCCGTGATCTGGATGATTATATACGAGGTTATAATGCTTTTCACAAAAATATCGTACATAAATTCTTTGGAACCCCGATTGTAGTTGGCATGACTCTCGCTGAAATCAAAGACCTTCTGAATTTATTCTTTTTTAACACGGAGAAGGGGAGGATAATGACGGCTGCCGAAATCAAGGCAAATTATCTCGATATTTATACGGATATTTCTAAACTAATAGAAAATTTTGAAAAGGTACAAAAACCCACTAACGAAATTGTTAATAAGTTCTTTGAGGGTAGTAAAACCGAAGATATCACGACGAAATTTTCTGACATCGACTCTTATATTAAAGACCAAGAACAGCTTGGAATCAGAAACCTTCTGATTTTATTCTTTTTTAACGCGAAGGAGGGGAGGATAATGAGTCCTGCCGAAATCAAGGCAAAGTATCTCAATATTTACACGGATATTTCTAAACTAATAGAAAATTTTGAAAAGGTACAAAAACCCACCAGCCAAATTGTTAATAAGTTTTTTGGAACCTCACTTGTGGCAGGCATGACTCTCGCTGAAATTAGCGAGTTTATTGGCAAGCATACTCAAAATACCTACGTCGCTAATAATTTCTTTGGTGTCCCAGCTACATCTACGATGACTCTCAAAGATATTAATATGTTTATGGTGAAACAAACAACACTTAATACCATCGTCGATAAATTTTTGGGGAGAACACCTGTGCCTGAAATCACATCTCTGACAGGCCCGACCCTCGCTGAAATTAAAAAAGCTATTGACGAACAAAAGCTCACCAGCAAAATTGTTAATAAGTTTTTTGGAACGTATGGCCCCCAAGATATCACGACAAAATTTTATCACATCGACCTGTATCTTAAAGACCAAGCACAGCTTAAAATCAGAGACCTTCTGACTTCATTATTTTCTAACAAGGAGGCGAGGGGGAAAACAATAGATCCTACCAGAATCACGGTAAATTATCTCGATATTTACGACGATATTTTTAGACTAAAAGAAAAATTTGAAAAGGTAAAAATTCCGCATCCACACATAGGCGTTAAAAATATCTTGTATACGGTCGAGCATGGAACCATGGATTGGACAAGAGACGTTTATACTACATTGTCCATCGGTCTCTGGGGAGGGGGCAAGGTGGGGGGCGATGGTATCTTCAGGCCAACGTGGACCGATGGTATCTACAGGCTAACGTGGATCTCTATCGATCAATTTAATATGATCGCGGACGGTAAAACATACTATGGTGGCACCGCGACGTTAATTCTCAAGGGTCGCGGACAAAACATTAATGTCGTCGCGGTTGATAGCTCAACCATTAGATCAGGAATAACTTGGTGTTTAGAACTTGTAGATGATTTTTCCGGCTAAAGCTACCATACCTATAGACCCGCAATTCCCCTTCCACCCGGCCCGATGGCGAGTAATTGAAGACACTAGCGGGTTTAAAATAGTAATGACATCGATGAAATCAATTGAACCGATAATAGTACCAGAGGTATCACAATCGCATGGATATCGATATGATACCGTCAAAGAATTTTCCGCGAGCTTGAAATCACTTTCTGAGCGTTATCGTGAAAAAATGAAAAAATAAAGACGCAGCGTTGCAATCATCGACATCACCGTGTACTCGGTGTCTGGTGTGATGGCCAGCGCCGGGATTATTTTGTCGACGGTGACCATGATGGCTCCGATTGCAGTTCCAATCGCTATCTCCGCGGCAACAACAATCGCGGCAGTCGCCACCGCGATAACTAAAACGTTATCATCGTGTTCTCAGAAAAAACCCGCCGATTATACAGCTCGGTACAGGGTGGTATTTGACGCGTACTCGAAATTATCCGAGTTGATCTCGCTGTCGATAGATAATTCGTTCATATCCGATGTTGAATTTTCCGCGATGACCCAGTTGTATAACTCCGCAATGTTGAAATTGGAAATTGAAGACAGCGTTAACAATAATGTCACTCGAACTGCTTCACCGAATCGCGGAGAATACCACTCCGATACGAACAAGCATAATATCAATAACATCAACAAACCCGCAATTTAGTGTGAACTTCCCTTCTCCGATTCCAGTGCGCGAGATAGCGCTGGCAAAATTACGAGTATATCATAGCTGACCTAATATCAGATCGGTTGCATTTGGCGGTCAGCAACCGAATAACACACTGGTGTTCTCGTATAAGAATAAACCCGATGGCACCCCAGACTGGAACGTTATTTCGTTACCAACTGGGTCGTACCAAATTGAGCAAATCGATTCTGAAATTCAGCGTAGAATAAAATCAATCACGGGAAAAGAATCAAACATAGCTATTAAAGTTCATGAACCGACGCTCTCGTCGTCGATCGAAATAAGCAGAGGGATACATTGTAGATATATATAACAGCTCGTTAAGAACAGTGTTAGGATGGCCGGAAAAATTACAAGCCGACTTAACCACAGACGTACAATCATGTCATGAAATCAATCCCATATATCGAGATAATTTATCTGAGATAAAAAAGGAAAAATCACCGATAGATTTATATTTACCAACAAAAACACATTGCAATGGGATTTTATCATTAAAAGAACAGTCGACTCATCTGTTACTATTTCATTTACGCTAACTGACATCACTGGTCATTTTAATGAAATAAATCAATTACATGAAACACAACTAGAACAACTACGGCAAACAAAATCGCGAAAAAACGTTGAAATATTAAATCAGCTTGTATCTGACATGGAATATATCAATGAACTATTTATTCAAACAATAACCAATGACAACAGCGACAATAAACAACGATTCCTAACCGATTACAATATCACAGAAGCCGATCTGCGTAATTTCAAATTTCCCAGATACAACGCGTAGGAACTAAAAGAATCTGTTAGAAATGTTATCAAGGCATTTCAAGTACAAGATTTAACTATCCTCAAGTATAATAATGACCTAGATGGCGGCGGTAGGCATATTGCCCCGCACAATGTAAATATTTCAGCGGTGATTGCGATCAATTTAGTATGTGATGCAATTGAAGGAAGCTATCAAATTAATCTAGAGCAATCAAATCAAGCCCAGCAAGGATATATTCTTTATTCGTTTGCACCAACAGCTCCTCCAGGATTCCTAATTATTGAAAACCCAATTAATCCCGTCTACATGCGATGCCATAATAATTCGCTAACGAGAATTAATTTCCGACTCACTGACCAGTCAAATAATCTAATTGATCTACAAGATGAGGTGTTTGCGATTAGTTTGTTTTGTGAAATCCTGAAAGGATTTTCGTCCTAAGGACTTCCATCATAAATGATTTTAGTCCTCGAACACGATATCGTATCGGACTTGATCAAATATTCGGATGAAATCGTGAAAACCCATAGAAGCGGGGAGGGGGGAGGGGCGATGACAACATCGTTGCAACGTTTTATGGTTAAGAAACGAAAACGCGAATAGAGTATCACCGCGCAAACTCATGCTTTGAGCAAGAAATTAATAAGGCTCTATTTGGCAAATGGAGACTTTTTTTGGTTAAAGCATGAGATTCGCAGGAAGGCTCTATTTTCCGTTTTGAGGGCTCAATCAATTTTGTCGGAAAAAGTTGTCGGATTAGCCCCCCCCCCCCCCCCCCGCTGTTTTTATTGTTTCAGAAAATGAAGAGTCGCATAAAAAGTTCTTGTAACATGGATCTAGTCATTATACGTCAATTGGGGTGTAGGGTGGGGAAACAAATAATTAAGGGATGGACAATGACATATAAGGAGAATAAGATAAAAAGAAAGAAACGACGGCATCATAGAAAGAGAAAGAGAGAACGGGAAGTGTTTTGTAGGTCTATCATGTGTCATCGTTTCGCGTTCTCACGGCTCTATTCGCTACAGTGAGATAGCGAGATTGAAAAATATATATATTTTAATCAATAATGTTTCAAGGAATGCATGACTACAAAAACCTATATGCATTAATAGTACAGTCTAAAACTACATACATGCAGAAAAGAAACAAAATCAATTAAGAGTTGAAGACTTTACCAACTGCACATCAGAAAAGACAAATATATATTGTATTATAACTGAAAGTAATTAGTGTAATGGCTGTTTTCTAGGTCATGAAGAGTTTTTCATTTGTCGAATGGTTACAGCTATGTGTGACACATATAAGGCAATCCATTGGAACGATGGTCGTCATAGTTTTACTAGTAATACTTAAAGTGTTTACTCGCTTATAAGACGATCCCAACTGCAGAGTGCAAAGACACATATCTACTGTCGGATAATGCTCAGGCTATCCTGGATCTATCTAGTTTGTTAAGAGTAATCATTAGAGGAAAACAACAGACTTGGTATGCAGGAGCATTATGCTACAGCAGATCAGGTTCTTTGATGTTTGCACATTGAATCGACATATAAGCGAATACATACGGTATGAAGGAAAAAAAAGGTTATGTAAGCGGGTATGGAAAGTTCCATGATTGCAACCAATCGTGTTTTTGGTATCCGTTAGTCTCTAGAGCATGTGCGTCCCTGAGAGGTGTCTCTGTTGGTGGTTCTGCAACGTTCTGTAGCGGATATGTAGCTTAACACTTGAGTGGCAGTCCTTGTTGCTCTTGAAAGTTCAGTCTGGTGTGTGTTTGAGCTGCTTCTTCTTCCTCAGAGATCGCTTTTCATCAATTGGTAAGCGTAGCTTGTCCTTGCTGGCTATCAAACCAGTGATTAGAGCGTGTCACCAGCTGGGCCTGTTTAGAGCAAGCTCTTCCCAGGTGTTGACATCGATGCCAAGGGCTTTCATGTCGCTCTTGCAGACATTCTTGAAGAGGATATGTGGCCCTCCGATCGACCTTTTGCCAGAGGCAAGCTCCGAATAAAGGTCTTTGGGGATCCGTCCGTCATCCATCTGACGTACATTTTGCCCAGCAATCTGATGCGATGTTGGCTGAGGGGTTTGACCATGCTTAGAATCTTGGCACGTTTAACCTCTTCGTTGTTTGTTACTAGATCACTCCAAGTGATCCCGAGTATGCGTCGGAGACATCGCATGTGAAAGCCGCTCAGTCTATTCTCTTAGGAGGCGTATAGTCTCCAGGTTTCACTGGTATACAGGAGAGTGCTTAGCACGCAGGCGTGGTACACGGAGATCTTAGTGTTCAGGGTCCGCATGCTGTTCTTCCAAACTCTGCGACAACCTGGATAGAGGTATCGATGCCTTTCACATCCGCTTGATGAATTCAGCATTGAGCGATAGGTTGTTGGTTACGAAAGATGGTACGTTGAGCTGACTGACTACCTCTCAAGTTCGTATTTATTGATGATGATGCATGGGTGGTCCGCGATCTGAGCCATCACGCTTTGTTTTCTTTAGGCTGATGGTCAACCAAATTCACCGCATGTTTTAGCAAAGTAGTCCATCAGGTGATGTAACAACTTCTGTGTGATTGGCTAGGGCCACACTTCATGAAGATCATCTCGTAATGATCAAGTCCAGTTTGTGCCAGTATTTGGACTGGGGATGCCTCCAAGACATTGTATGCTGTGGCTTTGTCTGAAAAAATAAATTGGTGATGCTGAGTTCGTGGTACGACCAAATCTCTACGAGTCGCTGCCCGTTCTCTTTCGTCTTCCCAATGCTACACTTGTCAAGACAAGAAGACCAGGAGTCATGGTCAGCATCCACCCTGGCGTTGAAGTCGCCCAGTAGTATCAATGTCTCTTTCTTTGGGAATTTTTTCGATGTTGAATTCGTCATAGAACTCATCCTTGGTATCTGCAGTGGCTCTTAGTGTGGGAGTGTAAATGCTGATCAGGTTAAATGGTCCCGGTAGTGGTGTGGAGGCAGAGTGATAACATTCCCCAGTTTCCTTGTTGGCAACGAATCAGAAATGAGAATACTACACAAGAATTTACTGGGCTTATATGGACCAGTCAGAAGCACATAGAGTGGTGTGCTAACATGGTGACGTATCTCATACATTAAACTGCAAATACTGTATGTAAAGTGTACCAACTATGATAAATCAAACGGCGTTTGGTATGCAATCAAAGATGGATCTGAAGAAAATAGATTAATTTTATTCCACTAAAATCCGTCTCATATCCCCGTCGGGGTAGGTGGGGATTTGGGAATGTTCGCATGTCTAAACACAGAATTTAATATAAACTAATGATGTACGCATTTTTTTATTTATTTATACAAAACCAATTTCAAAATAAATGGACAAGGCAACTAAAACATTTGATCTATGTTAAACTTTTGTACATTAAAAATTAAACACTTTATTTACCTACCTTTAGGTAAGTTTGACAATGAAGATACAAATATTAAGTTATATTTGCTTTACTCTCAATTTTCATCTCGGTATCAAACGCTTCTAATTTAAGATAAGTTTTCCTAACTTTTTTGTAATAACAATGTCACCAATTAAAGGGATTTTATTATATCTTACGGAAATGAGCTTTTTATAAAATAATAATAGCTGCTAATCTCGTGCTCGTTTTCTTCCTCGAACTCACGCTCATCCGTAACTAACACGTTCAGATAATCATTCATCTCAATAAAATAGCTTTGGAAACCCTGTTCTGAATCGCCTTATAGCTGAACAGATTTATCAACAATCCAGTTTTCATCATGTATTCAAATTTAGTAACAGTAGATATTAATTAGATATTTAATGAGTTATCATCGGTATTTAATATTTAAAGATAATATACATATCAAGGCAAAACTTTCGTTAGAAGCACACAAGCCTTGTAATTCGGGACACAGGTCTGCTCGGTATAACCGCAGTTTCCTTATATTCACCTTAATATATCTTGAATATTTTAATGCATAAAGAAAACTCTTGGGGATTTCGTCGATGAAACAGGTTTCTCCTTGTAATATGGTTTGATTACGTTGTTTTTATTGTACAATGATGTTTCATAATCTCAACCCGCATTACAAAGTAAACCGGCATAATATCTTTCAAATAATATCAGGTTGAGGATTTTTTCCTGAAGGTTACATTAAACTTTCAAAATGAAGATTGTTACATGCACGTTCTTCAAGTTAAAAGTATACAACACACCCAAGAAAACAAAAAAGGAAACAACCCACCCCAAATTTCAAATAATGTCAGGTTAGAGATGGTTTTGGAAGGTTACAATAAACTTGCAAAATGGGGATTGTTAC
The DNA here is from genome assembly GCA_029339505.1 of Unio delphinus. Classification (NCBI taxonomy): domain Eukaryota; kingdom Metazoa; phylum Mollusca; class Bivalvia; order Unionida; family Unionidae; genus Unio; species Unio delphinus. The sequence goes on from JAQISU010000278.1 coordinate 6,273,830, forward strand.
ATATATTAGGCCACCCTTTCGTTAGAAATGTTAGACATTCGGAACATTCTCATCCTTACTCATCAGGCGGAGAAAGAAGCCTCTCCTGTAATTTGTCTCCGTTGAGAACTATGTTCTGAACTACTTTCGTACACATGGAACAATACGGCGGTCAAAATATGGTGATTTGGACCTTTGCTGTTGTAATACATGTATTGAACAGCTCCGGTGGCCCAGTGACTAGAGCGTCCGCCGTGTAAGCGGGAGGCCGTGGGTTCAATCCCTTACAGTGTCATGCCAAAGACTTACAAAAATGGCACTAACAGCTGACTCGCTTGACGCTCAGCATTAAGATGTTTGTATTGGGACTGGTCGGCCTGGTGTCAGGATAATTTGACTGGGTGGTACATCATGCTACATGTCTGCGGCATGATGCCCCAATGCTATACATTACTATAAACTGCCTCAATGCATACATCGTAGCGATATGACTGAAAAATTGTTAAAGCTACCTTTAAAATCATAATCAAACAAACAAAAATATCTGTTGTGAATTCCATGTGAGGCTAATTACCAAACACATTAAGATTAATTTGTATTTCTATATAGTACTTCCTAGGTTTATTTCACGGCCGGTCGAAAATGTTCCGATCGGTTTGTAACAGTGTCGGATAATGTATAACGTATTGAGTAATTTCGTTTCGAGAGCAGACATAGCTGAATTTTCTAACATAATATATCCTCTCCTATAGAACGCATAATCGAATATGGACATTCAGCTGGCGTACAGGCCGACTGATTTTACATATTACACTGTTACAAAGAAACATCTTAAAATGGTGGCATGATCATGATGTTAATTGCCTCTTGTGCCCAATTAACGTTTTACTCTATCTAACATTGGAACTGTTATGCCTTGAATTGTTGCTCTCTCTCTCTCTCTCTCTCTCTCTCTCTCTCTCTCTCTCTCTCTCTCTATATATATATATATATATATATATATATATATATATATATATATATATATATATATATATATATATATATATATCTATATATATATATAAATATATATATGAATGATCACAAATATGTTTATTTTATTACCTAGGAAGAATGGTTTCGGAAAAGAAGCAGAGTTTATATGTAAGTGGTATTCTTGCTGCAATGGGTTTTTCAAAAAGAGAAGTTAATATCCGGCGCTTTGAATGGAAATTCGTGGAGTTCGTCGAAAATCTCTTTGCTACATACAGGAAACGTGTACGTGGATGGATTTACTCGGGCAGTTCATCAGAGGGAATGTCAGGGGGATCATACTACGTTGGAGAGAAAAGTGACTTTGATACCATGGTAATTCTTAAGTTTGTGAAAGTAGTTGATGAAAAAGAAGACGGCATAAGCAAAGAGGATGCATGTCCTGACAATATTCCTCAAATCACTGTAAAAGAGATCCCTGACAAAGACTATCCTGGATATGTCAGACTGATTATCGTAAGAGCTGACCTAGTATTTCTTCATCTCATGCCATCTAAAGACGGTCAGTACTACTTACCAAGTACTTTGATCAACCGACTACACTATGAAAGATTGTCGAATGTATCAAATTCAGTGCCTGCTTTGAGAAAGTACCAAATGACAAAATCTCATCTTCACGGTCCAGCAATCAGTTGTATCGTATGGGAACCAGAAAACATACCGTCTATGCTAAGCGAAATGTTGGACGCCAGTGATGATGCTGAACCAAATGACCAAGATGTGTCTAAAATTATCAAGTCGGATCAATATACCTATATAGATATAGTCTCGTGTATTATGTCCTTGAGCTGGCCATACGAGTCCATAAATTTCATGACAAGACCACGCCCTGGACACTGGCCTAAGAAAGAGACCGTTGAGTGCCTTGTTGACAGCACACCTATATTTTTGGCACCCGTTGGACACAAGAGCAGCCCTGATGTGGATTTACAATGGAGACTTTCCTTTAACGTAGCGGAGAAGTTGTTGATTGACGACTTCAATGAAACACAGATACAGTGTTACGCATTGTTGAAGATTTTATTGAAAGATAGTCTCAAACTCGTTTCCCCAAACATCTTATCCTCCTACTGCATGAAGACCACTATGTTTTGGTTATCTGAGAGAGAGGGTAGTGACAACATGATTCCCAAAAAGCTGCTACATTATTTTGTTCAGTGTCTTAAGTTGATTCAAAACTGGCTAGAAAGCCAGAGAATGCCTCATTATTTCATAGAAACCAGAAACATTTTGCCATCAAATTTGGATCCTGTTGAAGTTAAGGAATTGATGCAAGCTATAGATAAGGCTATGCTTGAACCAATTTCGGCACTAGAGCACTGCAGGACGTTTGAGCTCGCTCTTCAAGATAGTGCATGGAACCCATTGCTCCTCCCAAAACGCAGTGCTCTGTCATATATGTTTGCATGGATTGAAATGAGATGCAGCATCTTGGAAAAAATGTACATGTCTGGAGTGCTTCGTCGTCTTTGGGAACCTTATAATACAAGAAATATTTCAGAGTGCATACAACGATTCAAACATATGGTAGAAGATACACAAACTCTTGAATACGGACAACATCTTCTCAAGATTTTTAAATCGTTTTTAGGATTTGTGTGCTTTGCTGACCACTATGACCGTTGGGAGACCACAAAAGATAAGCTTAGTTTGAAAGAAATAGAAATTTTGTTGCTTGAGGGCAAAGATGGAGATTTGGCTCTTTGTCCGCTTAAACTTGCAACATTTTACCTCAGGCAAAACAAGATTGGCGAAGTGCTCACGATAACTACCTCTGTTTTACAGCAACAACAACAAATTCAAAATAGACACACCTTTGTAGATAATCTCTACATAAGAATGTATGAACAGTTCCAATTATTGGCCAACATAGAAGACATGAAAACATTGGAACAATTGGTAGATATTGCTACGACTAACTTTTCATCCAAAACACATTACGATGAGCTGGTGTACTGTAGAGAAGAACGTGCAGCAGTCCTGTACTTCCCAATAGAAGCAGCGAAGAATTTGACCTTCGATGTGATCTTTATGCTGCCAGAGTCTTCTGCCTTGCCCAGAGCAGTGCAACTTGAAGTTGTGTTTTCAGAACCAATTGAATTAGATGAAAACTACTGCATTGGGGCTACAATAAGTCCCCTTGTGTACACCCTTTATCTTAGGTTCCTCGCATTTAAGGCGAAACTGGATCTAGCTGGCTGCATTGGGACACTGTCAGAGTTTCAAGATCTCCTGCCATCGGAATCATTATTGAACCAAGCGAGTGGTTATAACCTTCTGGCTAGCTGCTATAGTATGTTAGGTAGGTCACACGACGCAGTTCAATCATTTTGTTGTTCCCTGAAAATAAACCCAACACGGAACAATGTTGCCTTCGGTTATTTTGCTTTTGTGTACAGTGTTTTGTTCCGCTGAAAGATGAAATATCAGTGCAATGATTTTAACTTTTAAAAGCACTCAATTAGAACATATTGTGAGATAAGTTGAAAGCCTTTTGAATAAGCTAGAACTATAACGCACTTAAATGCATGCAACATTGTTAAACTGCAGTATTTTGCAGCGCCTCCTTTGCGATGTATCTTGAACCGAACGTCCGTATATTCTATTGTAAAACAATGACTACACTTTTATTTAAAAGTGATAAAACAGTTATGCCAGTCGCAAAGCTTGAGCGAAATTCACAGAGATGACACACGCTACTTATAATGTCATTTAAAATGTGGTTGTTCTTGACTTTTATTAATTGTACCTCTTCAAATACTGTTTCGCCAAGTCGTGAGTAATACTAATATTTTGAGTACAATTAAATAGATTAGATCATCAGGCAATATTTTTATTTGAAGACAACTTTTATGTCGTTTAGAAAGAAAAAGGGCAATGAAGGAAATGTGTATCAACCGATATTTATCATGAACCATGGAAGAACAAGTTTTCCTCTGATGTTACAATTCATGCTGAAACGTCTAATATTAGTGCAAATATTTACCATACACCTACATACTGTTTGGCCATATATGAAGACATGAGATTAATGATAATAACGAATTTTCCATTTTAGAATTTAGTTTTGTATATGCGTTGGGTGGATTTTTTATGTTTGGCAATAATTTTGCTTTTGTTACGTCTAGAAAGACTGACTTACCTCGACATAACAAAGTTATATATCTGCTGTGATCTTTTAGTTCTGTCCTCCATTTACACGTTTATGTTAACATTACTCGTAAATCAAATCGCACGACACAGCATTTGTATGTTCAGGCAATGGAATTCTCAGAGCCTAACAGGCTCCCAAACATGCACAATGCAAGCTGGGTAAATTATGTCCGAACAGCAAATATAAAATTATATCATTAGTTACATATATCTGATTTGATATGTATTTGTTTTAATTTAGTTGTTTGTATATCAGTTTTACTATTTTTTTAAAAATAATTTTTCATGCTATTTTAATCTAAATTTATTCACATGAGATGGTTTTTTATTCCTCTTCAGAAAATCGGTTGACCGTAATTTTCTTGGATAAACAAGTAATGTTGACCTAGATCCTGGCCTTGATTCAGGGTTAGCGGCGACCACGTAGACAGGTTATATTTAAATTTTAAAATGATTGGTTGTTTTCAAGGTCAAGATGGGGCTAGTGAATTAATAAATTATCACCTTTTATTCTTCAAATGAAATGATTGATTCTCGTCAGAGCCATGTTAGGAGTACATGATATAAATAATCACGTGACTCCTTTCCCCCTTCGTGATTTTCTCGAAACGTTTATTAGAATACGATATATTTGTTTTAGTGAAATTTAGTTAGTTTTCGGCTTTACAAATGGGATTAACCCATTTTCTATTGTTGTGGCCAGTTTTTAAATCCAAGATAACTTTCCTTAAGTTCCGTTGGATTTTAAAGGATTAATTCGTTTATTTGAAAATAATAATGATAATAATAATAATTAATAATGAGGACTTTGTATAGCGCCTAATCTTTAGAAGCTCCAAGTGCTATACATCTAAAATGTTATGAACAAAAAAAAATCAAGAAATTAGAAAACATAGAAAATGCTGAAAATTTTTTAGGTAGGAAACATTATTAGGTCTTTAAGGAAATATTTGAAATGCTCATACAGAATTCTTGGACAAAGACAGTTTATCAACATTTTATTCGGATTTCCAACACCGTAGTGTTCAATATTGCTTCTATAAAGAACTGTAGATAAGCACAAAACAGACTTCAGCATACGTCATCGTCTTCCATCTTGGATGTTCCAATAGGACTCGAACTTTAATCTATTATAACATTTCATTTCTCGGACATTTGTAATTTAATTCATGGATTATTCTTGGATTATTTTTGTATTTGATTCTTAAAACTGTACATTCTTCCTCATTTGTACTATCTTTTGCCAGGAAATAAATTATTTGTTACATTGTACAAATATTGTTTATTTGCCCTTTTCTGTGTTACTGTATACTAGTGCAGAAACATTGTAACACGTTGAATAACGTGTCATACAAAACTCAATGCTTTTGCCCAATCATGAATATGGTTCACTTAGGCTGTAAAGTCACGTATGCATTATTAAAACTGTTTGATAAGGTTAGTAGTTACCTGAGTTGTTAGATTGTACTAACGCATTACGGCACATCAGAACAATAGTGGCTATATGATGCCAATCTATGCGGGAAATACATTATTTTCACACACAAAAATAGGACAACACAATATTACAAATAAATGTAAACATTTAGCACAAGTTAAAATAATCTATATATTCCAGTAACAGAATGTTAATTTTGCATTCATTAATAACAAGAAACACAAATCACCAGTCTACTTTAGCGAAAGTAACTCAAACAGTACATTCGAAGTGCAATATCAGCAGAGAACGTGAAGTTAAACCCTTAAAATATTAAAACAGAAGCACATTGAATATTAGCATTGTCCAATTAAATTCAGGGATAAATTGTGTTCCTCTCTTTGATTCTGAATATCTTAGTTGAGAATCTTCAACTTCATATACGACTTTCTAACAAAAGCACATTAATTTTTAGATCAAACATATATCCTGTAAGAAAGTAAGGCATATTTCCCGTGAAAAAAGCAGGAAAAATCATCGGTACATCCATGCGTGTGCCCAACCCAACTTTGTTAAAGGTCACCTGCCACCTATTTTGTAAAAAACTGCAATATCATTATAGTCATAATAGAAATACATGTTATATATGTACACCATACAAATGTTTAATTAGACTAAAAAATCTATTTTTTAAATGAAAAATTTTACTCGGCAATCTCCGTAAACAATTGGTAATTTCCGTGTGCCAAAGACGGATATGACGTACATTTATCCCTTCGGTTCAACCTAGCCATTCATGCGTTGAATTTCCACGCGTATATGTCTATCATCTGTGTGATACATTTTAAAGATCGTGATTTTCTACAACAAATATGGTGCACTGTGTTGCTTACGGATGTAACCAAAAGAGCGATGATGGGACAAAACGGTTATTTCTTTTTCCGAAAGACCATGTTTACCGGAAAAAATGGTGCATATGAGAATATGAGAAGAGGGATAGAAAGAGGGTAAGTAAAATACATCAAATAAAGATTACAGTACAGCATTGTTATTGCAGATGTAAAATATTCATGTTTACAAAAATCATAATTTCTGAATGTGTAAATTGTTGATCTCGAAGAAACTATTTAGCATTATTATACCGATTATGAACTCGAAATATAAGATATTAGTGTATGACGTTTATCATTACAGTAGGTGTACAAATCTGTTGAATCAGTGTCTGGTTGAGTGTTTCTGCAGAAATCAAGGCTGTTATGGTTGTATATACGGCTTATGGACAATTCGGACCAAAGACAATTCGGCCCAAGACAATTCGGACCAACTTTTACGGAAAATTGGACAATTCGGCCCAACTTTAAAGACAATTCGGCCCAACTCGAAAGACGATTCGGCCCAATTTTAAAATACAACTGACAAGTATTTATATTTTGACAATTCTTATATAATATGTTTTAAAATAAAAGTTGGAACATTTTGTGAACAAGATAAATGTTTTCCGAAGTTATAATTGTTAGGAAAAACCGGAGAAAGAAAGGAGTATAGAAGAGCTGTACGCTTGGTCTCCAAAACTTAATTATCAAGCAAAACCTGAGATATTCTCGTATTTGAACGTATTTTTTACAAATAAATTTATACAGATAAAATGTTTGAAAACTGCATAAATATTTTTGACATTTTAAACTTGAGACGTAAGAGAAAGACAAAAAATACAAAATTTGAGCGAGTAAGTAACAAACTATGACTGTTGCCAGAACCTAAGGAATTAATAATAATAACGGACTTTATAACGAGAACCCTTATAGAATGTGGACCACTAATGAATGTTAGGGAATAGTTTTAAACTTGAAATATATTAAAATTATTTTTTTTTTTGAAAATGGTTTAATTAAATTATTAATTATTGTATGGTTACTTAATTATATAAATTATGTAAGGGGAAAGTACACATGAGGACGTCATTTCGCGCTAATATTTTGAATCGAAAAATGTTATATTTAGAATGGTATTAATTTGACAACTTAAAATGTTTCTGGTGTTTTGAATACTCATTATCAAATTAAATGAAATTTAAAATGCAAGAAATTTTGGTAAAGATGCATCTTTCATTGTGCACATTTATCTGTCTTTTTCGTAACATATAACAGCAAAACGGAATAATGTTCTGAATTAAATTTGTCAAATTATCGCAAAATAACTAAGTATGCAGTTTCAACCATTTTATCTGTATAAATTTATTTGTAACAAATACGTTCAAATACGAGAATATCTCATGTTTTGCTTGAGATTTAAGTTATTGAGACCAAGCGTACAGCTCTACTATAGTCCTTCCTTTCTCCGGTTTTTTCTAACCATTATAACTTCGGAAAACATTTATCTTGTTCACAAAATGTTTCAAATTTTATTATAAAACATATTATATAAGAATTGTCAAAATATATGTTACAAATAAATACTTGTCAGTTGTATTTTAAAATTGGGCCGAATTGTTTTTGGGTGGGCCGAATTGTCTTTCGAGTTGGGCCGAATTGTCTTTAAAGTTGGGCCGAATTGTCCAAATTTCCGTAAAAGTTGGGCCGAATTGTCTTGGGCCGAATTGTCTTTGGTCCGAATTGTCCAATAGCCGTACATACAGTCCTGTCAACAATTATCACTCGAATTTAATAAATGAAACTTGATTCGTTTTCAACAACAAGAAGCGTGTACTTTCTCTTCTGGGGATAAATGTACGTCATTTCCGGTTGGCGTCCTCTATAGGTGGGAAATCTTACCTAAAGGGAGTTAACAGCGTGCGATGCTTATTTTTCGAGTAATTAAATTATTCTATCATCTTTACACTTTATAATTTTTAAAATCTTTTTGTGCGAGTATGACTACTTTTACAAATGTAATGCAAATCTGATATAAATAAAAAAATGTCAGAGTATGGCAGGTGACCTTTAAAGAAACATTTTTATGTTTGCTTAAAATACAAAATCAAAATTAAACACACATACACACAAAAATACCATGTGTATCAAAGAAATGTAACGTTCTTCAAAGCATAGACAATAATATAAATTTGTTTGCTGGTGAATGTGTGTGATTTGGATTTTTAACATGACTATCCCAAAAAAAAATCAGTTCACTACAATATCTGCAGTGAGAGTTTTATAGTTGTCCTAGACTGGGGCATCATGTCAAAGACCTGTATCAGCTCTCTTAATGATGAAGGCCCTCGAGGCAGCTGATAGTGCCATTTTTATAAATCTTTGGTATAATTAGGTCATGGCTCGAACCAGTAACCTCCAATATTTAAGGTGGACGCTCTTACCAGTTAGCCCACCGGAACGGTGCTGATGGTTGTGTCCCAGATTTAAACTGCGAGTGCGATATAACGTCTCAACTGCTTGAATCCAATGACTCACATTATCAGAAATATTTTTAAAGTATCTACTGATATACTGTAATATATCAGTCATTTAATAAAAATACGATACATTAATTGCACCAACCATTACACATGAAAGGATGTGATTTTGCAAGTATTCTAAAAAAAAGGTAATGAAAATAGACTTCAAAATTTGAACTGCAATTTCGCCTTGATTTCTCACAGTTCAATTGTCACCCTAAATGGTTTTTAAAAAATTTCTTTCACTAAACTCGATTATTATACACAATGACAAAGGATTTTGGGTATTTAAATGTGAGACCTTCAAGCAATGAAACATCAATTTAGAACTATTTAATTTAGATAAATTTTACTGTTGCTTTGAAAAAAGTCCCTGGAAAAGTGCTTCTGTGAAATGAAACATTTTTGAAGACTTGGATAATAAATTAAACCTATTAGCTGATGAATGTATCCAATATTCAAATTAGTGACAAGCTCAACCAATAAGACTGAATATCATACTTATTATACATATCTAAGCCAATGATGATATACAGTTATTTTCTAACTTTCAGCATAATCTGACTGAAATTCAGTCACTGTTGTTGTAACAAGTCTGTCAGATAAAAAAAATTACCTCACATATATGCAGAGGTTTAGCTCATAATCACACTTATCCAAACATGATTTTCCAGCCTACAAGTCGATGCAGAGTATAAGTCGAATTCACCAATTTGACTTATTTTCCATCCTATGTCCATATATAAGTCGATTCAGAGTATAAGACGAGGCCAGGTAAATATCTTGGCTTCGTATTATTTACTAGTAATGGTATCGTTGTATGATATTCCATATTACCGGCAATCGTGAAATTGCATTACCGATGCTAACAAGTTTATGATTTTACTTCTGAACAAATCACTGCAACATTCTTTTATCAATTGACACAGCTGAATAAACAGTCCATGCTTGTTTTATTATAACTGAAAGCACATCCATGTTGTAGTTCATTTTATTACCTGTAGTTACTAACGTTTTATAAACTTTCAATTACACAATCCATATATTAGTTGATTTGGAGTATGAGACGAAGCCCGTACTTTCAAGTAGAAAGGTATAGACTTATAGGCCGTAAAATACGGTATACGGTTTTCTCATTATAACGACATTTTGGATCCATAAATGCAACAAACTACAGTATTGTGAATGTATGTACATGCGTGTTGGAGGGTGGAGTGGTAAATTAAATGCTCGCCAAACATATGTATGTAAATTAAATATATTTTTCAATGCATGGTATTTGTGCATATAATACTGACAAAAAATGTTGTATAAAGGAAATAAATAAATAAAACTAAACTTTTTATTGTCTTCTTTTCAACCCATATTATCATAACCAGTTCAACCCATATTGTCATCCAGTTGATGGACCAAATCGAATCATATTGTCATACATATGAAAGCCTAATTCAACCTATCCAGTTGATGGGCCAAGTCAACCCATATTGTCAAATATTTGACAGATCAAGTCAACCCATATTGTCATATGTTTGACAGATGAAGTCAATCCATATTGTCATATGTTTGACCGATCAAGTTAACCCATATTGTCATATGTTTTATAAACCAACTCAACCCATATTGTCATATATGAAAGACCAATTCAACCCATATTGTCATGTTTGACAGATCAAGTCAACCCATATTGTCATGTTTGATAAACTAAATCAACCCATATTGTCATATATATGATAGACCAATTCAACCCATATTGTCATATGTTGACAGATCATGTCAACCCATATTGTCCAATATTTGACAGATCAAGTCAACCCATATTGGCAAATATTTGACAGATCAAGTCAACCTATATTGTCATATGTTTGATAAACCAAGTCAACCCATATTGTCAAATATTTGACAGATCAAGTCAACCCATATTGTCATATATTTGACAGATGAAGTCAACCCATATTGTCATATGTTTGACCGATCAAGTTAACCCATATTGTCATATGTTTTATAAACCAACTCAACCCATATTGTCATATATGAAAGACCAATTCAACCCATATTGTCATGTTTGACAGATCAAGTCAACCCATATTGTCATGTTTGATAAACTAAATCAACCCATATTGTCATATATATGATAGACCAATTCAACCCATATTGTCATATGTTGACAGATCAAGTCAACCCATATTGTCAAATATTTGACAGATCAAGTCAACACATATTGTCAAATATTTGACAGATCAAGTCAACCCATATTGTCATATGTTTGATAAACCAAGTCAACCCATATTGTCAAATATTTGACAGATCAAGTCAACCCATATTGTCATATGTTTGATAAACCAAGTCAACCCATACTGTCATATATTTGACAGACGAATTCAACCTATATTGTCATATATATGAAAAACCAATTCAACCAACCTGATGATACTGATTTTGTGATTTCTAAATCCTAATGTAGGAACAATACTACATAGTTAATCGGCAAATTTGTGTAGCAACGTTACCTTATTTCCAAGTGACAGTGTAAAACTATGCCACATACTGCCTCCAGAATATAAAAGAAACTTCTGTGTTGTTATTTGTATAGGACTTGAAATTTGTGTTTAACTCTTTCAGCACCAAGAAACTTATCAGTAACACTGTTACTGTGCCCCAGCCACACTAAGCTGTGACTAGCTGCTTGTGCCACAGAGTGCTTTACCTGTTTGGAAAAATTTGTAGAAATCATGCACATGCCTTCACATTTACTTTAATTTCTCTTCTCGTATCCAATATTAATCCATGAAAATTTCACCAATTATTCCAAATTAATTTGTCTACACCGTGATGCATTTTTCTTTCTATTTGTCCAAGTCTTTCAGAATTTATTTATACATTTTTTTAATACAAAATTATGTGCAACATTGTTAGGAATATCACATCATCAGCACTTACTTCCATTCAAATAAACCAGGAAAATTTAATATGTGATATGGTTTGAAACAATTTCTACATACATTTACTTGGCAATGTTAACATCCCGTTTTTGGTTAAGATAGAACTTTGTTCAATAAACACATTTTGCAGGTTGGATACTACGTTTTGTTTGGTGATACCAACATGCATTTTTAGGCATATGGATTGGTTTCGTTTGCGATGTCCTTGTACAGTTTCTCCGAAAATAATTATAAGTGAAAAAAGATAGATTTCACTTTTTTCCTTGTCAATTTGTCATTGTATGTTCTAGTTCCAGGATTCATTCCACTAAAATCATTGTTTTGGACAGAGAGAAGACGATCGCTCCAATCTGCTAGATCGGCATAAACTCTTTCATTTTATCGGTTAGCATCATCTTTTTCTGACTATTCTATCTCAAGAATCTTCAATGTCCCATTCAAAATCTCGCAAATATCCAGCTGTCAAACATATCTTTCCTCTAATTACTCAATATTTTCGAGATTAAACCAGAGAAACTCCTCATTCTCGCCCTTACCACCATAAAAAACCACTCGTTCTTCCGCCATCATTTTACGAATTTTTAAGAGAAAAAACATGTTTTGAAACGGATCTCAAGTAGTAATCCTTGGTTTCCGTACATTTAAAGTTTGCCCAAATGAACGCAAGTTCATTTCTGATTGGTTACATGTGGGTCTGATGCTAGGAAAAGACCCATTTGTAACCAATCAGAGACTTTCTCTCGACCATACATTCGGACCGTATAAAAGCGGTACCGGCCATTGAATGCAGTGGAAAAACTGCACGAAAACACGGTATCGGCCGTTGAATGCAGAAACTGGTTTACGCGTAAAAACGGCATCGGGGCCGAATGAGTTAATATTACTTGTAAATGCTTTTTATATACTATTACTCTACTGATTTTCAACTGTAGTACCTTCCCAAGTCGAGACTGCCTATGGTAGTAATAATAAACACAGGTCTCGCTAGGATTTCAAAACCAGGAGTCCCACCAGCAAGATTGCAGTTCCCTCCTAGAACATTTTGAACTCTGCAGATTAGAAGTACTGTTGGTTGCCACTGAGTTTAATTTCCACATTCGTTATCAACTGACATGTACAAAAGCATTAGCCTATTTGGTGCATCTGGTAATTCTGCACAACGATACGTCATTTCTGTAAACATTGGATCATGTGCTGTTTCGGTTGAAAATTCAATGTTTGACTGAAATATTCCAATGTAACGTATTTCATTTCCATATCCTGATACATAAATATTATATCTTATCAAAGCCATGCACAGAATAGTCTGCCATATATGGAGTCGTGAAAACATAGGGGTGTGCTACTTGTTTGTCCAAAATTAGTATTATTTTGAATAGAATATTCTTGTAACAATTGCTGCTTTTCAATTGCCAACTGAATTCGGTATGGGGTTTGTGCCACTATTAATAATCATGCATGCTTCAGAAAAAAATACATTAGAAGAAAAGGAAAGCAAACATCACTCAAATTTGGCATATTTATATTTACAGGCCAAACAACATATTACAGTATATTTAGCTGAGGTGATTTTAAAAAAAAGTCCTGAAATAAAGATCTGAACAGGCTGAAATATGACTATCCAACAGCAGATGCAATGGGATATAACCCTAAAAGACCATATTTATTGAAAGGAAGTTCCAAATGAAACTGCATCACAATACACTGATATGTTGTTGAGCTTATTTGGTTCTTAGCAACTAAACTATAGAATTTGCCTGAACACTTAAGGAGTTGGAAGGTCTACCAATTTATTTCGTAGATCAGGGTTAAAACAATTTTGTACAACAAACTGTTTAAACCATGATCTGCCATTACGTAGTTCAAGTGCACATACATTTAAAGGCATCTTGTACTTTACAACTGCGATTAACACTATTAACGTTGGGAATCCCCTTCTATAGTATACCATTTGGAAAAAAACTCTGAACAGTTATCCTTCTTTGAACACCATCTTTCTGTAGTATTTCAATTCTTTTATACTTTCTTTGATGTCATCTAATGCCCTGAAAATATTCAAAGATAAATTACCTAATAATATGAATTACACATAAATAAGCTCATGTCATTTGACTATGACTGTAAGAGAAGTTGATATTGTTAATTCTGCTTTGTCACTGTCAGCTGACTGGTTCTTCGTTTTGTAAGTAACATTGGTCCCTGAAGAAAGAGTTAGATACCAATTTATTAAACCTGGTAACCAGTCACCTTACAGAAATAACGATGCGAACATTTGATACAATGGATTACTGTCTGTTAAATTATCACTGTCACGTTATAGAAGAAACCAGATGTTAGCATGTGTATGTTAAACCATGAGGCTATTTTTTTCTTGTTGGCAAAATGTATAAGGTGTCCAGCCAGTTAAATGATATAGCCATAAACTCGAGATGCGCTGATTATTTTTGCCAAAGTCAGTTATGTAACCTTGTTCACAGGTGAGTGGCGATTTCTTGTCTGGAACAAGGGATCATCAAATTGTATCGTAAACATCTTTCACAGATGGTTGGTAGGGGCGATGTCTGATTATCTGGAATCAACCTCCAATCGAAATTGAGTTAGACATGCCAGACATTAGAATCTTGATTTTAAATTAGTAGGGTTACAGTTATTTGGAGAGACAGACAAATAAAACTACTCCGAGACTATTCGTAATGGGGGGATTATTAATCAGGGAATAATAAGGGAGTTTTGAAACAGGTTAATTTATATTTGCTTGATTGTTGTGTAGTATTACTGCAAAGTAAGTGTACTTTAATTATTGCAGTACATCTATATATTTGAGTATGTACAATTACCATCGTAGTTTGATTCATTCGTAGTGTTTGATATACATGCGTATTTTGAAATATGAGCAATGTGATGTGTAGAATTAATACTGTAATTCGTTATTGGGTCAATTTGTAGTGACCTCGTGCATGTATTCATTTGATATAGATTTGCAAATGTTGAATTGAATTATAAACTTTGTATAATGTTGCAGTGTGCAACATTAGTATAGGAATTTGTCTATTTGTGTATACTTGTAGGAGTATCATGTGTATCGATATATCAGAGCATGGATGTTCATGTCTGAGTACACTGGTTGCAGTGTAATATACAGAAATGCTTCCGATTATATGTATGTATTCTTTAGATGCTTTTAGGGACCAGAGAGAAGTACTCAGTGCTGTGGTCCAAGTCTCTGGGAGAAAAAAGAGAAGTTAGAAGGGAGTTTAGGGACCAGAGGGAATTACCTCAGCAGTTGGTCCAAGTCTCTGGGAGACAAAAGAGAGAAGGAAGAACAGAGGGACAAGTTGCAGGGAGAACGGAGGGACACAAAGGAAAAGAGAAGAAACATACAGATCAGAGGCCGTAACTTGGTTGAGTGATATGATATTAGCTGAATTGTATTTGAGAGATTACACTTAGAATTATATTAAATTGTTATTTTAAATTTTAATTTCTGTATTAGGTTAACTGTCAGCACCACTGAATGGGGGCTCAGAGCTTTGCATCTCACTATCACTACTTCAATTTCTGTCAAAAACGAGCCAGGGTGGGTCTTCTGTATTAATTTAAATAATTGGGAGCACCACCACCCCAGAAAGTGAAGCAGTCAAACCTTTACAATCACAATGCTAATAAATCATAATTTTGCAAAACTAAATTCAATTTTTTTTTTTAATGTTTCTATTGGTCGATAAATTGTATAGAAAATATCGTAAGGGGTGAATCAAAATCAACTGACAAAACCTTTTTGTAGTAACTTGTCTCAAGAGCATATTTGCTCTAATGTACATCATAACATATTGTACAATAGAAACCAAGAAGAAATATTTATTACTGCAATGCACATCCTGCAGTAAACTGATAATTAGTACAAATTCATGTAACGTTTTGTATTTGAAGCATCGGCAAGTGATTTGTTGTCATAGTTACAACAAATTCTAAATCGGTGTCATGGTCCTAACAAGAGCTTTTGTATCTTACATTTAACAATGCAGACTACTTGGATTATGTACATTCAAAATTATTTCCAACTGATAAGAATAAACACTTAATCGCAGGATGTACATCAATGTAAGAAATCAAGACTAGTTAGTCACCCAATATGTCTTGGTATCAAGGGCAACAATTGGACTGAATCAATTGGATATTGTACTCTAATAGATGTTTGATACAACTGATCTTTTTCTTACATCTGAATATTGCAATCCAAAAAATGTTTCCACTAAAATTGATTCACTTCCTGATGCACATTTGGCATCTGGATTTTGTTGTTGCTGTAATTGGGTTTAATGCCATTTTTCAGCACACGATAAGCTCTTCATAGCGGCCAGTATTAATGGTGTTGGAAGAACCCTGGAAAATCCCGGAAAGAACCACCAACTCATGAGAAGCTTCTGGCAAGCTTTCTCACATACCCACATTGACCAAATCTGAGATTAGAACCCATGCAGATAGAGGTGAGATGGCAGTGATCAATAACAGAGTGTGCCTTAGACCACTCTGCTACTTGGGGGCCCCTCTTGGATTTTGTACTCCAATAGGTTTCCACTACAACTGATCTACTCTCTCTAAAAATTTTGGAATCTGGATTCTGTACTCTAATAGATCTTTCCACTATAATTAATCTACTTGCTGAGGCATTTTTGGCGTCTAGATTTAAAAATATTGTAAATGATTTCAGATTTTTTAAAATGCAATAAAAATATTTAGTTACTTCATCAGAAGTAAACTTACTTTAGCTAGTAGAACATAAGGAAAAATAAATTGAAAGTAATGTAGGTACCCATACACATATTTGAATCAGTTTTAAATTTTGCTAAGCAGAAGTAATTCAAAATGTTACTAAATTCTTAAAATATATCAAAATATGTCAGTAAAAACAAATATAACACTGATCTTGTTATTTAGGAAAAGATATTTTGAAAGGTCATTTTGAATCAATTGTATATACTCACTCATAAGACCAACCGCAATCTGCACAGACCCAGATCTGCCATCACATAATGATCCAGCAGATTTGGGCCTGTGCAGTTCGTTAGGAGTAATCAGTATAACAAAAAACATAGACCTAAATCGGCAAGTGCATTATGCATCAGCAGATCTGGATCTTTGTTGTTTGCAATGTGACTAAATGTTTTATAAGCAAGTATACATAGTATGTTGAATATTTTTTTATCAGCATTGTGCTCTCTACCTGTGGGTCTTCATCTTCTTTGGGACATTTCTGAATTCTTCTGGATACCATCTCCTGTGAAAAAGAAAAAAAAGTCATTATATGAATAAAATGTCCCACATGTATCTCATGAGATATGGACATATTCTACTAAAAGCACTGCCTCTACTCTATTTTAATAAAGGTCCAACTGCACAGACTCTGGTCTGCCAGTATATGCTGTGCCAAGAGATCTGGGTCCATGCAGTTTGCAAGTACCAATCAGTAGAACACTGACTCCGATCTGCTGATGCAGTACATCATGGTAGATCAGGGTATGTTGGAAGTTGGACTCTATTTCAGTGTTACCCGATGGCCCAACACTGTCAATGTGTTTACTACTTATGCTAGTACCTTATGTGCCATTAAATGCTGTTCATATCACAGACCTGCCAACCCCAGCGACAGTCCTCAATGGAGATTTTGAAAAAATTCAGGGAGATTTAAATTATTTCAGGGAGGATTTCATCAAGGGCGAAACACGTTAAACATGTTTACAAAAAGTGAATGATATTCAAGTAAACATATATTATTTCAATTCTAAAATGGTTTATTATTAGATAATAAGCAACAATATATAAATAACAGACTGAACAAAATTTAACAGTGAATAACATCAATTAACACTACTTCTGGAGATACATGGTTGTTGCTCCTTTGCATCTTTTAAGCATAATTTTGTCAAACTGTCTCTCTGAGCAAACAATACCTTCTTGTTAACAAGACGAAGACTTTCTAGTGTCTCAGTTCTTACTGTTCCTGAAGTCAGTCCTATTCTTCCTCATAAAACAAAATATTCTTTCACAGGATGCATTGTTGTGAGGGATGGCGAGGATGTGGCTCATCACTTTGGCAAAAAGTCAAAATTTTACATGACCAATTGCTATCTCTGATCTCACCAATCTTCATCCAACTTTGGACCATGACAGCTGTTGAATTTGGCTCCAGCATTTCAGGTAGTTCTTCAACCTGGTATAGAGAAAACTGCATCTGTAGTTGATCCAGTGAAGCGCATGCAGGCATGACTGCTGGATACCGCTTCACAAAGAAATCCAGCATTGCAAAGCTGATGGAGGGCCTCTTTGTTACATCTGCCACAACTACATTTTTAAGATGAGGTTCAGAAATATTTCCATGCTTAATTAGATAGTTAATGCTGTTGTAAAGAAGGCTTTTATAGAGGTAAATAACAAGTCAGCCTTTCCTTGATGAAGTTAACATACCTGCATGAGGTTCCGAGCTGCTTGACCAATCATTATTTCTTTATCATTCATGATGTTGTATCCAATCCAGAAGTCACTGATTCTATATCCTTGCAGATCATGGCAGAAGGTTTCACAAACATGGTCATATCCTGCATGATAAGCTCTTTTTTTTCTGAGCAGCCTGTTTGTGGATCATTGGTTCTTCTGACTGCAGCTCAAGATTCACCATGTCAAAAAAAGGGAATGATGAAGTCCAAGAAAAGAAGGTTCCACTTAAAAGTCCTAGACCTTAAATTGTCCAGAACTTTCTGCTTCCTAGAGTAGTTGGCTTTCACAATTTGTCCTGCTTTTACTTCTTTACTGACTGACTTCTCCTCTTCGCACTCTGCCTTAAAGAAGGCTGTAAATGGATCCTACTGCTTGAGTGCCCATTTTGTTATTTTTCTAAGAGACAGACACCTAGTACTGCCATGCTTGCACACCTTAGTGATATCAACACATTCTTCTGCTTGGCAATGTATGAATGCATGCATCCTCTTGGTGCTCTTTTCCATGTAGTAATAATAAATGTCATGAAAGCAAATGTTTAAGTAAATTATGTTTCTCAGACAATACTTACCTGATCACATAAAAGTCTGCTACCTCGCGAACACAGCCCTACTAAAAGACAAAAAATCGTCTTTTCTATCTCATATAGACAAAGGGCAATAACTCTTTCCCCTTACCTCCCCTTGGCACCGCTAGGTGTCGCTACTTTTTAAGCTGAACGATATATATATTATACAAGGATACTCGCATGGCGGGGTGGTTATGAGGGTTTTTAAGTAATGTGATGGAGTAAGTATGCTCAGAGAAACATAATTTACTTAAAAATTTGCTTTCTCCTTCAAATACATTCCCCAATCACATTAATTAGGAGAATAGGTAATAGGAGGAGGGAATGCTGAGCATCTGACCTCCACCCCGGGTATCCTCTAGGAAATGATGGCTGGATTCCCCATGTGAACGATAACCCGTTCTCCTAATATCATCAGCAACACAGCCTAGGGTCACATGATACGTGACCCTAATATATGGTAAAGAAGATAGTTATTAAAATCTTCTTACCTAAAAAAAAAATTTTCACTGGCGAATCCAGCGAAGCTGATAGGCTGTGCTGCTTATTTTAAATGGGTCTGGTGGTCATCTGGGCTGCCGACACAGGACCTACCAGAATCAAGGTTTGCCTCTGCGAGGTCAAATCTCTGAGATAAAAACTGGAGAAGGTCGAATCTGCATGCCAGTCAACAGCTTCTATTATATCTCGGATCGAAACATTGCATTCAAATGCAAGGTTTGCCGAAATTGCTCTAATCTCATGAGCGGTAATCTTCATGAGGCGACTCTGATCCTGCGCGACTTCAGAGTAAGCTGAGTGTATAACCCACTTCAGCCATGAAGCAAGGGCTTGAGTAATGATATCCAGTTTCACAGCTTTCACTGGAAAAAAGAGGTGCTTGCGTGTGTCCCGACTCGCCTCTGTGCGTTTTAAATAGTGCTTGAGTGCACAAACAGGATCTTGCATGGCTGCTGCTCTCGACTTATCTATGGAAGAGAGCGAGCAAATGACGACTCTTTGATTTTCAATGGATGGCAACCTATTTTTGGCTACAATGCCTGTTTGCGTCAAGAGGACCACTGAACCATCTGATCTGAACTGACGATAGTTTGGGTCAATGGACAGGGTATGTAACTCGCTCACCCTGCATGCTGAAGCTAAGGCTATCACGAAACAGGTTTTGTATGTTAGTAGCTGTAACGAAGTGTGGGCTAAAGGCTCAAATTTGTCTGAATTGAGCCATGTTAAAACGCAGGACAGATTCCATTTTGGAAACAGGGTGAGTGATTTTGAAATCAAAATTGACTAAAAGATCTGACAGATCTTTGTCATGCCCTATATCACATCTACCATGATGGTGGAATGTGTCTGATATCATAGAGCGGTAGCCCTGGAAAGTAATTGGGGCCAACTGTTTCTCCTCGAAAAGCCAAGGAAAAAAGTCGGCCAGTTAAAGAATTGAGACACTCAAAGGGTCGATGTTATTGATATGGCACCAGTCCCTGAAAACCCGCTACTTTCACTCATAAGCCTTCAGAGTGGAGGACCTTCTTGCTCTCTAGATTCTCTCCACAATCGAAGGTTTAAATTGTTTGTCTCGCAACTCCATACCCAGATGGGAGGGACAGAGATTGTACTTTTCCCAGTTCACGAGAAAGCCAAGATCATCTAAAAGTGATAGAAGATCGTTTCTGCCTTTGAGCAGAGTAGAACTTACCATATGTTTTTGGAGGATGTCGTGCAGGTTCACTGCCGTCACTGTAGATGAAGTCGAGCGAAATAAGGTGACGATGCAATCCATAACCTTGGTAAAAGCCCAAGGGCTGATATTGAGACCAAAAGGTAGGACCTGGAACTGATAAACCGAGTCGCTGTAAGGAAACCGGAGAAACTTCTGTGATGCAGGGTGGATAGGGACGTGAAAATGTGCGTCGGGCATATCTAGACTGAAAGCATACTCGTCCCGTCAGAAGGAAAGACAGATTGCTCTCGCCGTCTCCATCTTGAATTTCGGTGGTAAAATGTATTAGTTTAGGCAACTCATTTCGATGATCGGTGTTAACTTGCCATTCGCCTTCTGGATAAGAAACAGCCTGGAATAAAACCCCGGCGATTGTGATTTTTTTCACAAGTACCAGCGACTCGAGAATGCCGCTGGTACTTTGCTTTCTGAAAAGAACGCCTTAGCATTCTTTGGATAACCGATTCGTGGTGACAGACGATCATTGATCTCCTTAATTTTCACCGACTGGGGAAGGAGCCGGAAGGACGGAGTCTCTTCCTCCTCAACCAGATCAACAGATGCCTTAACTTTGTAGTCTTGAGTGGCGGTAGGAGGTGGAGGGCATTCTGAAGTTGCCAATACCCTATAAATTTCCTCCACTGCAGCCTTGAAAGTAAACTCAGTCCATTCCATGGTTGTATCTGTGTATTGCTGATTTGCAGGAGATTCGTCACACTCACTGTGTGCCGAGTCGTGTTCTGGTAAAGCTTCCATCTCTGGATAGAGCATACCAGGTGGCATAGATGACGCAATTGGGTCATCCTTGACAAAGTCACTAAATCTCCCTTGTGGATAAGCCTTGAACATATGGACGGATGTCAGTGCCGGCTGGTTTGTTTCGCATGTGGTCGGCCTGAATATTGGCGATGGTCTGGCTTTCACCGGCCGTTCCAATGGCCTGGCTGGACGAACAGATTTCTCATTAAAAAATTGACGGGCGGATATGTCACTAAAATCCCCGTAAAGCGTAGCTGGTCTGACCGTTGTATCAATAAGATCCCCCTGCTGGGACAGCTGTACATCCGTTGACGTGAGATTGTATAATGAAATGGATAAAAAGGATACGGTAAAAACCCCATGCGTCCTGACTTACAGGCCTGAAAGCCATGCAGAGGGACTTACGCCCACTGGGCAGCCTAAAAATGGGGGAACACTCACCCAAAGAGTCGGAAACAGCTGTGGAAACGAGAGATGGAAATAAGGGTAATATTTGGCCTGATGTCAATTGTTGCATCATCATTTCTTGGACCAAACGACGCATCTGTTCAAAGGAGGACTGCTGAACCATGCCAACCATATTTTCCTCCGTTGCCGCTGATGTGACTGTGGCTGACGCTAGCAAATGACGAACTTTTGATTGTGGGGGGGACCCAACATCCCCCACAACACTCTCAAAGTTGGCTGACTTCGGATGTAAACTGAGGATATCAATGCTATCTTTCTTCAACTTATTCCGTCTATCCCTCCCTTTTGCTGCCTTCTGGACTACATCAGCCCACATTTGCTATGTCCAAGTATTACACACGCTGCATGGTATAGATGATGTGCACTTGCTACATACAATACAAGAATCATGGTTGTCTTCTTTAGCTTTGAACTTTTTGCATTTCATGTATTTGGTTGACATTTCTAATGAAACGAAACAAGAAGAGAAAACAAAGATCAAATTAGCAACTCAGCATGTTATTAATTCGCTAATACCACAACAGTTACTAACGGAATAAGCGAAATTATTCAGCGTCGCGTTAACTCTAAAATGACAACATGTGTACCGCGACAGCGTGTTGCAGCGTGGTCTCAATAGACGAAGTCCATAAAAGGTGACAAAGTCACTCAAATTTGGAACAAATTGTAAAATAATGTATACAACCTGTAGAAGAATAATTGCCCAACACAATAAATCCAAATGAAACTTCGGATGAACCAATTTAACAAAATTATGGCTTGGATTATCGGAGGTTATAATGTCAATGTTAACTGTACAAACGAAGCTTAAAAACGAGCGACACCTGGCGGTGGCAAGGAGAGGTAAGGGGCAAGAGTTATTGCCCTTTGTATATATGAGATAGACAGAAAAGACAATTTTTCGTCTTTTAGTAGGGCTGGATTCGCGAGGTAGCAGGCTTATATCCCTAACGTAATTTGATCGGGGAACGTATTTGAAGGAGAAATGAAGATTCTAAATTAACAGCAATCTCCTTGCAAGCCCATTCACAAGCCAGGTGGAGTCGATGACAAATGCAACTAGTTGCTAATAACTCTGGCTGCGTTTGCAGCAAAAATCCATAGGCACCACTATTCATTCATATCACAACATAGGTAGTGTCTGTGGTGATTGCAATTCCTCCGAGGGATGCCTTTTTCCTCAAATTTGTTGTCAATCATTTTTGCGATATTTTCCCCTGCTCCCTTTTCAGTTCATTCCAATAATGTTAAATGTTTTGTTCTTGTATTTCCATTTTCACTATAGCTAACATCTGTAGCAATGATAAATGATCCACTTTTCATTGCCTGAACTAAAGTTTCTGTAGAGGCTGCTGCCAGTTCCTTAACAATACATGTTGTCTATGTTCGTCCACACCGATATTTTTTAATGATGTCACATGCTAAATGGGATGGATGCAGGAACATAGCCTTGAAAAGGGCACCTGCATGATCAGCTGCAGATAGAGGGATATTATGTTCAACGGGAAACCCAGTAAACAGTGTTTTAGCCTTGGTCACAGCTTCTTCAAGGGACATATCCACAAGTTTGAAAAAATGTGACACATCCTTTGTGTTTTTCTCTGTCTGTGCAGACAAGTGCCTGTGAAATAAAGTACATGAAATTTAAAATACTAACTCAGAAACAAAAGACAACAAAATATAAATTGCATTCTTTTGCAAAAATGAATTGCATTTAATGTTTCTTACTTTTTATTAAAACTTCAGCCACAATTAAGTATTTGTTTCTCTTCCCGATCTTACTATATCTTAGGCACATAGATGTCATAGGGAAAGAGCTGATGAATCTAAAATGTTGAATTACATCTTCGGGTCTATGGGCCATACATTTAGCACAAATCTTGGCCCCAACGCCCTCCCTGTACACATGCATACATTTCTAACCCCCTCATCTGCGTACACCTGCTTGACGCATACCCCACCCAACCCCAGAGTTTTATAGAATGGCCTATATTTAATCCACGCAGACACGATCAAGGAATAATAACATTAACATGCTTAATAAAACAGTCCACCATAATTGAATGTCTGGCTGCATCAAAGAAATAAGCTGTGTAACTTTAAAATATTTGTTTAGTGTCTGCTAAAATTCAAACACTGACTAACCCAGTAGAACAGGTTACGTATTATCAAATTATTATTGAGGTTTCACCTCCCCTGCCTCTGTTTATGCACAAGTACATTATCAGTAGACACACCACGATCCTTCCCCCCTCCATACGTACAGCCTCTTATGGCTAAATAATAATAATAATAATAATAATAATAATAATAATAATAATAATAATAATGAAGTCTTGGTATTTGTATTATCTGCAGATGTATCAATTTGAATGTCATTTATTCAACTGTACCGAGTTAACCGATCTATCGGTGTATATTAATTTTGCTAATGATAATCATAATTTTAATGGTGGCACTCAAATTACAATTTGCAGCATACAATTAAGGCCATAAAAATAAACCGTATGATTAAAAACTTACTTTTGTGAATGGAGATGTCGATGATAATCATCGTGCCCGCCACAATCAACAATGAAACATGAATTGCACGTCTTGCAGAACGCTGTTTGTTTATCAATACCACAAGTCAGGCATGGAAATTCCTTGCTGTAAGAAGCTTGGAAAAAAGTCTAAAATTTCTTTCTCTTTCAAACCATCAATGTGTTAATCTGCATTTGCATTTCATTTTATAAACGACTAATCAGCTCCTGTGTAGTTTCATGAACTAAAGCAAGCCAAGTGGATGAATTCTTCAGTATCCCGAGCTGTACCCAATTAAAAGTCACACACCTGCAAATTTAAGTGTATCAGTGACTATAAGTAATCAGTTTCTTTTGTTTTGAATTTAATCCTTAATTAATCCACATTATGTTTGCAAAATGATAAACTATGATTACCTATTTATAAAATGATAAACTATGATTACCTATCTAAAAAATCATAAACTATGATTACCTATCTAAAAAATCATAATCTATGATTACCTATCTACAACATTATATCCTATGATTACCTATCTACAACATTATATCCTATGATTACCTATCTACAACATTATATCCTATGATTACCTATCTACAACATGATATCCTATGATTACCTATCTACAACATGATAAACTATGATTACCTATCTATAACATGATATCCTAGGATTACCTATTTATAAAATGATAAACTATGATTACCTATTTATAAAATGATAAACTATGATTACCTATTTATACAATGATAAACTATGATTACCTATCTAAAACATGATAAACTATGATTACCTACCTATAACATGATATCCTAGGATTACCTATTTATAAAATGATAAACTATGATTACCTATTTATAAAATATAAACTATGATTACCTATCTAAAAAATAATAAACTATGATTACCTCTCTCCATAATTTCAGGATCAGTGTACCATACATTTTGTAATGTGGCATTTTAGTTTTTCTATAATGTGGCTAATCTACTCATGATTTTGTTTAACTAAAGCAAACTAAACTGATGTGCAAAATATGAATCGGCAAGTCATCCTAAGAAAATTAGCTTTAATTCTTGATGTAATGCACCTCTAACATTTTTCACATAATTATGAGCTGCCAATGTCAAGCAGTCTTCCAAGAATGAAGTCATGAAGATTCAAGTTGCAAAGCTAGGGTTAAACTTAAAAGGGACTTTTCTGTGTTCCACTTTTAAAAAAACAAACAAAAAATGTCATATTTAAAGCAAATCTTTTGTTAAGTTTAGTCTGATATTTGTATAGCTCGAGTTTCCTCTCACGCTGACCATGTTTCTACACCTTGCCTAGGTATAGGGCATGAAAATTAAAATATCAGTTTTTGCAAGTAAATCAAGCTATTTTTCAATCGAGATGCATCCAAGAATGATAAAAATTCAGTCTCAACTGTCTCTGTGATGCAGCGTGGCGTACTTTTGTGACATGAAAGGTGTGGGGAGTGGACAATTCTCAAAATGCAATTTTGCCAATTTTTAGAAAAACATGGTCCTTTTTAATTTCATGAAAATGAACCGAATCTACAACTCTGGATTGTGCCAGAAAACATGTGTATAGCTTCAGTTCTAATTAGGACAAACAATGAAAACTATACCAAATCATACGTGTCGTCAGCCTGCTGAGGAATGTGTGTACTCATTATTTTGAATGGAGCTTTCTAGGACTAAATTCATAAAGATATAATCTTGCCATGGCACAATTCATTTAAACAAGTTTGATACATAATTTGAAGAGAAGACATAAACACTATTTTTGCTTATCTGAATGAAAATCAATATATTTATATATACATGAAATAACTTGTAGAAGTTATTAAATTGAGTTTTGTACACTAACGCCGTTGAACTACAATGGGGTCAATGCGCCAAATATTTGAGTGATAATTTGGCATATGCACGGGTCATTGCAGATATGGCTGAAACGACCAGATAGGACTCCTAAATTGAGACTTCATACGGTAAATAAAGGTTACTAAGAAATATTAAATATACATGGATATATTCCAAATTGTTCAATGCTTTAAGACCTACCATGTTTATTAGTATTACTTCCTCTTAATGTATGAAAAAGAAACTTTTAAAATTTTCAACGCTTCACAAAAATACATAATTTTTCCTCCATGGGCCGCTTAACACTATAAACTAGTATCCAGACATGTATTCTGTTGGGTTCCAATGATTTTAGATTCAAACGATCCAAATTTATCTCAAAATATGCCGTAAAAGCAGTCCAATGCTTTGGAACCAAAGTGGCATCAGAAAAAAGGAAGCCAGAAACGGTTATTTTCCCTGTCATTCCTATACCTACCTTGCCTAAAGGCTGATACAAGGTCAGATAAGTACAAGTCTTTATAATAGCAGATCTGCTGTCCATGAATGTACTGTACCCTTTATGATCTGTTAGCAACAATCATGCAAAACTTTGAGACTTTATAAGATGTGCTTTTTCTGTTTAATCTCATTCTGAAGTAAAAACCCTCTTTCTTTTTGTTTTCAAAAAGATTTAAATTTGAATAATGTTTAATTATTGATTAATAAGAAACTGTCATTTATCATTTTTTGATTAAAAAATGATTAATTAATAATGCATTACTTTATATTACGCTACAGGACAGAGAGCAATAACGCAAAAAAAATTTGTAGTAACACAGACTTTCATTGAAATGGGTATCTCCAGGTATTAACCATTATATGAGAATATTGTGCCACCCATGTAAAGATGGAAAACAGGCTGTAAGATGGAAAGAAGGCTTTTTAAACCAATGAATATGAGGATTACTATATACCCATGCCTCTTTGGGCACCAAACACCACCCCTATGTTCAACAATGTGCTAAACCTTCCTAACCATATTCAAAACTTCATCAAATCTCATACACAGATACAATGGATATTGTCAAAACATACCCACATGAAGTAAAACTGCCAGCTTCAAATATCCTATGATTTAATTATTGTAACAAGTCTGGAAAATTGGATGGACTACTTTGCCCGACAGTGACTGATTAACTTTAGTGTTTAAGAGATTTCTCACATGCAGAGTTCTTTGATTGTGCTGACATCTACAATGCGGTAGTGGAGGTGTTGTGTGAAGTTTGGCATATGCTTCATGAGGAAGAATCTGTCTGTGGACACTGAATTTCCTGCTAGTGGAGATTTCCCAGACAAGGTATGCTGCTTTACAAATTCCAACATCTGCCTTTCTGCTTCTTGCAGAGAAATTTCGCTTGTCCTGACCGCTTCTGTCAAACCTGACTGGAAGACAAATTTAATCAATTTCATTATGTGACTTAATGGAAACAGTATCACATTATTACACATGACATCTGTGTTATTTTTTTATATTCAATACATGTAATAACATCTGACACTGGATCTAAGTATATATTTAATTTATTAGCAGTTTTACAATAAATACTTTATTTCATTAGTATTTAAAATTTGTGTCTATGTCCATGCATAATATTTATAGCAAATATATTTTACACCTTCATTGGTCATTTTAATAAAGGGTCTGTCACAAAAATGAAAATCTATCAAACAAATGTATGATACAAAACAAAACTAAATTTGCAGTGTCTTCTCTGAGCCATTCAATTTTAATTCCCTGAAGCATTAAATTTTAATTTCATTAGGCATTAAAGTTTAATTTCATTAGGCATTCAACTATTATTACATGAGGCATTAAATGTTATTTCCCTGAGGAATTCAATGGTAATTCCCTGAGGCAATTAATGGTAAATCCCTGAGACATTTAATTGTAAATCACTGAGGCATTCAATGATAATTAACTCTTTTCACTGATCTTTTTTAAACTGTTTACTACAAATAAACATAAGCATAATTTATCATGTCTAATACACCTGCCATGTATATAAATTATTAGTTTTCAAAAAATAACATCTTCATACATTTCCTATGGACTAAGTACTGTTGAAGGATCCTTTATTTACAGTGAACTAACTGAACATGAATCTGCTTTTCAGGTAAATTGGTAATTACTCTAAAACTTTCATAATGAATATCTAGACATCAGAAAATTTCAAAACCTCCAACCAAATAAATCTTAGGATATAAGATTAGCAGCCCAACATATTTCCTTCTCCAGCAGACCTGGATTTGCATGAGACTTGAATGATAGTGAGATTTCTTTGTACAGCAGGTCTGGCAGTGCAAGTTAATTACATGTACTACTAAATTGCTATACACTCAAATACTAACCATCACTTTAATGATTCACACTGTCCATTGTAAACCAATCTCTTGTCTACAATCTATGAAAACCCAAAATCATGGAAAACTTGGGAAAAAGTTTTCAAAATACTAATGTATTTCATCTTGCATATGAAGAGTACAGTGAAAGAACACTGAATTGCTTGTACAAAGGCTTGTGTTTCATCTCTGGTGATGATGTATGAGCTATTCATTACACATCCAAGGTTGGTGATTTTTTCTCTGGTCTTCAGTTTCCTTCATCTAAAATGACCAACTCACATATTACTGTATTTTGTGTGTGCAAATTCTTGATACAAGTTTTATAAATTTGCTAACAATTATTTTCCGATAAATAAAGTCTGATTTAAAGATACATAACCTGGCCATGTTGCTCTTGACACCAATCTCCCATGTTATCCATCACTTCTTTGGGCTGGTGGATGATCAAGTCTGGAGCCTAATAAAATATTCAAGAAAATAGATATCATCATGATGCAGAGAATATCTAACATATTTCTCATATGACTGGCCTGGTTGCCATTTTAAAAAATATTTTTGGAGAAAGAAAAATGGTCCCGGGGCATCTCATATAGTATCTCTATTATGAAAATGTTGTATAAAACTTTATACAATTCTGAGTAGGGTTTATCTCCAAGCATGAGTTTATCTCTGAAGAAAAACAATATAAGATATATATAATAACTCCAATAGGTCTCACATTTCACATGACTGTGATATCTTGCATGTGAGAAACAAAACATCTCACAAAAATTTGGGGAAAATTAGAAGCAGCAGAGGAGGTGAACAGACCAACTTTTCTAGGCGTCAATTTAGTAAACTAAGGCTTCCTTGAAAATACTTTTACAAGCGTCAATTTAGTAAACTAAGGCTTCCTTGAAAATACTTTTACAAGCGTCAATTTAGCAAACTGAGGCTTCCCGAAATTGCTTTTACAGGCGTCGATTTAGCAAACTGAGGCTTTCTCGAAAATGCTTAATATAAGCCTCCATTCATCAAAATAAAATTTAAAAAAAAAAGACGCCATTTAGTTGGCGTTCACCTCCTCGGCTGCTATGAAAATCTTCGATTTTTACTAACTAAATATTTGATCAAGTCCGATACGATATCTTTTCCGAGGGTCTGATAAATTTATCGTCACAAATCCGTATGGGGCGGTTCTAGCCATACTAAAGAAATTTTTAAATTTATTAAAATCCATATCACCGTCACACCAGTAATTAAAAATATTTTGTAATGTGTATTTTCCAGTACCGTTAAATACGCATACTAAATTGCAATTTTCTCTTATTATACTTGGAATCTGTGCGTATTTTTGAGTAACATATATCACATCTATGTTTTTATGTCTGCCTCGGGAAAATATTCTAGCAGGATTTGTTTGTCTTTCCAACATGATATCATCATATACGACTAAATTGTTAATACTTCCATCAATATCATCAATATTCGGTGCCTCTTCGATATCGGTTATAAACTCAATGATATCATCACCGTTAATTTCTCGCGCGGCATCATTAAAATCCTTTAGCACTTCATAACATCGTTGATCGTCTACACTCGGAGCAATCATGTACAATTTATCCCACTTCATCCATCTCGTTATCAAATTAAGTAGCAATTGTGTTTTGCCACTTCCAGATGGTCCGATGATAATCGCGCGAATAGAATTTGGTAACATTGCATGATGTTTAATAGGTTTTCGTTGTCGAGTAGCTGAATAATCAATTACATTCATAACTGTTATATATAAATTATGGATCTATATTGTGTGAAGTGTAGGACGCGTACTGGCACAAATGACTTGACGACGATTACAACGAAAAATAATCGATCAGCGCTTTCTGGTAAATGCGTACAATGTAGTACGAAAAAATTTAGATTTACTTCCACGAAACCTTTAAAAAAAAACGAGGAGGTGATATTGCAGCCAAATTGACAAAACTCCCAGGAACACCGTGGGCAAAGTATCCAGGAGAAAAGCACCTTCCAGGATATAGCTACTGTGGACCGGGAACACGATTAGATATCAGACTTGATGATCAAAATCACCCCCGACCCGGTGAATATCCAATAAACGCTATTGATAAGGCGTGTCATGTTCATGATGTCGCTTATAAAAGCAGCAATCTTCAACACAGACATCTCGCAGATGTAAAATTAATTCATGCGTTAAATGCTATTCCTGATAAATCCTTCAAAGAAAAATTGGCTTCGTGGTTGGTAAAATCTGCTATGAAGGGTAAATTGATGTTAGGTGCTGGTAATTGAAAATGCTAGCATTTTAATATGGAATCTATTTATTATTCTCCGAGAGGATACTGGAGAGGTTACGCAGCAATCAATAAACTAGCTAGTGCATCAAAGGTGAAAAAAACTACAGCGGCAAACTGGTTATCTAAACAGGCAATATGGCAAATTTATCTACCAGCGCCTAAACAAATTAACTATTCGCATTTTGATGTTACAACACCTAATGAAGTTCATCAAGCTGATATACTATTTCTGCCGCATGACAACGGTTACAAATACGCGTTAACGTTAGTTGATATTGCAAGTCGATACAAAGAAGCAGAACCGTTAAGGACAAAATCATCTACTGAAGTAGCTTCTGCATTTGAGAGGATTTATCGACGAGGTCCTCTGCGCTGGCCAAATCTGTTACAAGTTGATCCTGGCAAGGAATTTCAAGGTGTTGTTACATCTACGATGAATCATCATAATGTCGCCATCAGACGAGGACACACTGCGCTACATCGCGATCAGGCAATTGTTGAACGGTTTAATAAAACCCTTGCTGAGCGGTTATTCGGATATCAATACGCAAAAGAATTCATACAGGATAAACGATCCCGTGAATGGGTCAAGAGATTACCAGCTGTGATTACCGCAATCAATAATGAGATTACTAGAACAATTAATATGAAACCTGTCAACGCTATTAAGAAGGCGTCTATCAAAATGGAAATCCAAGGAATTTCACAAAAAGATTTCAAAGAACCAATTCTTGGTAGTAATGTCATTGTAAGGTACTTATATGAACCAGGAGAGCTTGAGGGTGGTAAAAAAAGAGCTACTGATCCTATTCGGAGCGTCACTACGCATAAAATATCCGGCATAACACGATCAACTGGTAGACCTCCAATCTATAAACTGGATTCAACTGCTCCTCAGCGGGGTTTTACACGCGAACAATTACAAGTGATTCCCGAGGATACTCAATTACCACCGCGTGGTCTTAATTAGCACCCAGGGTGCTGTCACCCCGGCGTCTATTACACTCAAGACAGGTCAACATCACATTGTTTCTGACATGACCGAGATTGTTATCTTTTCTATCTACGGTGAATTGGCGAGGATCTTTATCCGACCAATTCCAACTCATTATACAATTACAACTCGCGCAGTGATTGTTCTGTTGTTGCTTTAGTGTCTTAATTAATTCAGCATCAATGTCAAATTCTCTTTTATTTTTTTTATCCTGTTGTTTATAACCAGAGAGTTTTTTTCTGATTATATTATCATCGGTGTGTATATTACTTAATGTATTGTCATTATCATTAACCACAATTCTTCGAAGTTGGTTTATTCGCCGTACTCTGGATACTGCGAGATAAACTAAATTTGACCACTCAATATGATTATCTACTATCCAAAGAGTTGTATCGGATATAGTCAATCCCTGTGAAGAGTGTATTGTTGCTGCATAACCTAGCGTCCATGGGGATTTATCAGCACCTAATGCATCTTTAACGACGCTGATATCAACCAGCACAATATCATTTAATACTAAATTCTGCTTTTGTTGTTGTCCAGGAATGTCAACGTCGATATTCTGCTTTCGTGTATCCTTAGGTCTATAACAGAGTGGTACTGGAAGTGTTGCAAATTTTTCTTTATGTAGCGCAAACAACTTCATCTGAAGTGCGTCTCTGACTATTTTTCTACTCGCGATTATTAAATCATTTGGCTTCCACATTTCCCAAAAATCATTCATGGGAGTTTCTGAAATTATTTCACGAGCTATTTCACATTGGATTTTATCCGGTTGTAATCTAATTAGCGCTTTGAATTCTCGTAATTGTTCATCAAGTGATCTATGGTCGGTATTAATCTCTTCATAATAATCTACAAATCCTTTTAACCATTCATGTGGAGATCCACCAACAAATGGCTGCGGTTGGCCGTGATCCCCGCACATGACGACTTTTGTATTTTTCAATAACAACCATTCAAGAAATATCTGTAATACTGTCAATGATACCGTGCATATTTCATCCCAGATTATTACATCAGGAATGAATTTATCGCCCATTCGATCAGGAGTCCAATTATCGCCTTTCCATCGAAAGAAGCTGTGATAGGTACAAGCTTTTACTCCACGCGCTATCATCTCTCTGGCGAGTCTGTGAGTTGGTGTTAACACAATCATGTTAGAAACACTTGTGTTTCTATTACGGAATAATTCGATTGCACGAGTTGTCTTTCCTGATCCACCACAGCCGTTTAAATAAACTGTCTTGTATCTACAAATCGGATCTGATACGGGCGGTGCAGTAGAAAATTCTGATTGAATCTCTGAGATATTATGGTTACTTTTCAAGTATTTATCATCCATAGCAACGTCTGCGGATTTACAATACTCATGTAGTGTTTCTTTTTTAAACCTCCAATTCCCCCACGCTTCCTTAGGATCTGTGAATTTAGCTACATCTGATTTATATTTCTCATGGATATACATCGAATCAGTAGCTACTCTAACCGCGGTATTAGGAAATCTATTTATCATCGAGAATAGATTAATACAAGAATAGGCTAGCATAGAACTTCTCAATTGTGTGTATTGACAACTTTTTCCATCACAGTAGGTAATAACCGTACCTAGTTTTTTACCATTTCGAAGGACATCATCTACCCAAACATTATTAGTTCCGCTCGCAGATTTGTAAGCTTCCTCATCTAATTCCCCTGATAGAAAAGCGTTCTTACGGGTTACAAATTTCCCTTTTTTTATTAAATCAGATATTATGAAATTGTATTCTTCATCGTCTATGATTAATCTCGAAGAGTATTTTGCATTATCAAATCTTCCACCTTGAGTGAATTTACCGATTATTTTTCGCCCGAGATCTTTAGCCTCTCTATTACTACCTTCGAATAATTTCTTAGACCAATCTATGATTTGTTCCTCGCTGAAATTCTTCGAATTTCCATCTAGAAATTGTTTTCGTTGTTCGTTAATTATTTTTTCTAGATCGGGTTTTGGTAACCAAACATCTTTCTGAGCGTTATAACAAATAATCGCTTCACTGACAATTAACGATATTAGCATACCACAATCGATCATATACCGCAATAGCACAATTGGCATCCACGCTTTTTCATACATATGTCTACCAAGCCAAAGATAACTACACGGATGTAACCCTGTAGCTAATTCGAATGATATCACACGAGCGAACCCGGTTAAATCAAAATTAGAACTGCTAGCAGTTCCAGGCAATGGACCATTAATCGCAACACGAGTCATTTCATGTGTGGGGTGTCCAAATCGTTTGAAGTACTCAGAGCATTCTCCATACCCGAGAAAACTTCCAGGATAACACGCGGATATATCAATTGAAATCATACCATCACGTGAGTATTTCGTATTCCACAATCCTCCATGACCAAATTCGACGCAACTCAACTTCACATCCTCCAGAAAATCACTTCGTGTTGGACGCCATGAATTCTTTTCTCGTGCGAAGTGAGCTACCACTGATGGAATAGTAAAACTATCCGTAAGTAGTTTTTCTGTAGAAATGCTAGTGTTTCCTTCTAAATACTCATTAGCGATTTTTCTCATTCTAGTATCTAATTCTTCAGTTCGATATAATTCACCATTTGGTTTTACAAACTGATCAAATCCTATTTCCGGATCCTCATTACTCCTGAGTAACCAAACTGACACAGGGTCGTCTTTGGTTAATGTGTGAATAGCATCAAATAATTTCTCTTCATAGAAATCATCCCTAGAAAATTCTTTAGGGATATATCGAACAGTTCTTTCTCGTGGAAATATATTTACCGCGGGTGTCCACGCGTGTTTGTTATGATCAATAATTTCAATTGGAGCTCCTCGCGATTGATATTTCGGTTCGTATAATACTTCTCCGGTTATTGTCGCTACCGATATTGGAAATTTTAATAATGCTTCTAATTTAGCTATATCGGAAATCGTTGCTCCATGTTGATTCACTGTTAGTTCCCATTCGGTTATTTTTTTTCTTCGTAGATCAGTTAATTTGTTTCCCCGGGATGCATTTGTGAAGTGTTCTATTAACCGTGTTGCTACACAATTAAGTGGCAAAGCCACTGATGATGAAAACATAGGTGCTAGTTTTGCAATACTTGGATTATTATTTATTGGATATAACCCATACACAACTGCTGTTACAGGGTAAGATTTCTCATAGTATGGTTTGTCAATTCCAGTTAGAATTCCTGGTTTGGAATCTCTACTCACAATAACAGTTTTTTTATCCTTAAGGATTGGGTCAAATTTATCTCTGATAATCCATTCACCTTCCTCTTCGATAATGAATTTTATTCTAAAAAGATACCTCCGTAGAGATTTCTGGCCAAGGTGTGAAAGTATCTCAGCTGCTCTTATATCATTCATAGTAGCATCAATTACAGGTACATTGACATCTTCATCAATAATTCGAAATGTCGACCACGTATGAGATGCTCCATCACGCTTAAACTCATTAAAACAGTCGCTGATTTTACTCAATAATGGTTTATCATCTACTAGACTTTTAGGTATATCAGAGATTCTATCGAGATTAAATCTAACATTTTTCCAAGGCTTAATTTTCGATAATCTCTTGAACTCCTTCATATTATAATTAAAACAAGTATTTAAATAAGAAAATTTTATATAATGAATCATTGCAAATGGCTTATGATTGGATCAAAGACTCCGTGTAACAAATCATGTAGAAATGAATTCTGTGGGTATCATATGCAGAGTGTGAGAAACGGTTCGGAGGGGCCTTTACCATGCTTGCATTGTGGGGTAGGTGTAAGAGGCAAATCGCAGTTATGCATTAATTGCGGGGGTAAGCGTTATAGAGAGTTAAAACGTTATTATGACAAGCGAAGAATCAAAAATCCTGACGACGTCAATAGCAAAATCATAAAAACTACGGCTGATTATATAAAAAGATTTGCTAATGTTATAATTCAGCCAATTAACGAATTAGACAAATAGATATATTATATATACAAATGAGCCAAGAATTTCAAAGACATCCTGTTATTAAAAATTACGAAGCTTCTCGTGATGGTGTTGTTAGACATTGTAAAAATAAGAAATCTGTTGGGGGGGATAATGGTATGGGTTATTTGATATTTAAAGCTGGAGGGAAAATGTATCTCAATCACCGTTTCGTCTTCGAAGTGTATAACGAATCAATCAAAGATGGTTTTGTTATTGATCATATTGATTCTAATCCCAAGAATAACAAGTTGAACAACCTTCAAGTTATTTCTCAATGTGAAAACACAAAACGAGGAAGAACTGGGAAATACCCGAAAAATGCTAGATCCGTAAAGTCAATGGACACTGACAACAAGGAGATGGTATTTCAATCAATGTCAGAAGCTGGTAAGTATTTCGATATTCACACCTCCTCGGTACAAAAAGTAGCAGAGGGAATTTATAAGACCGCTTTTTCAAAGCGTTTTAAAAACAAAATTCAGTTTGTTTATGTATAATTTGCATTGGAAATTGCTTCGTGAAATTGTGAAAGAATTTCCATTGAAAATCTTCAATTTTGCAATTTCACATGGGAGATAACTCCGTTAGGTATAACGCGTGTGAAATCCATAGGATTTCCACCAATGACAGAGTTACGGATCTTAAACATTGAAACGCTAGCACATTTACCTATGTTCGCTCAGCCGGAACGCGAGTGTTTCCTATTCATTGAAGTAGGTGGGCGTGGTTAAAATTCCTTGTATTACAATGATCTAATTGATAAGGATATATATACTAAAAAATCTCTATTTTGTATGACGGCTCTGTGGTGTAATGGTATAGTGTGTTTGTCTTGTAAACATAGATCTATATCAACTACGTGTTCGGTCCCCATAGCAGATACATTATTTGATGGCGAAACGGAAGATGTTTTTATATTAATTGGGGGGGGGGGCGGATCCCCCTCAGCCAAACCAACATTGTAACTCATGCTATCGCATTCTCGGTAGCGTGGGTTGGTGTTTTTTCCAACTCATGCAACCATGAAATCGAATTCATGTGTTGCCATGTTGGTTTGGTTTACCACGCCCACATCACATTACCATCATCGTTCCATTGAATTATAATCCATCCTTAATTAAGTACATGTTATGCCTAAAATTTGCCGCAACACTCGCGAGCGCGGAGATATATGGCATTGTACCGTCCTATGTGTATATAACCGCCTACAACACTAGATCAGGGGTTATTGTGCCGTCATCCATTGTCATTGAAATCAATTCATTCATTGTTCACCTATAATCTATTGTTATGTGTTTGTCGGTTGTAACCGTTGAGCGCTGCTTGATGTATAAAACACCAAGGGGGTTCAAACGGTGAATGTGCCGTCGTCATTCATTATATATAATCATAATCACCTATAATCGCATTAAGCTTCTGGGTATACTAAGATGATCAACACCTTAGTGTATCCAGAATTCATTTTGAAATACTTTTAAAGAATTTTCATATTTTGTATTTGAAATACTTTGCATTTGAACAAATATATTTTTATATATATATGAATCTTGAAAATCTCAAATTGATTATTATTGAAATCAACAAGTTGAAGGATGAAAATGTAAAATTATGTTCAGGTTTGGATTGTGATCAAATTATGACCAATTTCGAGGATATACAATTTGCAGAACAGACAGGAAAATATGTTCTATCTAAGAAATATTTTTTAATCAAAAATATACAAAAGCTTATACGTGAGAGCTTAGTAAATACTGAAGATGTTAATGTCTTCGTACCATTATGTAGCATCGTTGAACGTGTACGTAAGCAATTAGGATTAGAATATGAACAAAAGAGACTTATTAATTGTAAAGTGAGACAATTAAAAATGTTAATGGAAAACTCTGAAGGTGATGAGCCCCACGCGTAGAGAGCCTCCTTTGTTTGTATAACCAGTACGGTATGAGGAAGTAAAATTATGTGTGTGTAACAACAAGGAAGTATTAAAATGATTTGCATTTTTTAGTTAGTGATTTCTTTCGAAATGATTTGGATTTGAAAATCCAAAGGATTTTTATTTGACAATTAGTAATACTCTTTCAATAATGGTAGGAGAATCATTGACCACACGAAACGTAAAGGAACGACTTAGCGCTCTTAAGAAAATATTACCACTTCGTGATAGAATCCGTGAAAAACTTCAACAACGGCAATCAATGGCCACCGACTTCACAGAGGATACAGAACAACTCTTCAAACCTATTGTTAGTGCAACTGAGGGTGTGAAAACAGCAACTGAACGGGCGATATACGGAGATGTCCCTAAAGAAGGTCCTAGAACAGAGAAGCCTCTTCTCCCTGTGTTGGAGAAAATAGCAAAACGAACTAAACAAACGAAACAAGCTGTACAAATACTTCCAGGTGAAATCGCAGAGGAGATGGAACTACAACGACAGCAAGAACGAGAAGAACTACAACGGCAGCAAGAACAAGAAGAAGAAGAAGAAGAACAACAACAAGAAGGCGCAGTTTCCACGAAGAGTCGTGTTTCCTTTATAGACAAATTCAAACCTGAGATTGTATCACAAATACAAGAATTTCAATTTGAAAAACCCAGCGATTACATCACCTTTGGTGAGTTTGCTGTCAAGAGTTATATTATAAAAGGGGAAATTCTCAAAGACGAGTATAAAAATAGTAAAATACCAAAGGATGAGTGGTATGATTGGTTGTATAAAACGAAGAAGAATATTATGAGTCTTACTGAGAGGAGGAGGGAAGAACAGTCGTATATATACTTTCAGAATGGAATTAAGGAAGGAGTAAAAAAAGCTAAATCAGACCCTGAATTTCTTAGATTACCAAAACAATCAAAACCCGGTTCAGAAATAAAAACACAAGGTGCAACTGGTATCACTGAAAAAAAAGGCAGTGGTTTAGTTGGAAACTCTAATGTAACATGTCCCGGCAATAT
Organism: Unio delphinus; assembly: GCA_029339505.1. Lineage (NCBI taxonomy): Eukaryota > Metazoa > Mollusca > Bivalvia > Unionida > Unionidae > Unio > Unio delphinus. The sequence continues at coordinate 6,312,766 of JAQISU010000278.1, forward strand.
TCTCGGCGATATAACACGATTAGAAATACTTGTAGGAGGAAAACGAGCCGGGAATAACTCACCAGAAATAATCAATGAAGCAGCTGATATCTGTAGGAGGTTATTTCAAGGTGGTATCATGGATATTGCAACATATAGAGATTTCATTGAAGAGTTAGCCGAAAATTCTTCGAATTTCTACGGTTATCATAGTGACTAATGTCACTGGAAATCCTACGGATTTTGCGATTAGATAATTGGAAATGCTAAAGCATTTCTATATAGAGAATGATCATACACTACAACCATGATAAACCAACTAGTGTCTACGTGGTAAACTCACGATTACCAAAATACCGAGTATACTATGGAGATGGTCTCGGTAATACTATAATGGGATTATTTTCAAGAATGGCTCCAAAAGTGGCTCCATTTGCAAAACAGGCAGCAATGAAAGCAATTGATGTTATCCGAGATAAGGGTATTAACACTGTTGGTGATCTTGCTAGTAAGGCGTTTTCAGCCGCTCGGGATAAACTAACAGCGTTAGTGAAATCACGAAGTGATTTTCGTAGAAATGCTAGCATTAGAAACACTAGTGTCGGAATGACTTCACTGCCATCTACTGCAGTAATGCCTACACAGGTTAGTAAAATAATAAATAACGCCGTGGATAAAAAACTACAGTCGTTAATGACTAACGCCCAGGATAATATAACAGCAAATATGATAGCCGGAAGTGGACTTCCGGGAAGTGGTTTTAAGAAGATTCGCCGGAAACGTTAGAAATATTTATTTGAACAGGATTTCCAATTATGATAGTTATTGTAGAAACACTAGTGTCAGAATCACTTGTGATTCTATTTATTTGAATAGGATGCTCAGTTGTTATGGTTATTGTAGAAACACTAGCATTAGAAATATTTATGTCAGAATCACTTGTATCAGAATCACTTGTGATTCTACTTACGTTATCTTCATTATCAGATATTTTCATCATCATTATTAAAATACACCCAACTAAATAATTGGTTTAAAAAAATTATTTTTATATTATAAAATATTTATAATTTGCTAATTTTGTTAGATTTTTTACTTTTTTTACTCATTTTTCTAGTGTTTTTACTCATTTTTCTAGTGTTTTTATGCAATCCGTCGACAAAATTTCATGAAAATCGAGGATGAAAACCCCAGGAATTCATTTAGAGAAAATCGATTTTGATCAGATTTTTTATCCTGTGAGGCTAAAAATATGTTGTTTCATCGAATTTTCGATGTTTTTTTTATTGATTTTGTATTGTTTTTTGGCTAATCCGTCGACATAATTTCATGAAAATCGATTTTCTCTAAATGAATTCCTGGGGTTTTCAATTCAAAATTCCTTCAGAATTCTTTCAGAATTTTTGATTTAGACCAACGGGTATATAATAAAAAATGTTCAAACAGAACCCTGATGTTGCATTTGACATGGAAGCCCCAGTACTTAAAGATGAATCTGTACGTGATTATCAATTTTTTGCTTATCACGCAGTACAACCTGATCTTCGGTCACGAATTGAACTTCAAGTTCATGATACTAGTAAATACTTTTTACCCGCTGAAGCTTTTATTGAAGTCGAAGGTGAACTTTTACGGCATGATGATACACAATATCCAGCTGGTACTCAAGTCGGTTTTGTCAATAATGGTATCATGGCGTTATTTGAAAGTGCAAGATATCTCATTGATGGAAAGGAAATTGAGTCGATAGAACGTGATGTTGATGTAGCAACAACAATACTAGGGCTAGCAAGATATTCCGACGATTATACAAGATCGGCCGGTCCCTCTATGATGTTTGCAAAGGATATTAAAAATACCACTGGGAAAAATCCATTTGTTGTAGGAAGACCAAATGATCGTGCTGGTGCTCCTGCTGATGTCGAGAATATGATTATAAACGCTGATCCTAATTTCAATCTAGGAGCTGCAACACGTATGTCAATGTTGGAAGGGGGACGCAGATCATTTTCATGCGCGATTCCACTACATCATATATTTGGATTCTGTAGAAATGTCCGAAAAGTTATCTATGGAGCGAAACATACTATAGCGGTTGTGCGAAAAGGTACTGACAATGATGCAATTTGGAGGATTCCAGCAGATGCTGCAAACCCAAATGCTGATGCCGGTAAAGTCGTTTTAACAAAACTATCACTCTGGATGCCAGTGCTGACTCCATCGTTGTCAACAGAACCACGTTTACTATCATTTATGGATCAAGGGGGGAAGAGATTATTAAGTTGGCTAACAATGAGTACAGATGTTGTACATTCAACTATTAACGGCATATTTACGTGGAACCTGGCATCAAAACAGGGTATTTCAGCTCCACGTCATATTTTTATTGCGCTACAGGATACTGCGAGATTAGGTAATCAACTCCACTCCCATATGATATTTGATCAATTAGGTGTCACTGACGTCTCGCTGAGAATAAACGGACAACAAGAACCATCCGAGGATATACAACTTAATTACGGTCAAAACCATATTGCACGAGTTTATCATCGGTTGCTTTCGTATATGGGACGTGATCAAAATGTCGATACTGGTCTACAAATATCACAGTTGGATTTTAGTACTCTTTATCCAATTTATTACTTTTCGTTGGAACATCTTGACTTAATGAGACAGTCCGTCGTTGATATACACTTCCGAGCTCGTGTAATTCGTGGTATTATTAATTATAGAGCTATTGCTGTCATTCTCAGTGATAAATCAATGCTACTCGAAGGTGTTGGAGGAAGAATGAGACTGGTAGATGCACCAGTGGAAAATATTTGATTGTAAATTGCTTTGCAATTTCAGAAATGCTTAAAAATTGCTGTGCAATTTGAATTTATAATTTAGAATCAATCTATTTTGTATAATGTCGTATAGTAATATCAATGTTACGTTGACACCTGGTCAGCTAAAAAAATTACAATCCAAATCAGCTAAACAATGCGGAACCACAATAACGCTGAAACCTAATCAAATGAATGGCGGAGGGAATAAACTATCGCTGACGAAAACTCAAACTAATCATTTTAATAAAGCGCTGAAAGAAAAAAAAGGAGTTCAGATTACTCTTTCTACGAGCGCGATTAAAAACATGGAAAAGACTGGTGGTATATTCCCGTTGTTAGGGTTGATTCCAGGGTTGATTGCCGCAGCAGCCCCAGCGGTAGCGAAGGCAGCAGCGTTAGGAGCCATTGGTACCGCAGCAGGAATGGCGTTGAAAAAGGCAACTGGAAAAGGGTATAAAAAAAAAGGAAAGGGTCTAAGACTACCAGGAACCCCGAGTTCATGGTACAGCGGAAAGGGTCTTCGAATTCCAGGAACGATATAGTTCCGAAATCTTCGATTTCCAAACCGATGGTTCCCATGTCCAATTTTGATTTAATTGATACCGCTAAAAAATTAAAAATAAAAAATTTCAGAGGGGTTTTTATGAGAGATCAGTTACCGGCACAACCAAATGATGTTGAAACCGGTATTATTAATTTAGATAACAGCTCCGGACCTGGAACTCACTGGGTTTGTTACGCAATTGATCCACGTGGGATTATTTATTTTGACTCATATGGATTAGCGCCGCCGAAAGAATTTATGCGTTATATAAAAGATTTTCCAATGAGGACTTGGTATTCTACGTTACCAACACAAACAATGCTTGATCCACCAATATGTGGTAATGAAGTATTAAACGTACTTGATGCTATATCCAAAAGATTTTCGAAACCACCTCATATAGTAGTAAATGAGTATACTAGCGGTAGAAAATCCATAGGATTTAAATGATAAAAAGATTTCTATAATAATGATTGATATTTGGGGACGACCTTTATCATCGCTGAAGAAACCTGATAGTGGAGTTGAAACCGTTGATAACAAGGATATTAAAAAACTAATCGAAGATGAAATATCCGAAATATTAAACCTAACAAATATTGATCCTGGTGAAATAGTTGTATTTCAAGATCGTCAGGGTAAATTAAAAAGTAGTAATATCTCTCTTAATGATATTTTGGTTAAACAACGAGACGCAGCAGAGGATACTATCGCGTTATTTTCTGATGGGGGTAAACTCAAACCAGGTGTACTTGTTTCAACGATTACGGATAAATTAGCAACATATGATAACACAGTGAATTCATTAAAATCGCTTAATGATAAGTATGATGATCATATAATTGTATTTGACCAGTTTAGTGAAACACAAAGAAATACAATTAACAAAATTGACAAACCCATACTAGAATTTTTTGGAAATCCACCAGTAACCACACCAAAACTCACCACAATAAAAGATTCTATATTGGAACTAGCAACTCTTCAATCCGAATATGAAAAACACACGAAACTATTTATTACGTTTCGTAAAAACCTCATGGATAAGTTTATTGGGAGCTCATTTGATAAAATTGAAATAACACTTCCCGATATTAAAAAATCCATCGATGAACTTAAAACATTCAACATCGCAATAAAGGATGATGCAACGAGGATGATAAGCATTGTTGAAAAAGTAAAAATTCCTCATAAGAGCACCAACAATATCGTATACACAATTCAACACGGATCATATACGTGGACTCCCATAAACAACAAACTAGATATCACCGTAACCGTAAAGGGTATTTATCGATTAACAATAATATCACCGACTCAGTTTGATATATCATCAAGTAGTTCATCTGGAGTCAATAATACGATATCAACGATCATCGACAAAGGAACAACTGAACTATTCACGATAACGACTACAGATATAAATCTAGCCAAGGTTTCAGTAACGTGGTACGTAGAATTCGTAGTGGATTTAAGTAAACAATTAAATTAATTTAAAAATTCTTTCACGATTCAAAATTACAAAGTAATTTGTAATTGAAAATGCTAGCACCTTTAAAATAAAATGACTCCATCATCGAATCAGTATCGCTATGATCAAGTCAGAGAATATCAAACTAAACTCAGTTCTCTCTGTGAAGAATATCAAATAAAAATCAAAAAATACAAACGAAGAATAACCACAGTTGATATCACAGTGTACTCGGTGTCAGGAGTAATCACTGCTGCTGGAATAATACTATCTTCGGTTACAATGATTGCTCCGGTCGTAGTTCCAATCGCTATTTCCGCAGTGGCTACAATTGCTGGTATATTAACTGGGATCACAAAAAAACTATCATCGTGTAGCCAGAGTAAACTACATGATTATTTAATTAAATATCATATTGCATCTTCCAGTTACTCGCAATTATCCTCGTTGATATCATCGTCGTTGGATGACACAACAATATCAGATAGCGAATTTTCAACTATGACTCAATTGTATAAATCAACAATGCTGAAATTAGAGCAGAATAATAATAATAATGTTATCGCAAGAACTACTTCAACAAATAGTAACAAATACAACACCAGTGAAAACAAGCACGATATCAATAACCTCAACACGTCCCGAATTTAGTGTTAATTTTCCAATTCCTGTTCCCGTGAGCGAGATCGCACTAGCAAAACTACGAGTATATCATAGCTGGCCTAATATTAGATCGGTAGCATTTGGTGGTCAACAACCAAATAATTCCTTGGTGTTCGCGTGGAAAAATCGTGAAGACGGAACCCCAGATTGGCAGGTTGTCTCGTTACCAACTGGGTCATATCAAATCGAACAGATCAATGCTGAATTTCAACGCAGAATAAAATCTCTCACTGGAAAAGAATCGAAAATCGCTATAACGGTTCACGAGCCGACGTTATCATCTGCGATCGAGATTAATTCCCCTGGGTATGTTGTAGATATTTATCAAAGTTCTATAAGATCAGTGTTAGGATGGCCTGAACTACCACCACCGGATAACTCGCGAGAAAATTCGAAGGATTTTCCACCCGAACCTAAAAAATCCGATTATATCACCGACAAAATAAAACCCATCAATGAAGTCAAGAGTTATCAAGATTTTTCTCCCAAATTTATAGGATACGACAATAAAAATAATATGATATTTTACACCCACCTAATCAAAGAAAACTTAACAGCGATGAATAATGATTTTTCATTATTGTTAATATCCATCAAATCCGGCTCTCTCACCAAAAACGAGTTTATTAGTGTAGTACAAACAGGTAACAAAATCATCAACGATATGGAAACATTTCATACGCAAATTATTCAACAAGTATTAATGAGTGAAATTTATAAAGAAGTGTTTGCGGTAGAATTCAATATCCCAAAAGAGGATATTCAAACATCTAAAATCCCTGGATATAATCCGGATAAACTAAAGAAACAACTTGACGATGCTATTAATATTGGGTTCAAAAGAATCCACGATAATTGGAAAAAATTGAAGAATCCTACAGAAAATATTCTGAAATTTGATAATGATCCAGAAGGCGGCGGTAGACATATTGCTCCGAACAATGTGAATATTTCAACGGTGATTGCACTCAATTTAGTATGTGACGTTATCGAAGGAAATTATCAAATAAATCTCGAACAATCAAATCAAGCTCAGCAAGGATATATTTTATATTCATTTGCACCAACGGCTCCTCCAGGATTTCTAATTATTGAAGACCCAACTAATCTAGTCTATATGCGATGTCATAATAATTTGTTAACGAGAATTAATTTCAAACTCACTGACCAATCTAATAATCTGATTGATTTACGAGGTGAGGTTTTACAAATTAGTTTGTTTGTGAAATCTTAAGGACTTGATCAAATATTTAGTTAGTAAAAATCGAAGATTTTCATAGCAGCCGAGGAGGTGAACGCCAACTAAATGGCGTCTTTTTTTTTTAAATTTTATTTTGATGAATGGAGGCTTATATTAAGCATTTTCGAGAAAGCCTCAGTTTGCTAAATCGACGCCTGTAAAAGCAATTTCGGGAAGCCTCAGTTTGCTAAATTGACGCTTGTAAAAGTATTTTCAAGGAAGCCTTAGTTTACTAAATTGACGCTTGTAAAAGTATTTTCAAGGAAGCCTTAGTTTACTAAATTGACGCCTAGAAAAGTTGGTCTGTTCACCTCCTCTGCTGCTTTAGATTTTTCTGTCCGATTATTAGTTACAAAGTAAAACTTTCATCAGAATAAGCTTTTCTAGCTTATACCGTTGCATATTTATAGATGATTGAAACATGGCACATAAATCTGTCTCAACCAAATGACCATATCTTGCAAGTTTTTCTTCATAGTATTTTACAGCTTGAAATGTAATATACATTAAAAACCTGTATATAATGTGATTTGTTACATTATTATATTTCACGATAATTACTGGATAATGCAATTTCTTGTAATTTGTGATAATTTCTGATATTGCCATGATGTGATATGGAATAATGCTATTTAAAAAAGTTGCATTTTTACTAAATTTCTGATTTTTGTATAGTCATATATCAAAACAAATATATACATATGTTCTTGGTGAACATTCACCGCTGCATATGAACATTCACTTTTATGAACTAAAATCACATCATGCTAACATCCACTTTTGATCAGCCAGTAAAAGGTTTTTACTGGTTCCTAAAACTATTCACCTCAAACAAGGTCAATATTTGTATAGTCATTTTTGTGTGCATAATTTGTGCAATCTGTAATTTATTAAAGTCTGATAAAAATAATTGTTGTTGTTTTAGTGTTTAACACCACATTGTTTAACGCACAATAGGCTATACATGGCGGCCAGTATTAATGGTGGAAGAAGAACCCAGGAAAACCCCCAGAAAGAACCACCGACCCACGAGAAGCTACTGGCAAGCTTACTCACATACCAACATTGGCCGAATCTGAGACTCACACAGAGGTGAGATGGCAGTGATCCATAATGGAGAGAGCACTTTAGACCACTTGAGGCCTTCTGATAAAAGTGAACTCGTATAATATACTGATTGTATTTAAGAACAATGCAAAGAAATAAAATAAGAAACCAAAAGAAATTACTCCAAATAGAAAGAATATTTTCTTCATCCAACCCTTAAAGACCCCTTAGCCCCTTTCTAGCATTCTAAAAAACCCACCTGGGCATGTGTCAAAATTGTGTCCATCATGCTGTCAAATAATACTAAAATGGATCATGGATGCTTAGATCAGCGGTTCTCAACCTGTGGGTCGTGACCCCGTCAGGGGTCGAACAACGATTTGCCAGGGGTCGCTTACGACCATCAGAAAAATACATTTTTACAGTTATGAACGAAAATAATTTTACGGTTGGGTCGCCACAACATTTGGAAGTGCATTAAAAGGGTCGTGGCACTAGAAAGTTTGAGAACCGCTGGCTTAGATAAACAGATTTAAAAAATGAAAAATTTTCAAAAAAAGGAAATACATGTAACAAGAAAAAAGACTGCTGGAAACAGAGAAGCTGACCCCAATACAAACAACTTGTAAATTGAGATCTCTCTGACTTTTGTAACAATGTTCCAGGCAAAAGGTTGGGGTATCCATTGTCACTTACTTCCTTCCCACTGCTTTTAACTTGGCTTGTATGACCATTCATGCTGCTCACTAACAAAACTGGAAATCACACAATTTTAGCAAGCATATAATATTCTTGAATCTAGTGAGTAAACGTTTGCTATAATTTCATACTTGCTACATTATGTTATGAAAATATGTGAATCATTAAATACTAACATAAATCTGGATGGACAGTTATGAAAGTTTGCAAGCAGAGGTAGATATTAGCAGACATGTGTTGTTTGACTGTCTAAAAAAAGTCTCTTTTGTCGAATGCAACACGCATAAACATTCATATTATTTTCTTGTGAGTAATTCAATCAAATGTTAGGCTGCTAATATGATAACATTAAAGATTTACTAAAATGTATTGAAGATAAAGTAAATCAACTGACAGTCCTCATGAAAATTGTGTGGCTGAAGTAATTTAAAAATAATTTCGATATAATTACAAGGTTTGTACAGTTCCAGAGAAGTGCTGCTCAAGAACTTCCATGAATTTTCAAGAGGCATTTTCTCTTACAGAAACTGAAACTGAACCGCTCCGGTGGTCATGTAGTTAGAGCGTCCGCCACAGCAGCGGAAGGTCGTGTGTTTGATCCCTGCCTAGTCATACCAAAGACTTACAAAAATAGTAAAATAAAAAGTTGACACACCCCATCTTCAAATTCATACTTGCATTTTTCCGAACATGTGATGCTCACAGTGCAAACACAAGCCATTTCCCTAGGTGATAATTTTGAAAAATATTGTGTACTTAATAGCTTGAAGCAATTCAAAATAGTTATCATCTTGGCAGTTTTAGAAATATTCTACCTGCCTTGAATGAACGCATTTACTGCTTGAAGTGGCTAGCTGTGCTTCATAGCCAACTTTTGGTATTTCACTGGCTAAATATTGTATATTGTGCAGTAACTACATGAGGCTTACATACCTCACCTCAATTTCAATAACAACACAAGCCAGACAGACCAAATTCACAAATACAGTAGTCCCCTCTTGATTACCTCCACCCCCTTCGTGACCAGCGGTCACCATCTGTTGGCACCAAAGAATTTCTGTTCAAAAGTAACACTCATGAAAGGCCACCCCGCTAACGCGACCAGCATTTTGATGCAATAATATAAAATTTACCCCTCATAAGCAGCTGCATTTTATTTTAATATGTATCCAGAGCCAGTATTGTATTCATAACGTGTGGTAATTAATCCGATTTCTGTTTCTCGATGTCAGGTTTTCGTTATTACAAGAAGTGTTGACTAAAGTACATGTACCACTAAAGTAAATATAATATCATTTACACCTCACAGAAGCCCCATTTATTCCATAAAGCAGAGAAAGACTCAAATTTTAATCCATACAAAAGCGTAAGTACATGTAATAAGACTAGACATGCTGCTGTTATCATGATATGTCCGTTTTAGTCACATTGATAATCATTAAGATTACAATTATTGAACAGTAGTTACAGATGAGAAGTGGCAGTATCGATGTACATACACAAGTCAACAACAAAATGGTTTGATAGCCTTTATGGCTTCCCTTAGTAAGATGTATTTCTTCTTTACTTTTGATAATTAGTGGCTTTTGCTACTGAAAATAATTGTCAAGATCACAAATTCTCACGGCCACCAGGTCAAATCTATGTGATGTAATGGTACATATCAAAGCCGTTCTGCTTTCTCTCACTGAAAACAATAAGTATAAAGAAATTCATAAAAATAATAGGATATCAGACAACGACTAACAAATCAGTTGGCAAGATCGCTTCCTTTAAAAACACAAGGCAGTTTGTTTAAATGCAGAAAAATTGTTTTATCATTCATGTAGTTGGAAACATTGGAATAAGTACAGTGTAACTGCAAAACGATCACTATGTCATTGAGGAAAAGAAAAATTCTCAATTTCGAAGAGAAAGTGAACAAAGTAATTAAACTGACTGAAACAGGGGAAGAGTAAAAGGATCCTGCAGAAAAATTTGATATCAGAAAGACTCAGATAAATAACATCGTGAAAGATAGGTAAACAATTCTGCGGAAATGGGAAGATGTAATGAACGGTGAAAGGAAGATTGTTATAGCCAGATGTTTGTAATCCCGATTTAAATGACATGGTTTTTGAATAGTTTTCCACTGTGCGTGCTAAGATAATCACACTCACTGGTCAAATGATACAAGAAAAAGCAACAATTTTGTCAGTTGAAATGGGATATGGCTACTTTACCGCAAGTAACGGATTGTTGCGCAGATTCAAAGTCCGACACAATATTAAGTGTTCTGTCCTTAGTGGAGAATCAGCTGATGTTAATAATGAAATTGTTGAAGATTAGAACAAAAGACTAAACGATATATGCAGGAGATATGACTGCAAGGATATTTTTAATTGCTTTAGAACTAAATGTAATTATGACTTCCTTCATATTTATTTATCATTCGCAATTGTTATCCCCTCTAGAATGGCCACCCTCATTATAAGGCCACTTTCCTGATGCAATAGGGTTGGCTTTATCAGAGAGGGACTACTGTATATCCATATATTTTAGTTATTACACAACTAATAGCTCAAAAAGTTACACCCTAGCCTTAAGTTTAAAAATTTGCCAGGAGCCAATCTTTGAAGGTGTCCCCTGACAACAATGGCACAACTCCATCTGGTCATTAATCCATCTTATGTATTTATCTATACATTCATTTTGGAAGATATTTTAAAAACAAAACCTCTGCATTTAAAAAGTGATAATGTTAATATAGTGTTGATGTTTTGCATTAACAAAGATAAAATCAGGTGGTTTTGGGAAAAGATACATGGAGTTTGTAAAGAAATTTGAGGATTTTTTAATTACAAATCCAAATGTAAAAAATTCAGAGAGCTATTTTCAAGGAATTTTCAAAGCTGCATGAACCCTGAGTAACCCATACCATAACTTGTGGAGAACCACCATTTGTTGAATTCACTGTAACTACAACCGTGAATCTAAACAGCCAAATAAAAATACTTTTCTCATGCATGCAGTTTCTGTTGGGAGGGAATTCTGGGAATTCCACGAATTTGTGCACCATTTTATCCTCGCACATAAATTGGATCCAAATGATTGGACCCAGATTTACCACTGAAGAGCGAAAACAACAAGCATTGTAAAATTTAACAAATTATTTATTTCCCTGGAAAAAAAGATTGTAAAACTGGAAGAGGAACTTAACAGTTTTTTAATCAAATCCAAAATAAATACAAGAGATAAATTATAAAAGTCCTAGTAATGAAATATTCTAATAGATTCCAGTTCGAGTACTGTTGGAAAATCCAAAATGGAAGACAATGTATGATTAAATCAACTTTGTGTTTATCTACAGTTCCTTGTAGAAACATGATATTTAACACTCCGGTATTGGAAATCTGAATAACATTTTGATAAAAAGTCTTTGTCCAAGAATTCTGTACGAGTGCATGAAATATTTCCAGAGATACGAATTAATTTTTCAAAATCCAAGTGAACTGAAGAAAAGTTCACTTGAATTAAAAACGTGGCTACAACAAAAGAAAAGGACATAACGTCACTTGTAAAAGCCCAAAATTGTATTTCACTAAAACAAAAATCATATGGTTTTCTAATATGCAGTTATGAAAAGTCTCCAAAATGCACAAGAAGTGTGTGTCACATGATCATGTTTATACAACATACTAAAAAGTCATTTTCTTTTTCATTACTTCCATCTTGACCTTGACAACAACCAATTATTTGAAAATATAAAATAACACTTGTCTACGTGGTTTACACTAACCTTAAATCAAGGTCAGGATCTAGGTCAACATAATTTGTACAGCACAGCATAATTTGGTCAATCAATTTTTAAAAAAAAATCTCTGGTAAATAAATTTACATTACAATAGCATGTAAGTAACGAAAAATAAAAAAAAAGACTTTAAAACTGACAAAATTGTTAAATTAAAACAAATTTATATATCAAATCAGATATATGTCATAGCAGTGTGTGTTATAAGTAATCAGTATAAAATAAAGAGTAAAAGACCAAGATCTGCTGATTCATTATATGACATCAGATCAGGGTCTATGTTGTTATCAGTTGACTTGAATATAAATATAAAGGCAGATTTTGCTAAATTAAATTAATTATATCCACACAAATTATTTCACTGTATTGTCAAGTTATTTTTCATTTGAGAACTAATATTTTGTTTATATCAGCACTTTTAAAATGAGAAAAGATATTCAAAATAATGTGTCAAGGAAAGTGATCATTTATAGTCAACAAGGGTTTTCCTATAACATCATACTCTGCTCAGTATGCAAGAGACGGAGAATCAGAGTGTAAACTTCACTATTAACTGTACAGCAAGACAGAACATTCCAGGAACAAGAGTGGTACATACCTCTGCAATAACATTTAGATCTTTATCAGTAACTAGACAAGCCATCTCTAAAATTCTCTCCTTGTCAACATCAAATCCCGAAATCTGAAGAAGAAAAAACAATCTCTAAATCAGTAACATAAAATTATATATAGCATTATAGGCACAGAGTCGAGTCATTTCTAACATAAATTTATATATAGCATCATAGACACAGGATGGAGTCATTTCTAACATACATTATATCAATGAGTACTTTTGATTTTCCTAATTAAGAGAACTTTTCAATAGTACTCGTAAATACAAAAGAGTACTTTTGAAATGGCAATGTATACTTAGCATTGTGCTTACATGCCAATAAAAATGATACTTGCAAATGTAGAGAAATCAGAAGCCTAACCATATACTGTTTGGACAAAAGTAAAACATAACATTTTTACAGCACACCTGATTCCTTTGTCTTAAGAATGAGTTATTTTTCTAGGTCAGTTACTCTATATACTCATTTATAAGTTGAGTCAAACTGTAAACAACAAAGATCCTAATAAACCAAAGCAGAATATACCTGAAGATCAGGGTCTATGCTGTTTGTTCTACTGATGATCTATAACTCCTAAAAAACTGCAGACCCAGATATGCCATCGCATTATGAAATGACACATATGGGTCTGTGCAGTTTGCAGTTGGACTCAACTTATGAGTGAGTATATTTGGTACTTTTATTTTTATACCATAAGGTCACTGATAAAAACAAAGCAAACTTTCATTCATGTACATATTATAACTACAGCCCTACCCATTTATCTTGACATCCTCGGGCCCGAGGAAATATTGTCGACATAGGCGGATGTCAAGATAAGTGGGGGTGGGGAGGCTGACAAAAGATAAAATCTATAATTCGTCAGCAAAGGGTGACCCATCGTCAGTGAATATCATTTACACTTTGAGAATAAAATAGAAATTTTGAGTACATGAAGACAGAATTAGTGTGAACTACACTTGTATATTGACAAATTACATTTTGGTTACCTTTGTGTAATAAAATCCAAATTAAAATATTGCATTGATCACATCTTGATACGAAAAACATTACGATATTCAACTTTGGCATTAGCACATGGTTGGGAAGTTGTCATTTACATCCTTCATGTACATGTACTTCAATTGGCCTCGAGTTTGGTTAGTCTGTTCCCATCTTATTGAGGCTACCAAGGGAATGTGGCTATTCACAGGGAAGTGAAAAACTGTCAACAGTATATGTATTCTCCACAAATACTTTTGTATCCGATGCTATGACGAACATTAGTATTGCTTCTTCCTTTGGGGAGCGGTTACCTTCAACTTAGTCTTTCTTTATAGACTCAGCAGCTTTCATCATTCCTGAACGTGTGTTATTTTTAAGTGAAAAAATTTCACAGAACTCTTTGCGAGATGTTCATCTCGCAACTTTCCTTAACAGCCAGATATTTATTTTCCAGAAACAGTAAATTTAATTTGCGTTTTACCCTGCTGTTGGTAGCCATCGTAAATGTAAATAAAGTTAAACGAAACTTTCACAGCAAAAAAAAAACTTGTTGTTTTAATCACCGATCACTTTCAAATGTCTCAGAAACGCGTAATCTGTATTTTCACGCAATTTTTATACATGGGATTCAGAAAATTATGCATACAGTAAGTCCTCTGTACGCATCAATTTCCTGGACGGCAAATTTAAGGGCTTGCTAGTCATGCTTCGACCACCTGTTGATTGGGAAATTGTGTTCATCAATTGATCCTTTTAGCTGTGCTGATATTTACAATCAGAAAATTCAGTGGCTGAAAGGCAAACAGATGTACTTGCTGTCATTGTATCAGCACAGCTATTTACAATCAGAAAATTCAGTGGGTGAAAGACACACAGATGTACATGCTGTCATTGTAAGAGTATATCTGAAGAATATGACCCACAAGCTAGGCGGCAAGATCAAAGACTTAACAAGCCGCAGAGTGGACAGAAAATGTGCTGCTATATTTCTTTTATCTGACCGTGACATCAAAAGCCTGGCGGCAAGATCAACAAATTGTTGAACAAAGTATGGGTCAGAACTGGCAGTTTGTCGACATAAATGATTAGAAAACAAAGGCTTTGTTAAAGCTGGGACCAAGGGCTTCTATCGACATGTACATTGATCTTTTATCTCAACGTCGACATAAGCATAACAATTTGATAGTAATAGTAGACCAAGGGACTGGGACTTTGCTTTTTTGTTGACATAGGCGGCATGTCGATATAAACGGGTAGGACTGTATATGGTTCAACAACATCTGACTCAAATGATCCTGTGAAATAAGACAAATCCTATATTATAATTCCCTTTCTTTGTATCATCTTCAAAATCTGAATGAAAATTAATGTTTCAATTTAAGTTCATTCATTTTTTTCTATCGTACGATCAGTTTTATATGCCACCCAAGCAAAGTCATGCTAAAAATCATATTAAACAGACTGAAGCCGCGGGCAGAGGAAATCATAGCTGAAGAACAGGCAGGCTTCATACCAGGGCGAAGCACAAATGAACAGATTTTCAACCTGAGAATACTATGTGAGAAATACCTCCAGCACCAACAAGACCTTTATCATGTCTTTATAGATTTTATGAAGGCATTTGACAGGGTATGACATGCAGCCCTTTGGTCCACCATGAAGCTGTACAACATCAACGCTAACCTGATCAAAGTCATAGAAAGCCTTTACAGCAAGGCCACCAGCGCAGTATGCTTCAATGGTCAAATAGGAGATTGGTTTAGGACAACTGTGGGAGGCAGACGGGGCTGCTTGCTTTCACCTACTCTCTTCAACATCATCCTTGAAAGAATCATGACAGATGCACTGGAAGACCATGAAGGAACTGTCAGTATTGGAGGCAGAATAATAACGAATCTGCGCTTTGCTGATGACATCGATGGTCTTGCAGGAAATGAGGATGAGCTAGCTCAGTTGGTGGAAAAACTGGACAGGACAGCTACTGCTTTTGGTATGGAAATCAGTGCAGAGAAGACCAAATTGATGACCAACAACACCAGTGGCATCAGCACTGACATGATTAGAGGCCAAAAACTGGAAACAGTTAATAGATTCAAGTATTTAGGCGCCATCGTGGCAGACGAGGGATCGAAACCGGAAATATTGTCCAGGATTGCGCTGACAATAACAGCAATGGCAAGGAAGAATACAGTTTGGAAAGACAGAAACACCTCAGTCAGCTCAAACATCAGATTGATGCACTCCTTGGTTGCATCTGTGTTCCGATATGCCTGTGAGTGATGGACCCTCACAGTGGATCTCGAAAGGAGGATACAAGCTGTTGAAATGAGATGCTTTCGAAGGTTGCTTGGCATTACATATAGAGATCATGTCACGAATGAGGAAGTGGGAAACAGAATTAAGCAAGCCATTGAGCCATATGAAGAGCTATTGACCATTGTGAAAAAGCGCAAAATGAAATGGTATGGACATGTCACACGATCAACAGGGTTTGCTAAGACAATCATGCAATGTACTGTGCAGTAAGGGCATGGGAGAGGAAGACAGAGGAAAAGATGGCAGGATAACATCTGAGAGTGGACAGGACTGAAGCTGAGTGACTCAGTGAGAGTATCAGAGAAGAGATTGGAATGGAGGAAGCTGGTTGTCAGGTCATCAGTGGTGCCCCAGCGGTCAGCAACACTAAGGGATAGATAGAGATAGAGAGTACCACTATGTATTCATGTCATTGCTACTTTTAAAAATATCCATTGCTATGTAACCCATGGCAACTTGCAACTAACGCTGGGTAACAAAATGAATTAATGTCAAAGATATGCCAGACAACCTGCTTTTGTTGATACTGAATGGTTTAAAATAAGTAAGTTTGCCATGATACAAAATCAATCAAATATGCTCTCTATGTCAAACTATGTCAAATGGAAGATGAAAATATATATTTTGGCATCCACTTCACAAGAACTTGAGTGCAATTTTTTTAAAAATAATCTAATTAGTTGAATTGGAATATTTTGATGATTTTAATTGGACAACCAAGCCTTTTGAAAATGTTTCTACCACTATCTGAGCTTGAATACCAATTACTAGAAACATGAAAACATAATCTCAAAATCCAAAATTATGTACATGTTCTGGGTGTATATATATTTATGTCTAAATATTGGTGTACATCCCAATATTATGATTTGTAATTCTTTGAATAATAATAATGTGTGTGTGTGTTTCTGTGTGTGATTCAGAATTTTTATAATTGTAGAGATCTCGACTAGGTTGGGGTGGGGTGCTCCACGTATTTTTTTAAAAATTACTACAGAAGACCCACCTTGGCTTGTTTTTGTCAGAAATTAAAGAAGTTATAGAGAAATGCAAAGCTCCGAGCCCACAGCCTGAGATACCGACAGGTAAATTACTGAATACACAAAATGTGAAATTCAAATAAACAAAAATTTAAAAATATTCAATAACGTTTAGTTTTCAAGATACCACATTTAAGCTTCCAATAATGGCCACGCATTGCTCAACTCCAAGTGGAAGTTGATTCACCCATGGTTTACATAATTATCAGACATTGCCCCATCCCAGGCAGTCTGTTTCTTTGATGCCAACACAGGATTTCATCACTTTCCTGAGAATCATGTTATATACCTGGCTTTGCCAAAATAAGGCACCAGTCAAGAATTCCTATGGCCATGTTACATAACTGGCTTGCCATCTCATTGTTTGCAAGGCTAACACTAACCTTTATGACAAAAGAATTATTAGCCTCAGGGTCTAGCACATACATGTGGCAATCTGGTTATTATTCCTTACAACATGACAATAATTTAGCTTTGAAACAACTTTTCAGTCATATCACACATGTAACACACTAACCTTTTAATGCTAAATGCCAAGTCAGGCAGTTGCAAATTCCATTTTTTAAAGTCTTTGGTAGGACCCAGCCGGAGTTCAAACCCACATCCTCCTGCATATGAGGTGGCCATTCTAGTCAATAACAATAATAATAATGATAAGCAGAACAAACTCTGATTTAATTTTGATTATTTACGTTTTATCAATATCTGGCACATTTCATGTAATGACATCACTCAGTCGAACTTGATTTTATATCAACATGTATCAAAACTGAATCAGTCAGAACTTAAAATAGAGTAAGATTATTTTTGTGACATCCAAAATATGTATTTACATTTTAATGAACAAAAATATATGATTGTGTTTTAAAAAATGACGTAACAGACATAAAAAACGAGGTTATATCTGCCCCATATATGTATAACCAAGTTTTCATTAGATAAATAGAAAAATATAAACAGTACCCATAAAATCACAAAATTATTTTTTGTTTGCTTTTTATTGTAATTGTTCAAACATTGCAAATCATAATAAATTTTGTCTTCACACATATTTAGGTTTTGCAAAAAATATGACCATTTCGGTATTTCGTTATTTCTAGTAAGCCGTTAATGCCACTCAATTTCTCTGTTACAGCAAAGAAAGTTGATTTTAATCTCTGGGCACGTCATGCATTTATTGTGTGTATGTGTGTGTGTGTGTGTCTGTGTTAACATTATATGTATTACTTGTAGCACAGGAGTCTGACGTTTTATCAATAAAGTATGGGTCTCTCTAAACACCCAAAGACTCTCCAAGAACACCTTAAACTTACATAATACTCACTTACAATTTCAACAACAGCACAAAAAACCAAAAACAAACAATAAAAACTGCGAATATTTAGCAATATTTTGTGTAACAGTAAAAATAAGTAAGGTCGCGAGTTGCCAAGGGAAACAACTCCCGTTTTGATGAAGAGTGTTCCGGTACAGTAACGTGAAGAGTAGGGTTATGTAGCTCACATCCCCGATAGGAACCAAAACATCTCTGCTCAGAACCACTCAACATCTGGAATCACACCACAATTAATAGTTCCAGTCTATTTTTAGAACATTTTTTCCTCTCTCCTTTTGGTGGTGATAGAAGAGTTATATTGATGCATATTTGGTAGGGATTTAAAGGTAATTGTTCATTCTTGAGAATATGAGCAGAGAGAGTGGTTGTCAGTGTGTAATTTGGCGACAGTGCACATGGAGTAATAAGGCTTTGGTGATGATCCGGAAGTGAAATATGTGGTCTGTGTACATGCTGTTCTGTTTACAGTGCAGCAGCTCAAAAAAATGCCGATCAACCCTTGACAAGAATTTCACCGTGAAGTCATCTTTGGAGGTATTTTAGATTAACATATGATTTGTATTGATTGTCACACTGTGGAAAGGTCAGCACTGAGAAAAAGATGTAGAGAACATATAGTAAAATTAATTGTGGTCTATGTCCATCTGCGCTGGGAACCAATAGCCATACCTAAAACGCGCATCGAAGCAATATTGAGTCCGGTACTTATGACATTTTTCCTGATTATTATTATTATTATTGTTGTTGTTGTTGTTGTTGTTCATTACCACATTAAAGATATAATCATTGCACAACTATTGATATAGCATAACTGTTGACAGCTTGTTATTGATGTAGGCCCCTTAATCATATTTAAAGTTATCATATTTAACATTTAAGAAAATACCCGTTACTTCTTTACTGGTTTTCCTAATGAAATTGAAATTCTTCAGATAAACTTACATCGGATCAACTGCAATTTGTTCAGATTCTGGGAAGCACTGGCAGAAAATCTACTAATTACCTGAATGAGAAGTGAATATATATTTTAATTTATACTGACGGCAACCTTGTAATTTATGTTTTCATTTTGCATTATTTAAATTAATAATATATTCCATTTTCTTGCTTTTCACAATATAGCAGAATATCATCATCATAAACAACAACAACAACAACACACAATATGGCAGTAATTTATTACTTATGTTGTGTCTTCACGTATATCTTATTCTATCGGTTATTCTCCATATAAATCCTTCATAACACAAGTGGCTAGGCTGACATATACATATATATATATATATATATATATATATATATATATATATATATATATATATATATATATAATTTATGTCTCATTTGATCCAATATTGTAATGCTTTCGTTTCCTAATTTTGATATCTATATGCGTTATGCAGTTGAACAAAATTAGTTTTTAGTAAAGTGCTGAAAATTATATCTCTGACAAAAAGGGATATTTAGCAAAATCAACAAATTACTTGAACGTTTTAATTGATCCATTTTGCCATTGTAACATCCGTGCCTAGAAACAAGATTTCCTGTTGAAAGATAATTATATGAAGAATAAAAAAGACTTACGATACTTAAACATAGTTACAGATGACAAAATGAATCAGATCTGTATTACCGCATATAAATTCACGTTCTCATCCTAATCATGCACCGATAACATGTAGAATACGGACATTTGCTTCCTCGATGATAACATCCCCGCTGGGAACCAAACCAGCTTCATACATAAAATACCATGCTCTAGGTAGCATCTTTAATAGCATATTTGAAATTTGGTGGGCTGCGTAAATCGACATATTTCATACTGTTCCTGACTTTCATGTTGTTTTACTTACATCATAGATTCATGCACTTGAGCAATACAGTACCGTATCAATGTTTGCATCCATGTTCAGAACCAATGCTAATATTTCTCTTGTTAAAGTCTGGGTCATAAATATTTCCTTTCTTACACATCTGCACACGTCACAATATATCCATGTATATAATTTCACATTTCTTTATCTTTAGATATTGCAATTTATCAACATTATTCTTAAAGCATTGCTCACAAGACCTGTTTCCTATTCAAGTTACATAAACTCACTTCTTTCAATTGATGCATCTGCGCTCAGAACCACGACCTACTTGCTACTGCCATTCACAGCAACAGTCGATGCCAAAACAATCATGAGTTAAACTATAATTTCAATAAACATATGCTACTAACCACCAGTAAATGAAAGTAATATTCCTTATATTTAACAAAAAATTCCTATCACGAGGATATATAGTGAAACAATTGACTCAAGTGTAATCATTTCTTCAAGTTCCATTGTGAACATCCGTGCCTAGAACCAAGATTTCCTGTTGAAAGATAATTACAAACAAAATAGACTTACGATACTTAAACATAGTTCAGTACAGATGACAAAATGAATCAGATCTGTATTACCGCATATAAATTCACGTTCTCATCCTAATCATGCGCCGATAACATGTAGAATACTGACATTTGCTTCCTCGATGATAACATCCCCGCTGGGAACCAAACCAACTTCATACATAAAATACCATGCTCTAGGTAACATCTTTAACAGCATATTTGAAATTTTGTGGGCTGTGTAAATCGACATATTTCGTACTGTTCCTGACTTTCATGTTATTTTACTTACATCATAGATTCATGCACTTGAGCAATACAGTACCGTATCAATGTTTGCATCCGTGTTCAGAACCAATGCTAATATTTCTCTTTGTTAAAGTCTGGGTCATAAATATTTCCTTTCTTACACATCTGCACACGTCACAATATATCCACGTATATAATTTCACATTTCTTTATCTTTAGATATTGCAATTTACTAACTTTATTCTTAAAGCATTGCACACAAGACCTGTTTCCTATTCAAGTTACATAAACTCGCTTCTTTCAATTGATGCATCTGCGCTCAGAACCACGACCTACTTGCTACTGCCATTCACAGCAACAATCGATGCCAAAACAATCATGAGTTAAACTATAATTTCAATAAACATATGCTACTAACCACCAGTAAATGAAAGGAATATTCCTTATATTTAAAAAAAAAAAATCCTATCACGAGGATATGTAGTGAAACAATTGACTCAAGTGTAATCATTTCTTCAAGTTCCATTGTGAACATCCGTGCCTAGAACCAAGATTTCCTGTTGAAAGATAATTGCAAACAAAATAGACTTACGATACTTAAACATAGTTCAGTACAGATGACAAAATGAATCAGATCTGTATTACCGCATTGTTATAAGTATGATGTGACCCTTGGTGCTGTATCAGATTTCAGCCTGTTAGTAGAGACATTTGGCCAGAATATTAATGGCAGCATTCTGGATAGTTGATACCAGAGACTGTCAACACCTTCAGCGTCTGTTGTTTATCTTCCCAGGGCTATCTGAGCTTGGACTTATTGACTTCTGATAAGGCACACATGTTAAATTAATTATAATCCATTATCTGTAGCCCTTTCTAAAACAAGAGTAGAGTGCATGAACAGTTAATTAAACTCAGGGCTTTGTACTGTAAAGAACACTGGTTATTTCTTTCTAGCTTTTGTAAAGATTTTTGCTTTATTCTATATAAAGTGATAGGACCCTTACTTGGTGTTTGTGTGTCCTTTGAACCCGAATGTAAAATTTTGGTGGCAGCGGTACGGATTCCAATACTTCTGTGTGAATTATTTGGAATTATTCAATACGTTGGAATTAGCAGTGTCTGGTGGTACTGTGTGTATAACCTACGGTTGTTAATTGCTAAATGCAAAGTGTGTATCACTGTAACGAGTGTACACGTATAAGCCCAGAAATTCTTAGAAAAGAAAAAGTGGTCCAGTGGCTGTGAATACAGTGATAGAACTTACAGTACGTATAGTTTGTCATTATGTCGGTTGCTGATAATGTAGAAGTTGAGGGAGCAATGATTGCTTCAGGACGACCAAGAAGAAAAGCGGCAACACATAATTTGATGGAGTTTACAGATAGTGAGATTCCGGAGTATGAAGAGAAAATTAACCTTGAGCACATGCAACTACCCAAGGAAACAAAGCGCAAACCTAGTGCAAAGAAGAATGAAAGAGAATTGGAGTTAAGACAGAAGGAGTTTGAATGGGAATGGAAAGAGAAAAATTAAGATTAGAAATGAAGCGTTTGGAAATTGAGTTAGAAAGAGTAAAACGTCAAGAAAACGTGACGGAAAAAGTATCTTCAATGCCATTTAAAGTAAAGTTACAGGCATATGACCATGAACGAGGAGAAGATATTGTCACTTTCCTAGCAGAATTTGAAACAGTTGCAAAACATGCTAAGTGGTCTGACGAGCTGAAAGTACTACAGCTAAGAACTCTTTTGACAGGTGAGGCTAGATATGTTGCAACTCAAGCTTGTGGTGATTATCTGGAACTCAGGAAAGGACTGATTGATCGTTTTGGAAGGAGACCGCATGAACATTTCACTGCGTTGGTGAGCATGAAGAAGGGGAGTACAGAGACGTATCGTGGTCTGATGGCCAGAATTGATCAGCACATAAAGCGTTTTTTGGATGATCGTGACCCAGTTATTTGTCTCCGTGAGGAATTTGTCCTGAAAGCCTTGCCACAAGATCAAGCACAGTGGATTAGGAGGAACAAGGGCTCTAGTCCAGTTGTTGAGGCTGCGGAAGATTATATTCCCACCAATATACAACAACAATGGCAGAAAAATATGTTTCGTCCGAACATAAATGGGAATAGTAACAGGGGTATTCAGAACTTACAGCAGCAAGCGAAAGTAACATCAACGAATTACCTGTCCACACGTAAGAATATGCAGTGCTATCGATGCAGGCAGTGGGGACATATTGCAAGTAAGTGTCCAACAGATGACATGAAACATCGTGGTAACCCAGCAACTTGTTTCGTTAGGCCAACAATTGGTGAAAGGCTTATTTCGGAAACAGGATGTGTAAATGGGCGTGAGATCATGTTTGTGAAGGACACTGGCTCCGATATGACCTTAATAAGAGAAGATCTCGTTGACGAGAGTTGCAAGCTGGAGGGGCACCAAGTTACGTTATATACAGCAGTGGGTCAGCCATTTACCGCACAGTTGGCAGTGGTAAATATCAACACAACGTATTATAAGGGACCAGCACAAGTGGGTCTTGTTCCAAATTTAGCCGCTGAAGCCTTATTAGGGATGGATATACTTAGTACGAAAGGGTCATTTGTTGTTACGAGGTCGATGCCAAAAGGACTCGATGATGAGAGGACGGTAGAAAATACTCACCAATGTGAGGATAAGAGTAAAAATGAAGTTGTCAATGACAGCATCGAGCAAGCAGATACTGATCAGCATGATGACATTGAATTTGACACACTTTCAACAATGAATGCGGACATGTTGTCAAATCTACAGATTGCAGATAGTTCACTGAAAATTATTAAAGATAAGTCCTTTGCTACGCGGGAAGAGGCTGAGGAGGAGCCAATGGCATTCTTCTGGGAGAATGCTATTTTGCGGCGGAAATGGCAATCTGGTGATGGTTCGCGTGGAGGGGAGCAGATTGTTGTACCAGCAGGATTAAGAAAAATGGTAATGGAGCTGGCACACGATCGACCCCTTGCAGGTCACTTGGGTTTGGAGAAAACAAAAGAGAGGATTCGCCAATCATTCTTTTGGCCGGGAGTGTTTTCTGATGTAAAAAGATATTGTACATCGTGTCATGAATGTCAGATAACAGCAAAACGTACTGCAGGTGAGAAAGCCCCAATGGTTTGTCCACCGGTAATAACAGAACCGTTTTTGAAAATTGCAATGGATATTGTAGGACCGTTATCTAGAACGAAGTCTGGACACAAATATATTCTGACAGTGATTGATGATGCAACCAGATATCCTGAAGCTTTTCCTCTAAAGGATATGGAGGCAACGAGTGTAGCTAGAGCACTAATTGAACTGTTTAGCCGTGTTGGTTTTCCAAGGGTTATATTAACAGACAAAGGGACCAACTTCACTAGCACCTTATTGAAACAGTTGTATGAACTAGTGGGTATCCGTGGAGTTACAACCACACCTTATCACCCACAAGCGAATGGAAAGGTAGAACGTTTTAACGGGACATTGAAGTCAATGTTGCGGAAGTTCTGTACAGACAACAAGAATGAATGGGATGAGATGTTACCATATTTGTTGTTTGCATATCGTGAGGTCCCACATGAGGAAACTGGATTTGCACCTTTTGAGATGTTGTATGGTTGGCCAGTTAGGGGGCCAATGCAGATTTTACAAGGTTTGTTTACGGGAGAGGAGGATGTAAGGAAGTCAACTGTGGAGCATGTTGTGAAAATGCGTGAGAAGTTGGCTGACATCGGGGCTCATGTCAAAGATAACCTGTTGGGTCGCCAAAAGAAAATCAAGGCACTTTATGATCGTCACACGAAAACACGAGAATTTAGTCCAGGAGATGAAGTACTTATTCTCTTGCCATCAAGTTCATTCAAGATGAAGGCACAATGGCAGGGACCTTATCGTGTGGTCCGGAAGGTAAACGATGTTAACTACCAGATATCGGTACCCGGTAGGCGAGGTATGGTAACGTATCATATAAATTTACTGCGTAGATACAAACGTGCTGTGCTGCTGGCAATGCAGACAGATGAGAACGATGGTGTGGATATTGATTTTCCTCCAAGAGCAGGTGAAGGTGATGCTGGTGTTAAGCTGGGAGTCAACTTGTCGAAGGAGCAACGAGAGGATATTAGAACTCTGTGCAAAGAATTTCAGGATGTTCTAACAACAAGGCCTGGTCGAAAAAATATCTTAACTCACAGCATCAAGACAACGTCGGAGACACCAATTAAACAACGGCCATATAGAATACCTTTCGCGCAACAGAAAGAGGTGAAAGCAATATTGGATGAAATGCTGCAGCAAGGCCTCATTCGGACCTCAATCAGTCCATGGAGTTCGCCTTGTGTATTAGTTGACAAGAAAGATGGAACTCTTCGGCTGTGTGTAGATTACCGCAAGCTTAATAATATCACGTTATTCGACGCCTATCCAGTCCCACGAATGGACGATCTATTTGAGAAGATTGGGTATGGAAGTTACTTGAGTCAGATAGATCTAGCTAAGGGTTACTGGCAAGTCCCTCTAGCTGAAGAATCTAGGCAAAAGTCTGCATTTGTGACTTCGTTTGGGCTCTATGAGTTTAATGTTATGCCCTTCGGTATGAAAACGGCACCCGCCAGTTTTGCCCGACTCATCGACTTACTAGTGTCCGGACTACATAATGTCGCAGCATATTTTGACAACATCATTGTGTCAAGCAAGACTTGGTCAGAACACATAGAAAATTTGCATGCATTGCTGCAACGTATACGGGAAGATGGACTTACAATAAAGCCGTCAAAGTGCGAATTTGAAGCAGCTGAGATTGAATGCCTTGGGCATATCATTGGAGGAGGAAAAATTAAGACATACAAAAATAAAATTAAAGCAATGCGTGAGTTTCCATTACCCACAACGAAAAAGGGAATACGCTCATTTCTTGGAATGGTTGGATACTACAGAAAATTCATTAAGAACTTTGCTGAAGTAGCAGTACCATCAACCTCCATGACACAGAAAGGAAGACCAAATATACTTGTATGGACTGAAGATGCTGTCCAATCCTTTAAAATGTTGAAGGATGCTCTTACTAAGACCCCAGTCCTTATTGCACCGGATTTCGGTAGGAAATTCATCGTGCAGACCGATGCTAGTGACACGGCAATTGGTGCTGTGCTAAGCCAGACAATGGACGGTGACGAACATGCGGTGGCCTATCTAAGCCGGAAACTTCTTCCGCGAGAGCAGAAATATGCAACTATTGAGAAGGAATGTCTTGTGATTGTGTGGGCGATTGATTCGTTACGGTATTACCTGTCAGGGACGACATTTGAAATTGTGACTGACCACAACCCATTGACATGGTTGAATCAAATGCAAAGCAACAATCAGCATCTACTTAGATGGTGTTTGGCACTCCAACCTTACAACTTCATTATAAAGCACAGGAGCGGCAAACAACATGGGAATGCAGATGGATTATCACGCATGTAATTGAAGTGTGTAGGAATTAAACGACAAAAGATATTGGTGTGCATAGTACACTTCAAAAGTGCTTAGAAACCTACTGGGATAGTTCAGGACTCTAGGATTTTTCAAACTTAAGTGTTCTGTTTTTATTTTATAATCAGAATGAATTTATGCAGATATAGACGGTAACCAATTTGTTGGATTTCCTCTATTCTGGATGGTTACTGATGGAATTCAAAACTCTTTTACAGAAGTTAATTGTAGTGACTCTAAGCTTTATGCTTGTTAGTAATAATGTAAGCATTATGCAAGTTTTATCATTTTTCTGATGTATAAAATTGTATTGTATCGAAAACATAAAGTTTCCTCTTAAGAAGGGAGGTGTTATAAGTATGATGTGACCCTTGGTGCTGTATCAGATTTCAGCCTGTTAGTAGAGACATTTGGCCAGAATATTAATGGCAGCATTCTGGATAGTTGATACCAGAGACTGTCAACACCTTCAGCGTCTGTTGTTTATCTTCCCAGGGCTATCTGAGCTTGGACTTCTTGACTTCTGATAAGGCACACATGTTAAATTAATTATAATCCATTATCTGTAGCCCTTTCTAAAACAAGAGTAGAGTGCATGAACAGTTAGTTAAACTCAGGGCTTTGTACTGTAAAAAACACTGGTTATTTCTATCTAGCTTTTGTAAAGATTTTTGCTTTATTCTATATAAAGTGATAGGACCCTTACTTGGTGTTTGTTTGTACTTTGAACCCGAATGTAACACGCATATAAATTCACGTTCTCATCCTAATCATGCGCCGATAACATGTAGAATACGGACATTTGCTTCCTCGATGATAACATCCCCACTGGGAACCAAACCAACTTTATACATAAAATACCATGCTCTAGGTAACATCTTTAATAGCATATTTGAAATTTTGTGGGCTGCGTAAATCGACATATTTCATACTGTTCCTGACTTTCATGTTATTTTACTTACATCATAGATTCATGCACTTGAGCAATACAGTACCGTATCAATGTTTGCATCCTTGTTCAGAACCAATGCTAATATTTCTCTTTGTTAAAGTCTGGGTCATACATACTTCCTTTCTTACACATCTGCACACGTCACGTTATCTCCATGTATATTTTTTTTTTATCATAATTAGATATTCCAGTTTATCAGCTTTATTCTTAACACATTGTTCACAAGAAATTTGTTCCTATTTACCTAAACTCGCTTCTTTCAAACGATGCATCTGCCCTCAGAACCATGACTTTCTTTTCTCTGCCTGTCACAACACAGGTTGATGCCAAAATAAAAATCAGTATAACTATTGTTTACAATAACCATCTGATACTAACCACCAGAAAACGAATGAATTAATCCTTCTCTTATAGACACAACTCGTATCATGAGAATGTATAGCAAACAATCGAACAAAGTCTGTTCATTACTGCATGTTGACTTATAACATCCGTGCCTAGAACCAACAATTCTTGGCGAAAGAAAGTTTATAAAAAGTAGAGTTCCAATAATCGCACATCTTTCAGAACATATGACAATAAGAATCAAATCTTTATTACCGCATATCAATTCACGTTCTCATCACAATCATACGCCGATAACATGTAGAATACGGATATCTACTTCATCGATGATAACATCCCCGCTGGGAACCAAACCAACTTCATATATAAAATACCACGCTCTAGGTAACATCTTTAATAGCATATTTGGGGTGTTTCGAAACACCCAAATCCACCCCAAATCCACCCAAACCCAATAAAATCAACCCCAAATTCCACCCAAATCCACTAAAATGAACCCCGAATCCACCCAAATCCACTAAAATCAACCCCAAGTCTACCCAAATCCAGTAACATCAACCCCAACTCCACCCAAATCCCTTAAAATCAACCCCAATCTAACGAAAATCACCCCAAATCCACCCAAATAACACTAAAATCCACTAAAATCGCAACAATAATCTTTGCCAATATGGTTTGAAAACTGACAATTGTTCTAAATAGGGTTCGAAATTCTGACATGTGTAATCAAAGTCCGTATCATCTTAGGCAAATATTATTTGAATTTTTTTACAAAAATGATTTGGATTATTCGTTTACGGGCCAGTACACATGCCCCATTTTCTTGATGATGTCGTCGGACATAGTCATTAATGTGTTCGGTACATAACAAAAATTTTGCCTGCCTGGTTAGAACCGGTTTACTGCTAGTAACATCTGATGAAAGAAGGACTTTTTACTTAGTTTAGTTAGTAAAAACCGACTTAAACCGGTTTCAACTGGTTCTAACCGGTTTTCACTAGTTGATATTAGTTGAAAGTAGTTCTAAACCGGTTGTAACCGGTTTACTCCTAGTACATTTGATGAAAAAAGAGACTTTTTACTTAGTTTCGGTTTTAAACCGATGAAGATAAAATGAATGAAAACAGAAAAAGAGAAAGATGAGGATAAACATTATTCAAATATTAAAAAACATACCGCCACTATTATGCTGTCATCCTCCATCGTTCAGTGGTAGAGATGACGATATGGTCAGATTGAATGTAGTTCTTTATCACTTTTTTGGACAAGGTTGAACTGCGTGTAACAAATGAAAAAGTTCTGTTTGCACCTGACTAAAAGATAGCAAGAAATCTCTTATAGATGGGAATAAAAGTATGCAACATTTCTTCCAGAATTCCCAGTACTGCACTTGAGAAAATCCAAAATTATAAATATAATATCAGCTTATGAAACAACAGGTCTCATTCATATACTAAGATATATGAGACATGATGATATTGGAAAATACTGCAGTAAATTATTAACTATCGAGAACATCGAGATAGCCACGCGAAATGTTTGGCGATTGTCAGGAGCTTTGCGTATCTCGGTTATCGTCACGTTCATCAACTCGCTACCAACTAAACATGCAGATGACATTAAAACAATTTGTGTGATCAGCAGTTATCCGTCAGCCAGCTTGAACTGATATGAGGGCAATTGTTGAAAAAATTCATTAGGCAAATATTCACCGAGAATAAAACTTTTCCCTCATATTGATATAATGAGGAATTGTGATGAAATTGTAGCCATCGTCGTTGCTGAAAGACTAGGCGGAAAAGATACAACTTACTTCTGGCCGGTGTGTAATCTTCACTCCCGTTTGCATTCTGAGACGGAGCTTCCACTTCTGCTGGATTTTACACACGGCTCGATCAATCTCTTGGCATCCGTTGGTCTACGTGAGACAATACGTAGCTCGAAAGCTAGCTGTTCCTTCTTTCTGGCTCTTTTTTGGAGCATGCTTCCTATTTCTGTCATCCTCAGCTTTGCTAACTTCCTGCTTGAAAGCTAGGCGTCAGATAAGACGGTCAATAACAAAGCTCTCCCATTTGTTGACATCGATGTTGGCCGTCTTTGTGTCCCTCTTGCAAACGTCTTTGTAACGCAGGCGTGGGCGTACAGTTGGTCGTGTACCTTCTGCTAGTTCCCCATATAATATCTCCTTAGCGATGCGGCCCGGGTACATTCTCTTGACATGGCCGAGCCAGCGAAGGCGCCTCTCACTGAGAATGGCGAACATGCTGTTAATGTTGGCGCGTTCTAGAACCTCAGTGTTCGGTACTTTGTCCTGCCACTTGATGTGCATAATGCGCCGCAGACATCTCAGGTGGAAGCTGTTGAATTTTCTCTCGTGACTTGCATAGATGGTCCATGTTTCGCTGCTGTAGAGGACTGAGCTGAGCACTCAGGCTTGGTAGACACGCAGTTTGTTTTTTTCGGTGAAGTTGGAGTTGTTCCATACCCTCTGGTTATGTCTGGGCATCACTGCAGTTGCCTTGGCAATCCTACCATTCACCTTATAATCAATTGAGAGTGAGCTGGAGATGTTGGACCGAGGTATGTGAAGTTCTCGACAACTTCCAAGTTGTATCTATCGATGGTGACAGAGGGAGGGGAGTCTGCACCTTGCGCCATGAGGGGTAGGGTTTCCTCTGGACTGGCCGGTCATCCACCAGCTTTAACCCGAACTCGACAAGCGAAGTTCTCCCAGGTATTTCCGTAAGCACATCAGAATACCCGGACAGCAACGTCTCAATCTCTTCCCGCTGTGCCTCAGTCAGCATGAGGTCACACTTCACCTCCGAGGGTGTATCAGCCCTCGTTAAGGGACAGCTCGGGACAGTGTTGGAGCCTTCCGTATCGACTTCAGCGTCCTCGGTGACTATCGTGGCGATGACAAAATCGCTGACGGTCTCTCTTTCCCGGTATCTCTTAAGCAGATTGGCGTGGTACAATTTCTCCTACGTTGGCAGCCGCATCCGATATGTTTGACCTCCGACCTTCTCGGTGACGACGTATGGACCTTTCCAGGAAACTTGCAATTTGTTGTGTTCTTGGGGAAACAGCAACAACACCTTGTTCCCTACTTCATACTGGATTGGTTTTGTGCGCTTGTTGTAATTCTTCGCCTGACGCGCCTTCGCTCGCTTGAGGTTCTCCTGTGCAAGGGAACAAACTTCCTCCAGTTTGTTGCGCAAGTCCGCGAGGTACTGGTAGGTAGTGCATACCTCCTCTACAGCGTGGTCGTCCGTCCACAGCTGTCTTAGCACGGCGATGACGCCAAGTACAGTCTTCCTGTACAAGGGAGAGAACCCTAAACTCGCTTGTGGTACTTCCCGGTATGCGAAAAGCATGGCAGGCACATACCGATCCCAATCCTTGGGGCGTCCTTCGCACAGCTTTTTGAGCGTGTTCTTTAGGGTCCCGTTTAACCGTTCCACCAGTCCGTTACATGGGGGGTGATACAGTGTAGTCGTGAGGTGCTTAATGGACATTAGTCGGTTCACCTCCGCCATCACACGACTCATGAATTGCGTCCCTTGATAGGTCAGGATCTCGTCGGGTACTCCGACTCTTGACCAATTCCGATTAAATCCATTTGCGACGCGTAGAAAGGGTTCATCGATCAGGGGTGTACTCCCCAAGGGGACGGGTCGATGATCCATTTCCGATGCCATTCTTTGACACTTGTCACAGGAGAGACAGAATCGCTTGACATCACCCTGGACCCCTGGCCAGTAAAATTCTTTGACAAGACGGTCACGCGTCTTGGCAATTCCCATGTGTCCTCCCATGAGATTCTCGTGTGCGAGTTTTAACACTTCACCTTGCTTCTCTTTCGGCACGACAACTTGCTTTAAGTGTTCGCAGCCTTTCCTGGCGTGGCGATACAAGATTCCCTTCTTCTACGCGAACTTCACCGCGCCATTCGGAGTTTCTTTCTCTGTTCCTGCTACAGCATGGTTGTGCAACTGGACCAGAGTTGCGTCTTCTTATTGCAGCTTCCTCAACTCGGCCGGAAGAACGTTACTCACCGGTGACGATGTAACTTCCATCGGCTTCGCTTTCGTCTTCCGACTCTTGGACCTGGTATCCACAGCACTCACTGGTATCGGGGTGCAGGTTTCGGGGTTCGGTTGTGGCAACACATAACGACATCCCCGTATGACGTCATGTGATAGACCATCCAAGCACGCAGCTTCAATTTTCCCCTTCACGTACGGCGAATCGAGGTCAATGCCAGCCACTGGCAATGAGTCACGCGCTGTGTTCGCGTACTGAACTTCGATTACCTCCCCTGGGTAATCCTCGTGCTTAACGTACTTCCTGTTGACTAGGACTGGGACACTACACCCGGTGTCATACAAGATGGTGTCACCTTCTCCGTTGACAGTTGCAGACGCGAGATTTGAAGGATTGCATCTTACTCCCGGCTCGTAATCCTTCCTAGCGACGGCATTCACCTGAGTCTGTCTTCCCTTGGAACAGTCCCTGGCTATATTCCCCGGGCGCTTGCAGTTGTAACACGCCGACCTGCATATCCCACTTTCGGGGGTGAGGCCTGTCTAGGTCTATGGGTGACATCCCTACCTGTAGATCCCCCTCCGGCTCTCCCGTCGCCCTGACGGTTACGGATAGCCGGCTCAACCACCTGGCGCGACTCAGTGGGTCGGGGTTGGTCCGCAGCCCCGGAACTTCCACTCTTCGAGTGCGCCTGTTCGTATCGCTCCGTCGTGCTAGCGATCTCTTCAAGCGTACGGTGCACCCTATCTGCTAGGAAAATTGTCAGCTCGCGACGGTAAGGTGGCGCTCTACAGTTTCGTGCTTTGCATAGGGTTAGAATTTTAAAGAAAAATAATTTTCTGGTATTTCTTCACTGGTTATACTGGCAATATAATAAAGAATTTGTATATCTTAGGTGTTGGGAGAAGAACTTTCAATTCCATTTATTTTGATGTATGATTGATGGGTGTACTTTAGGTTCTAGAGTATACAGCTTGGGCTAACATAAGATGTGCTCAAGTAAACAAACTGCTAGCTCCGCATGGTCATTTTCACTCCCTGGACTTCAGAGGTAAATTGTAGAAAAATGGTACGATAACTTTTTTTTTTACTTTTCAGATATTTTGTAATTTGTTCATAGCACTTTCAAAAGCTGCTATTGCCTACTTCAGCAAATTTCGTTTTCCCTAGTTTAATAACTGCTAAAGTTAGTGTACTTTTGATTAATTTTGGCTAATTTTTCTAGCACATGGGAGCATCCATTTTGTTATAGCATGCGCTTAGATCATTTACAATTTCCACAAGTGCAGTATCCAAAGAAATATCAGCCACATTACATCAAAGTAGCATTGAGATATGCCAACATTATCTCCATTGTGCATGTTACAAATGCAAACAACTTCACCTCACATAGGTCACTATCTGAAAAGTACATATTAACTGGTGAGTAAGTACTCAAGACATAAAACGAAATATATATGACCCAAGCTTACAAAGAGAAATATTAGCATTGGTTCTGAGTACGGATGCAAACATTGATACGGTACGGTGTAGCTCATGTGTTAAGAATAAAGCTGATAAACTGGAACATCTAATTATGAAATAAAATATACATGGAGATAACGTGCGTGACGTGTGCAGATGTGTAAGAAACGAAATATTTATGACCCAGACTTTAACAAAGAGAAATATTAGCATTGGTTCTGAGCACGGATGCAATCATTGATACGGTACTGTATTGCTCAAGTGCGTGAATCTATGATGCAAGAAAAAAAATATGAAAATCAGGAACAGTATGAAATATGTCGATTTACGCAGCCCACAAAATTTCAAATTTGCTATTAAAGATTTTACCTAGAGCATGGTATTTTATGCATGAAGTTGGTTTGGTTCCCAGCGGGGATGTTATCATCGATGAAGTAAATATCCGTATTCTACATGTTATCGGCGTATGATTGTGATGAGAACGTGAATTGATATGCGGTAATAAAGATTTGATTCTTATTGTCATATGTTCTGAAAGATGTGCGATTATTGGAACTCTACTTTTTATAAACTTTCTTTCACCAAGAATTGTTGGTTCTAGGCACGGATGTTATAAGTCAGCATGCAGTAATGAACAGACTTTGTTCGATTGTTTGCTATACATCCTCATGATACGAGTTGTGTCTATAAGAGAAGGATTAATTCATTCGTTTTCTGGTGGTTAGTATCAGATAGTTATTGTTAACAATAGTTATACTGATTTTTATTTTGGCATCAACCTGTGTTGTGACAGGCAGAGAGAAGAAAGTCATGGCTCCGAGCGCAGATGTATCGTTTGAAAGAAGCGAGTTTAGGTAAATAGGAACAAATTTCTTGTGAACAATGTGTTAAGAATAAAGCTGATAAACTGAAATATCTAATTATGAAAAAAAAAAAAAAATGGAGATAATGTGACGTGTGCAGATGTGTAAGAAAGGAATCATTCATGACCCAGACTTTAACAAAGAGAAATATTAGCATTGGTTCTGAGTACGGATGCAAACATTGATACGGTACTGTATTACTCAAGTGCGTGAATCTATGATTTAAGTAAAATAACATGAAAGTCAGGAACAGTATGAAATATGTCGATTTACGCAGCACACGAAATTTCAAATTTGCTATTAAAGATTTTACCTAGAGCATGGTATTTTATGTATGAAGTTGGTTTGGTTCCCAGCGGGGATGTTATCATCGATGAAGTAAATATCCGTATTCTACATGTTATCGGCGTATGATTGTGATGAGAACGTGAATTGATATGCGGTAATAAAGATTTGATTCTTATTGTCATTTGTTCTGAAAGATGTGCGATTATTGGAACTCTACTTTTTATAACTTTCTTTCACCAGGACTTGTTGGTTCTAGGCACGGATGTAATAGGTCAGCTTGCAGTAATGAACAGAATTTGTTCGATTGTTGGCTATTTATCGTCATGATACGATCTGTGTCTATAAGAAAAGGATTAATTCATTTCTTTACTGGTGGTTAGTATCAGATAATTTTTGTAAACAATAGTTATACAGATTTTTATTTTGGCATCGACTGGCGCTGTAACTGGCGATAGTAAGTAGGTCGTGGTAATGAGCGCAGATGCATCGCTTGAAAGAAGCGAGTTTAGGTAACATAAATAGGAAAAAAGGTCTTGTGAACAATGATTTAAGAATAAAGCTGATAAAATGCAATATAGAATGATGGACAAAATGTGAAATGATATACATGAAGATAAGATGACGTGCGCAAATGTGTATGAAACGAAATATAAATGACCCAAGCTTACAAAGAGAAATATTATCTTTGGTTCTGAGTACGGATGCAAACATTGATACGGTACGGTGTAGCTCATGTGTTAAGAATAAAGCTGATAAACTGGAACATCTAATTATGAAAAAAAATATACATGGAGATAACGTGACGTGTGCAGATGTGTAAGAAACGAAATATTTATGACCCAGACTTTAACAAAGAGAAATATTAGCATTGGTTCTGAGCACGGATGCAATCATTGATACGGTACTGTATTGCTCAAGTGCGTGAATCTATGATGCAAGTAAAATAATATGAAAATCAGGAACAGTATGAAATATGTCGATTTACGCAGCACACGAAATTTCAAATTTGCTATTAAAGATTTTACCTAGAGCATGGTATTTTATGTATGAAGTTATTTTGGTTCCCAGTGGGGATGTTATCATCGATGAAGTAAATATCCGTATTCTACATGTTATCGGCGTATGATTGTAAATGAGAACGTGAATTGATATGCGGTAATGAAGATTTGATTCTTATTGTCATATGTTCTGAAAGATGTGCGATTATTGGAACTCTACTTTTTATAAACTTTCTTTCGCCAAGAATTGTTGGTTCTAGGCACGGATGTTATAATTCAGCATGCAGTAATGAACAGACTTTGTTCGATTGTTTGCTATACATCCTCATAATACGAGTTGTGTCTATAAGAGAAGGATTAATTCATTCGTTTTCTGGTGGTTAGTATCAGATGGTTATTGTAAACAATAGTTATACTGATTTTTATTTTGGCATCAACCTGTGTTGTGACAGGCAGAGATAAGAAAGTCATGGTTCTGAGCGCAGATGCATCGTTTGAAAGAAGCGAGTTTAGGTAAATAGGAACAAATTTCTTGTGAACAATGTGTTAAGAATAAAGCTGATAAACTGGAATATCTAATTATGAAAAAAATATAAATGGAGATAATGTAACGTGTGCAGATGTGTAAGAAAGGAAATATTTATGACCCAGACTTTAACAAAGAGAAATATTAGCATTGGTTCTGAGCACGGATGCAAACATTGATACGGTACTGTATTACTCATGTGCGCGAATCTATGATTTAAGTAAAATAACATGAAAGTCAGGAACAGTATGAAATATGTCGATTTACGCAGCCCACAAAATTTCAAATTTGCTATTAAAGATTTTACCTAGAGCATGGTATTTTATGTATGAAGTTATTTTGGTTCCCAGCGGGGATGTTATCATCGGTGAAGTAAATATCCGTATTCTACATGTTATCGGCGTATGATTGTGACGAGAGCGTGAATTGATATGCGGTAATAAAGATTTGATTCTTATTGTCATATGTTCTGAAAGATGTGCGATTATTGGAACTCTACTTTTTATAAACTTTTTTTTTCACCAAGAATTGTTGGTTCTAGGCACGGATGTTATAAGTCAGCATGCAGTAATGAACAGACTTTGTTCGGTTGTTTGCTATACATTCTCATGATACGAGTTGTGTCTATAAGAGAAGGATTAATTCATTCGTTTTCTGGTGTTTAGTATCAGATGGTTATTGTAAACAATAGTTATACTGATTTTTATTTTGGCATCAACCTGTGTTGTGACAGGCAGAGATAATAAAGTCATGGTTCTGAGCGCAGATGCATCGTTTGAAAGAAGCGAGTTTAGGTAAATAGGAACAAATTTCTTGTGAACAATGTGTTAAGAATAAAGCTGATAAACTGGAATATCTAATTATGAAAAAAATATAAATGGAGATAATGTGACGTGTGCAGATGTGTAAGAAAGGAAATATTTATGACCCAGACTTTAACAAAGAGAAATATTAGCATTGGTTCTGAGCACGGATGCAAACATTGATACGGTACTGTATTACTCAAGTGCGTGAATCTATGATTTAAGTAAAATAACATGAAAGTCAGGAACAGTATGAAATATGTCGATTTACGCAGCACACGAAATTTCAAATTTGCTATTAAAGATTTTACCTAGAGCATGGTATTTT
The DNA here is from genome assembly GCA_029339505.1 of Unio delphinus. NCBI lineage: Eukaryota > Metazoa > Mollusca > Bivalvia > Unionida > Unionidae > Unio > Unio delphinus. The sequence goes on from JAQISU010000278.1 coordinate 6,350,061, forward strand.
ATGTATGAAGTTATTTTGGTTCCCAGCGGGGATGTTATCATCGATGAAGTAAATATCCGTATTCTACATGTTATCGGCGTATGATTGTGACGAGAACGTGAATTGATATGCGGTAATAAAGATTTGATTCTTATTGTCATATGTTCTGAAAGATGTGCGATTATTGGAACTCTACTTTTTATAAACTTTCTTTCGCCAAGAATTGTTGGTTCTAGGCACGGATGTTATAAGTCAGCATGCAGTAATGAACAGACTTTGTTCGATTGTTTGCTATACATTCTCATGATACGAGTTGTGTCTATAAGAGAAGGATTAATTCATTCGTTTTCTGGTGGTTAGTATCAGATGGTTATTGTAAACAATAGTTATACTGATTTTTATTTTGGCATCAACCTGTGTTGTGACAGGTAGAGATAAGAAAGTCATGGTTCTGAGCGCAGATGCATCGTTTGAAAGAAGCGAGTTTAGGTAAATAGGAACAAATTTCTTGTGAACAATGTGTTAAGAATAAAGCTGATAAACTGGAATATCTAATTATGAAAAAAATATAAATGGAGATAATGTGACGTGTGCAGATGTGTAAGAAAGGAAATATTTATGACCCAGACTTTAACAAAAAGAAATATTAGCATTGGTTCTGAGCACGGATGCCAACATTGATACGGTACTGTATTACTCAAGTGCGTGAATCTATGATTTAAGTAAAATAACATGAAAGTCAGGAACAGTATGAAATATGTCGATTTACGCAGCACACGAAATTTCAAATTTGCTATTAAAGATTTTACCTAGAGTATGGTATTTTATGTATGAAGTTGTTTTTTTTTTTCGTTAATTTGAACAGGGCTACAAGGATCAGATATTTCTTCTGAGATCTGTATGCGAGACATGTCAATATTTTTAAACATTCTTAAACTATTTGCGTTAATTTGAGGTGAGGATGGTACAAAAAAGACTGCAATACGAAATATAATTAAGTCCATTGTACTAGGAGTTGTTTGTTGGTTGTCAGACTCAGTTTATCTATATTAATAGAGATTCCAAAATTTCCCTTAATTTCACCTCAGTTTCATGCAGGCATAATACGCTCCATAAGGTGCTCTTAGTGGTGCCCTTATTTAATTGCTATCGCGTGCGTATCTGAGAGAGAGAGAGAGAGAGAGAGAGAGAGAGAGAGAGAGAGAGAGAGAGAGAGAGAGAGAGAGAGAGAGATTTTTCATATGCCTTTGCTTTAGCCGTGAAAAAAAAAAATACTTTATATTACAGGACTCCGTGTACAAAGAAATATTGTTATTTTACTTTACTTGAAGAGACAGAGGTAACATATTTATTATCTCTTTCGTGGTTCTAGTTCTTCTTCGTCGTACTAATGTCAATAAAGGGAAATTACTCTTGAATTGGTTCCCAGCGTGGATGTTTGACAGTGGTTCTAGCTGTGGACTTCCGGTTCTTATTGCGGATGTGCACTGCAATACACTGTTGAACGTGAATATTAATCTACATTTAATAATTAGCAATACCACAAAAAGTCGTAAAAAAATTAAACAAAATGGCAAATTTATTGTATATAAAAAAAAAAATGTTATCTCTATAACAATTTAACTATTTCTTTCATTCCTTTTTTTGACAAATATTAACATGGAGCCTAAACAATTCAACAATTCAAATAAATGAGAGAAGTATGTATCATCGCCATTTAATGTTGAAATTGTTTGTTATATATATATATATATATATATATATATATATATATATATATATATATATATATATATATATATATATATATATAAAATTAAAGATATGTGATGCATAGAGTTCGTCTCCGTTGATTATCAGAAATAGGGCCATCTACCAATGCTATAAATCATTGATAGTGACAATGTCCGTATGTGTGTTTTCATTTCTTTTTTTCCGCTTCTTGGCACGTTATTACGAGATTTGGTGCTAATATATGCAATATTGTGGTGTCTTGGGTGGTCTTGTGGTGTCTTGGGGTGTTTAGAGAGACCGATAAAGTACGGCGAAATCTCTGACAACACGAATTACCCTTACTAGTAATACAAGGGTAATTCGTGCTGTCGGAGATTTCGCCGTACTTTATTGATAAAATGTCAGACTCCTGTGCTTATACTATGATAGTTTTACTGGACTGTACAGTAACAGTAGGCTGCGATACGAGCCCCTGTAGCGCTACATAGTACATGTAAGGTATAGCACATGTTGATTTTTTTGTTTAGGTGCTCAGCGTCAGGTCTTACATGTATGATGTAGGACTTATGCCCCTGTGTCTCAAACAAAACATAACTAACCTCGAGATCCACCCAGATGATGTGGTTCTTCATATCTGCTTCAAATCTGGGTCTTTTTTCTTCACTCTCATCTGACATTACTCTTTTGAAGGCGAAAATATTGGATAAATGACGACGGAAACAAACTTTCCGCGCGAAAACGGAACATTGGGTAAACATAATTTTTGATGCAGTTTCGGAATATCTCGCATCAACAAGCAGTTACTCTGCGTAATCGAAAGTAGAAATATTAGATACGTCCCTTAGACAAGTTGTTTTGTTTTGTTGGAAAGGGAAGTGGTTGTTGCTTTTTTCTTCAGATTTCCACCAGACTTTTGTTGAAATGTTCTCTTAATTAGGAAAATTATATATTTGATTGATTTTGTTCTTTTAAGGTTTTATTTGAAGTTTACTTTCAACATGTTGTATAAACCATTCATATCAGATATTTGTAACCATTGATATGCAATTTTCTATGAATTTCAAAAACACTTGCAAAAAGGTGTGAAGGTCATATGCATGTTAATCTGTTGTAGTTTAGAGTTGTCATTGAAGAATAAAATATTTAAGGTTCTCTCCCTAAATCACATCTAGGTGCAAGGGATGAAGTATGTTTTGTAAGCTCCAATTGCTATGTAGTTATTTTATAAAATGCATTTACTTGCTGAAAAGGGAAGACATCTATATTGCTGGCATTTAACATTAAATCACATATTTAAATTCTGATGCATAGACTAGAATTGTGTTGTTTTCACTGTGGTCTTTCACTCACATTTTAACTTAATTTCATCCCTACTTGCATATACACAAATTAAATGAAATTATTCATCAGTTTTTATGTTTTCATGGTGAGTAATCCATACCTATGGATGGTGAGTAATCCATACCTATGGATGGTAAGTAATTCATTCCTAAAAATCCTGTTAACCAAACAAGAAAAACCTATACTTAAACCACATTTTGAAGGCTAGTTCAAAGCAAGAAAAATGTTTATGCAAAGTAGCTAATAAATTTCATAATAATAAACTGGTAATAATTAACTGATCAACTCAGAAGTCATATTTAATTATAAATAAATGACTAATTCACTGCACAAAGTCATAAATTATAAATAACTAATTCAAAACACTAAATCATAGTAAATCATAAATAACTCGCAAATAAATATGGTTAATATCCCATATTTAGATCAGGTAATAACAAACATACATACATACAGACAGACAGACAGACAGACAGACAGACAGACATACATACATGCATACATACATACATCTCATTATGCTTTTGAATTAGTATTATTATTTTTGTTATTATTATTATTATTATTATTATTATTATTATTATTATATGTTCCAGCCTTCATTCACATTTGAGGTCTTTTTCAGAAATACCTTGATTCTATGTTTGAAGGATGTTGCTGAAAGTTCTACTGGAACAAAGACATGAGCAGGTTTAATTTTCCTGATGAACTTTCACAATTTTGCACTTGATGGTCTTACACTTAGAACAGAATTGATTAGCATGGATTAGCAGTAAATTTTATCTTAGGATTTTAATTTCATTACTTATCTCTACAAACCACAGAATGAAGCATTTTATAACTTTTATCTTTGATGAACTGCTGCTATGAGACAAGATTAACACATTACTTGTCATGTAATGTTTCCCAATGCAAAATAAAAACAAAAGTTATCCAAATGACATCAAAACTTTCCTGTATATTGCCATTTGTCTGGCACTGAGTCAAACCTGCATACAACAAAGTAGTATAAGAAAAGTAAAAGTCATTGTGACCTACTTCTTCTTAGAGGAGGGGAACAATACATTATGCAAAAACATTCTGGACACAAAATGAACGTATAAATAACAAAATAATTAGCATAAGCAGTGTAGGTCAGTGTTATTGACTTTCATCTAAAATGGTTTAAAGCAATATGAGGAACATCCTGACTAAGTTCAATGAACACAGCTTACATTGCAGTAGAGAATTGCCAAAATGATTTTAAAAAATATTGGAGTTAATTATTGAACTGAATAATCATTAACATAAGATAAAAGTTTGATGTTTCAAAATTTGGAAAGTGTAGATATTTGTGAATCCGAGCTATTGTTTAGAAAACTTTTTTCTATTCGTTCAGACCTTGACCTCTAACTTATTCAGCCTAAAATTAACAGGATACTTCCGTGTCCCAAGTTTGAACCATCTATAAAGTTTGGTAACTGTATGTAGATGGTGGAGCACTTCAGTTATTGTACAGGAACCATTTTTCTTCTATTAGTAATAGTGGCCTTGACCTTTAACCTTTTGACTTTTAAGTTTGGTAGTTATAAATGATAAAGAACTTCAGTTTTTTTTTTGTGGAAACTGTTTTGCTTTATTCAGTCAGTTACCTTGACCTTTGAGCCTTTGCATCCTAAATTCATAGGGTTCTTCCTCACCTAAAATATGTCTGTAATGTTTGGCAACTGCAGATAAGCTATTGTGTGAAAACCAAATTATTAAATTTACTTGATAGAATAAGAGTAAGAAGGTCTGTATATCTCTCTAGAGTCGCTAATTTAATTTTGTCCTTACCCAATCTACTAATAGATTTTGTTAAAATAATGAACATAATTTTTTAAGAAAATGTATGGGATGATGCACAAGACAAATTGAACAAGATACAAAATAAAAGTGATTTACAAATAGTTGATCTCATCTATTTTGTAAAAATCACAGAAAGTTTTTAAAACTGAGCAGGAATAGTCTCATCTTACATATTTAATGTCTCAAAAAGATTTTCTTTAGGTATACAACTCATTTCTCTTGTTAGTCATATGAGAAAATAATTCCAATTCATTTCTGGGAAGGTGTTTTAAGGCTTGATAATGTGTTGTAGAAAAGGTCAAAATTCATTTCATACAGAAGATTTGATTTAATTCACCACTGCAACAAGCAAATATCTACATATAGATAATATTTTTTTAAATAATTGTTTTACTTAAATTGTATTATAGTTTAGATTTGTTAGCTGATGATGGTGAGCACTGGTCTTTTAAAAGCCATTAAACGATATGACATGAAAGGGTCATTTCTAGATTACTTCTCTTTTACCGAAAATACAAGACAATTGAAAACAAATAATATAACAAAATAAAGAAAATATTACTAAATATAAATATAATATTGACTTGAAAACATACTGTAAATCAATATCCAACTTTTAAGAAATGACATTGATCTGGTGTTTCATAAGGCCCAGGCATATCAGGGTCTATATTGTTCTTTCATCTGATAACACCTACCAAACTGCATAGAGCTAGATCTTCCAGCATATTATGCCATGGCGGATTCGGGTCTATGCAGTTTGCAGTTGGGCAGACTTACAACTGAATTTAGCTCAACTCTAATTGTAAATAACAAGGGAAGTAAACTGTTCTTTGGTACAGTAGAACCTGTCTTGAAAATTATGGTCTCTCAAGACAGGTGGTCTCACATAGCAGTGGTCTTTAAAGATAGGTTTCACTGTATCAAATATGACTTTAAAAATCAGATATTGAGTTATATAATGTGACTCCTGCAATGCAAAAATGTTCCCATTTCATTCATACAAAAAAATGAAATAAATAGGCTTAAAGACTTTCGTTGCAGCATATTGTAGTTGTAATAAATTTAAAGAATATTATCATATGGGTAATACATTTGAAACAAATAATCTCCTGATAATTATTTGAAAATAATTTAATGATCCATGTTAATTTAGCAAGAAAATGTTAACAGCTTAATTACTGATCTTGACTCTAAGAATAGCATTTGAAACTGAATAAAATTGTTCCAAAACCAGAAGACGATGCCTATTTATCATTATTTTCATAGTATTAAGTATTATTTCAATGAATCAGTGAATACAACACAACAACTAGCGAATCCCAAAAATTCCACTCTCATTGCTTCTGTCTTTCTTTCTGTCTATCTGCTGCTGTCTCTCTCTCTTTAATTTTCTGGTGATAGCCTTTCTTTAATCATCAATTTCGGCTCTCTGTCTTTAACCTCCAGATTATATTCTCTTTCTTTTTCTAGTGGTTAGAGCATCTGCTGTGGAAGCGGGAGGTCGTGGGTTTAATCCCTGGTAGAGTCACACCAATGACTTACAAAAATGGTACTAACAGCTGCCTCACTTGGCGCTCAGTACAAAGAGGTTAGTGTTAGGACTGGTTAGCCTGGTGTCAGGATAATGTGACTCGGTGGGACATTATGCTACATGTCTTCAGCATGATGCCCCAGTGCTAGACATCACTATAAACTGCCTCACTGCAGACATCGTAGCAATATGACTTAAATATTGTTAAAATCCTGTTCACACAAACATTCTCTTTCTTTAATTGTCATATCACTGTCTTACTCTTAAAACCTTCAGGTTATAATCTCTTTCTTCTTCATATAAATGTCTTACTCTTAAAACCTTCAGGTTATAATCTCTTTCTTTAATCTTGATATAACTGTCTTACTCTTACAATCTTCAGGTTATAATCTCTTTCTTTAATCTCCTGATTATAATCTTATTAATCTTCAGGTTATAGTCTTTCTCTTTCTTTATTGTTCAGAATATAGTCTCACTAAATCCTATGGTTAGTCTCGCTCTTTATTCATCTGGTTATAGTTTCTCTCTTTGTCAGGTTACAGTTTTTTCTTTAATCTTCAGGTTTTATCTCTATGACACAATATCAATGTATGCCATAAGTCCTATTAATAATGAAACACTCAGACAACAGATTATCTTGTGATTTATATATGTTAGAAATCCTGTATTTAACCAATGTGTACCACTATGTTACTGATAGAGGTAAAGTGACGATTTCAATGATCCCACATACATTTGCAATACTTATCTTGTAAAGGTACTAAATTGTGAAATAAAATAAAATGTAGGCATGTCATGGTGACAAAACAAGAGGTATTTCAACAAACCACATTAATAACTGTTTCCACAATACAGTTTTTTTTACGTATATTATGTGTGTATTTAGCTGACTAGTATTTACATTTGCTGCCATACTTGGTTGGGTGTAGTTTTGGGACCCTGGACCTGACATCCTTGTCCAGAAAAAAAAAAACACACACACACACACACATGCACACACATATGCATGCACATGCACACACACAAAAACACATATGCACACACATGCATGCACATATATATGCACACATACATGCATGCACACACACATACACACACACACACACATATGCACACACACACACATTGGTATGTAGTTATTGACCTTTTTTATTGCTGCCAGCCCAGTGAATTGGGGTTCACTTTGGCAATTCCCATGTCTGTGAGAAACACTGAGGTGGACATGCTTAAATTATGTAGGTATGCTGATGTGAGATATTACATATGCAACAGCTGTCATGAGATCTTGTCCAAATTTATCTAGACATGTTGACTTCCTTGCTGGAATAGTTTACCAAATTTTCAAAACCTTGTTTGTTTGGTATTGCAGATTTTAAAAATATTATGTCAGGTGGATAATTTTTTCTTCACAGAAATATCTCAATCATGCCAGAATGGATGCAATCATGCTAAAATGGAGACAACAATAGTAGAATGGAGACAATCATGCCAGAAAGGTAACAATTATGCTAGAGTTAAGGCAATGAAGATAGAATGGAGGCAATCATGCTAGAAAGGAGGCAATTATGTGAGAAAGGAGGCAATCATGCTAAAATGGAGACAATGATGTCATAAAAGTGGCAATTATGCTAGAGTAAAGGCAATGACGATAGAATGGAGGCAATCCTGCTAGAAAGGAGGCAATCCTGCTAGACAGGAGGCAATCATGCCAGAATGGAGGCAATCATGCAGGAAAGGAGGCAATCATGCTAGAAAGGATGCAATCAAGCTAGGGTAGAGGCAATCATGCTAGAAAAGAGGCACTCATGCTAGAAAGGTGGCAATTATACAAGAATTGAGGCAATGAATCCATAAAGGATGCAATCAAGCTAGAGTGGAGTTAATTACTGGAATGGGCCTGGATTATGAGCAAAATGTTTATGCTCAATGTTAACTTCTGTAATAGACTTGGTAATATTATAATCTCAATAATAAAAGACAGAGTCAATCAAAAATCCAAACATTGTAAATGTAAAACAAATTTTATATTTGTTAAGCCCAATACACACTTGATGACAAAGATATAAATTTTAAATAAATTCAGTTGATTTAAAGCACAACTTGATAAAAGAAACAAAAAATAGTACTTAACAGAAATATTTATTACAAAACTTAAGAATTTGGACAAGAGATATTCCTATCAATAGCGATTTAAGATGATCAAAAATAATGTGATATACATTTGTCACCAGTAGAAATAATATTAAACATTGTCCCAGATTTATTTTCATAAAAAATATTTGTCCATGATTATACAGTCTAACGCAAACTATAAATATTTACGTCCACAAATATACTGACTAATACAAAAATTGAATCCCGTATATATATCTAACACATGAAGAATTTCAAATCATTGCAGTGATTACTTCCCTTCTATTGATTTCATCCTCCAATTTATATATATACTGTTTTTTTAACACTTTTCATAGCTTTGTATTCTAGGGAAACAAATTTTAATTTTAAACTATAAAAAAACTTCTATTGCTCATGTTCCTATCTTAAAGAAAAGTTTTAATATTCACTTAATAAACAAAACTGATGTATTAAGGTGAACAGATTACAAGATCTCTGACCATGGCATCAATTGTGGCATCATTAAAGTAACAAAGAATTTGAGTCTGTGCAATAGCTGTAAAATTAACTCTTCGAGCTAAATAAAAAGAGACCAATACCTCATTCATCGCAGTTATTAAAAATTTTAACTCCACAGATGAATGATTCACTGCAGTATATATATCACGACAATGTGAAAGTATGGAGACAAGCCACAGCCAACATAAACATCTGAATTAAGATTGCTGATCTTTTCAAAAAAGAATTGAGGGGCCCCAAGTAGACGAGTGGTCTATAGCGCTCTCTGTTATTTATCACTGCCATCTCACCTCTGTCTGCGTGGGTTCGAGTCTCAGATTCAGCCAATGTGGGTATGTGAGAAAGCTTGCTAGTAGCTTCTCATGGGTCAGTGGTTCTTTCTGGGGGGTTTCTCCATGTTCTTCCTCCACCACTAATACTGGCCATCATGTATAGCCAATCTTGTGCTGAAAAATGGCATTGAACTCTACAAAAACAAAACAAACAAAGAATTGTTTATCATAACAAGCATTTTCATGAATATGGCACAACAATGGCAGTGTGTTACATGTACTTAAGTCTGGTTTACAGTCTTAGCAAATAACTCTACCTAATACATTTACGGAAATTGGTATCAAGACAACTTATTCCCTAATCGTTTTATGCAGTTATGTTCTGAATAATCTGTGCTTCACCTGCAATCTGAGGTGTATAGCATTTATATCTGACTTTGCAATAATCTTTCATGGCAGTGCTGAAAAGAATTCTGCCATAAAATCATTGTGGCTGGTTGTGTTTAACAGTGTCTTGCTCATGCCATTGCACGTGTATAGTAAAATTGATCCATGTGCAATACTTTTGGCCATAAATGACAGTTGTTTGCCTGTAGCAAAGCTTGCTCAAATAAAGGTTTATAGTATTGATCCAACTATAGATTCAGCTAGTATCAATATTATTGAATAGACTCTCATGTACTTAGTACAGGTGAGTTAACAATGGTATTGCATAGACTCTCATGTACTTAGTACAGGTGAGTTAACAATGGTATTGCATAAGCTTCGCATAGGCAAGTTAACAATGGTATTGCATAGACTCTCATGTACTTAGTACAGGCAAGTTAACAACGGTATTGCATAAGCTTTCATGTACGTTGTACAGGTGAGTTAACAATGGTATTGCATAGACTCATGTACTTAGTACACGTGAGTTAACAATTTTGTTGCATAAGCTCTCATGTACTTTGTACAGACAAGTTAACAATGGAATTGCATAAGCTCTCATGTACTTTGCATGGGCGAGTTCACAATGGCATAACATAAGCTCTCATGTACTTAGTACAGGCGAGTTAACAATGGTATCCGATAAGCTCTCATGTACTCTGTATAGGTGAGTTAACAATGGTATTGCATAAGCTCTCATGTACTTAGTACAGGAGAGTTAACAAAGGTATTCCATAAGCTCTCATGTACTTTGTATAGGTGAGTTAACAACATAATTCTTATGAAGAAAAATCTTTAATCAATTATGCATTTAACAAAGAAATACATATATCATTTTTTATTTTATAAAAAATATAACCCCCTATTAGGTCAAACTCATACACAATTCAATAAAACTCCAAAATATTATACATATAGAATATACTATCAAAAATGAAAACAAGAGCATCATCAGTTAACTTAGGATGTGTCTCACTTTCACTATGTTGTACTTGCCCTTCTGCACCCAATCAGAGAAAATGCTGAATACTAAAGCCCCTATGCCACCATTACATGCAAAAAGTTGTATACACCAAATCATCTGAATAATAATGAATATTGAAAGATTTTGGTCCTAAAAATTTGTTGGGTTTCATTACAACCCTCAAACAGAGAAACCATGCTATTATCATATTTGCATGAATTTATCCAATGTTGAGTGGCATCATCGATGGATCAAATGAATACAGTCAAAAGGCGGAACACAAGATGTTATGACATCACTGTTGTAAACATAGGAAGTCAACACCATGATATGTCTGATAGTCTTCATATCAAGTTTGCCCTTCAAGGTATAGCCTTATTGTCATCAAAAGAATGTTTTTTCTTCTCAGATCCACTTAAATCAATCTGTGTGCCACGTGTGAATGTTGTTATTAGATTAGTCACTCACAGAAATTGTCTAATATATCAGATCACTACCTTTGGAGTACTTTCAAAAAGAATGGAATTACAAGCATGTTGGTTTATTGAGTTAAGGGTGCCACCTCTTATTTCTGAAATGAATATCTGAACATCATTTAAACCTAATTTCTTTTTTCAAGAATGGTTTATGTCTGATAGCATTTATAACCAATCAACTCCTTTCTTCTAAAATTAATTAGATTGGAAGAAAGGTGACATTTATGATATACAGTGGCACTTGGGCTTTAGTGCTGAAACAACATCCATTATGGTCTGAAAATTTATAACCATGTCAAACCATATGTATGCAAGATGAAAAAATATTTTTGAAAAGAAAACCTAAAGAAAAAAAATTAACAAAATATAGAGAATCACTACATCAAACTGATCAATTGCACTAGGGAAAGAAACATTTTAACTGTGAATCAACGAAAGCAAGAAAATATTTCATCTTAAATAATTAACCCATTGATTTTTATGAAACAAGAAAACCTCAAATGGAGATATGGTTGGATGGACAAGCACAAAATATATGTCCCAGTGACCTGGTTTTCACTGATGTCTGTAGTACTCACAATGATACAATTAAATAACAAGTAATCTGATTCCATTGGCAAATGCCTCAGAAATTGAGCTAAATGCAAATGTTTACCAAAATCACTTGATCTTGAATTATAGGTCACTGACTTATATTTCACCAACATCATCTTAAACTAAATGTTTAACTTGCCTTATGTGAGGAAAATTTATTTACTGGCAAATCTTTTGTAAAAGTTCTTCTTTAATTTTCATAGTTATACAACTGATCCAGTATATGATTTTCAATAAGAATACATTTGTGATTTGTGAACCAGACTGCAAAATATAAAAAATGAACCATGCAGCATTATGGTGGAGCTCTACAGTTTCGTACTTTGCATAGGGTTAGGATTTTAAAGAAAAATAATTTTCTGGGATTTCTTCACTGGTTATACTGGCAATATAATAAAGACTTTGTATATCTTAGGTGTTGGGAGAAGAACTTTCAATTCCCTTTATTTTGATGTATGATTGATGGGTGTACTTTAGGTTCTAGAGTATACAGCTTGGGCTAACTTAAGATGGGCTCATGTAAAAAACTGGACTTCAGAGGTAAATTGTAGAAAAATGGTCTGAGAACTTTTATTACTTTTCAGATGTTTTGTAATTTGTTCATTGCACTTTCAGAAGCTGCTATTGCCTACTTCAGCAAAATTCGTTTTACCTAGTTTAATAACTGCTAAAGTTAGTGTACTTTTGATTAATTTTGGCTAATTTTTCAAGCACATGGGAGCATTCATTTTGTTATACCATGTGCTTAGATCATTTACAGTTTCCACAAGTGCAGTATCCAAAGAAATATCAGCCACATTACATCAAAGTAGCATTGAAATATGCCAACATTATCTCCACTGTGCATGTTACAAATGCAAACAACTTCACCTCACATACATCACTACCTGAAAAGTACATACTAACTGTTGAGCGCCCTCTATTATGCATCTGGTCTGTCTGTATGTCTCACGTTGCCAATAATAAATGTTCCAAATGGCTACAATCAAATCATCAACTTGGATAGAATTGGTGGTGAACATAATGATTACAATCAAACTCTACGTCTAACCTCCCCTGATATAATAGAATCAGTTTGGTGAGTAATTAGTCATGCAGTAATTGTTATGGTCACATGAATCAATTATATTGAGCTGATTTCTGAAAATTGAAATACATCATGCTCTTATTTGTATCATTACCATGAAAATCTGATTGTCCATAAACTTGTCTGATCCATTTTATATAGATATTGTGTGTGTGTATATATATATATATATATATATATATATATATATATATATATATATATATATGTATATATATATATATATATATATATATATATATATATATATATATATATATATATATATATTGGCAAAATCCCTTGTAATGCAAGAGATTAAACATGGTCAAAGGCCATAACACCTGTGGTTTTCATCGTAGGAAAGAGATTTCGTAGAACCAACATCCCTCTCCCATTTTGGGACATAACATTATCTAGACAAAAATAAACATTTTAATAAAATTGTTTTATGTGGAGTAAAAAATATGAAATGAAGCATCTATTTATAGATTCCAGCATAATGTAGTGCTTACATTAAAAAACAAAAAATTCCCTATGAACGCAACCTTCAATTTGTTGATTGAATTTACTTCATTTTGATGTATTTCGTTATTCTTTTGTACTTGAGGATTATACATCAAAGAACCATCATCTAAATGTTTTGGAAGATCCTTGCTGTAAAGATATATCCCATGAAATGCATTATATTGTAACACCCCGTGTGTTATTTCGAAAAGACCAAGAGTTTAGGAATAAAAATGCTTTTTATTAAATAATAAAGGTGAGATATAACGTGCTTTTTCAATATCGCAAATCGACTTTACATAAACACAGTGTCCGTCACAACACTATCAACTTGTGAGAATATATAGCAGACTTGGTTATTTAAATGTCAAAAGACACCGTTATAATATACAATAGTTAGGTTAAATTAATGGTATTCTTTAATTCATGTGTATATTAATAGCCTAATTTATTAGATAGGCTGTAATACGTCCTGGCATAGTAGCGTGATATCAGTAAAATAATGATTTTAGTACTAGTGAACTTGAGCAGTGTGGTGGGAGATAGCAGCGGCTTCACAGATTATTACACTATATAATTATAAGGCATTTACGTTCAATACAAATCATGTAATAAATCTACTTAATATTTCTTATAACAATTTGATTCAGGTTTTGGATTTTAAAGTACCAAAGTTAATATCGGTTATGAAAATTACGTAAGTGATAATTTTAGAATACAAGGCCGAAATTATTTTCTACTTAGTTTCTACTTAGATGTTCATACTTTGCCGCTCTGACAGCTATCTGCCAATGCACTGTCTGCACGCGTATTTATAGATTCTTATTCACGTCACATGACCTTAGTTAGCCAATCAATGTTTGTCCTTCTCAGGGCAAGCCATGGCGGTAACCAAGTCAACTGTTCAAACTGTAAGAAAAATCCCTGTGAACGTGCAATTTAGACGGAGTTAAGTTGTCCTCACAGTATCCGTCGTGTGCGTTTTTACTGTTAATCTTATAAATATATTCATACCTATGATTCCGTATAACTGAAAGAAACGGACAAGTAAATTTCAATGCGAATCGAGTCAAAGTAGTGTGTACTGATGATCCAATGAGTCGTGATACGGTTAGAAATAGTCCCTATCAACTGCATACTACAAGTATTTTGCACACTAAGTAACACAACAATTTCTACATAACCAAGAACTTTCAATAATTAACAGTAACATTAGTTCTAACTTATTGTCCAACAAAAGTCTGACAAAGAAAACTGTGATTCTTCGGCTGGGCACATTGATTCCGTCAATATCCTGCATCTCTGCTGTTCCAGTAATAAAACTCCACCGGATGGCTGAATTCATAAGTTTATGTGCTAACATCATTTTTCTCGCTTTGATATTCCCAAAACAGGGAAGGTAAGATAATTCATTTCCTAAACTATTCATGTCAAATTCCAGCACGACACACCTATGGTTCAACATGGAATGACTATGGCACAATAACTGCGAACATGCGAACTTCTTTCTACTTAATGTTGATGTCCCAGTTTGTAGAACTGTTGACGTCTTTAGATGACTTCCTCGACGAATTCGTTAATATTCATGATAACAGCATGACACTTCAGACCAGGGCAAGGTTTTACACTCACATTTAGCATAAGACGCATGATACATATTTATAAAAGATGCATACGGTGATCTAAATGATGGTGGGTGGGTGGCGTACATTCAGGAACGGAAGAAGTAATTCACACACGATAACCGTTTTCAGTGACAGATAAAAATGACATGATCAAATAAGCCAAAGTCTCATAGTTCATCATCATCTAACATCTCAACGTTGAACATCAAATAATCTTGACACATTAATATTAACTGGACAATGTGTATGCAAAACTCCATTCACAGTACCAATATGGTATTACACCCTCCCCACCTTAACTGGTGACCCTCCGGGTCACATACTCTATTCATTGTTGGTATCTATGCTAATTCTCTAGTCTTTGGGTGACTCCGGCTTTTTGGATTAGTTCTATTAAAAAGTCAGTGGTTCTTTCCCTCCTCTCAGCTGCTGCTTCATACATTATTAACATGTTCCTTACTGTTAAGTCTTCAATAGATGAACTCCCAATTGCCATGGATCGTAAAATCTCATAATTGTAATAGTTGGCCTTCCTGTAAATCATCTGTTCTTCTGTCATTACTGGAACCGATGTACCAGGAAGGGCCAACATATTATATTTATCCAATAAAACACCTCTATGTAGAGAAGACGGCAACGGCTTGTCAATGGAATTTTCCAACATCATAGAGGCGTATTCCCACTGGAGTAACTTCTGATCGGAATTCATCTTCTTCCAATCCGTGGGCGGCCAAGGCAACCTACTTGATCCAGTTGGTATGTTCAGAACCGCGTCATCCTGCCATTCCCGTCTGGCTGGTGGGAACAATGGCATACAACCCCATTCCAAAAGGTTGGCTGCCCTCGTTTTGTTTGCCAATACAGGTTGAGTTGACGTGTAGGGCTTGCCTGACCTGACTGGTTTATCTTTTCTCATAGACAGATCTAAGACGTCTTCATCCCGCAGGGGTGTACTGCTTCTTGATTCTGGTGACTGACAGGCTGGTGTTGCTGGATTTGGCTGTCCTGCGGCAGATCAGGTAACATGACTTGGCTTGCTGGTACTGTCACCGGTGCTATTAAACATGGAGAAACAGCAGCTGATGGATTTTTGAATGGTGTTGGTGTGTTTGCCTTCTTTGCTGACATTGCACATCTCTCTGGTAATTGTTTCCTCTTACAACCTAGTCCAAACGTTGGTGGCATAAATCTCATTATCTTAAATAAACTTTTTGTTGATACTCCAAGGAGAGCAACGATCTCTCGCTTCACATCTTCCGCCATTTCCTGACTCCCGTCTCCGTCTGGGAACGAACGACAACTGTCCGAAGTGACTGCCATCATCTTCCTCACTAGGCTGCCTACATCTCTTTCATCATGGCACCGGATGTCAACCTTATACCAAACTTGACTGATCTTATCAAACACCTCTACCACTGAATTTGGAGAATCCATCTTGATCTGGTGGATAGTCAGTTCTCTTCTAATTTCGGGTCTTGATGGAGAGTATGGAGGTGCCACCATGCCGTCAATATCATCATGATAGTCTGGTACAAATGCGCTTTCAGATGAACTATGTCCCGATTTGATAGTTACTTTCTGTTTGGGTTCTTTCTGAGCAGTTAAAGAAGAGGCTCCATGGGGACGCCTAGCTCCGGTGTTGTAGAGTACTTCCCATCCTCTCTGCCACTCAATCCTGGAGCGGGATGTATTTGGGCACTTTCCCACCCAAATTAGTAACCTCACTCTGGCTTGGACAGCCGCACTGCTCTCCTTGGAAGAAGCACCAACAATCTGGTAGTAGTCTTTTGGGTGAAGGGCCATCCAGAAACCATTCCCTTCCCCAAAGAAGTCCAAAGGAACATCATCTATAACCTTATGATGTGACTGCCCGACATGCTGTTTCAGGTCCACCATCCTGCGGAACACCTTTTCTTCATCTGTGCACCAAATGCACACAACACGTAGCCTTGAATGGGGGGCAGCAGCAAGGTGATTCTTTAATTCCCGCCTCCTGACAAATTCCGCTGGACACACCCAACACTTTGAAACTGCTTTTGAGAACATTCTGAAATTTTTTTAAAATCCGTTAGGTTTGATTGTTTTTTTGTTTTGAAATAATTGTTTTTTTTCTTTTGTTTTTACTGACAAGTTAAATCAATATGCTATTAAAAACAGCTCGGCGCTCTGCATTCTCAGTTCTCTATCATCATTTAAAACAAATAAAAACAGTATATATGTAACAATAGCAAGAAAGAGATGTTTGTTTCCTTTTTTTTTTTTCAAATGCTGTTGCTCTTTCCCACCACATATCGCAATTTGAATAGCGAAACACTCAATAATATATTTTCCAATGCTAAAAGTTATCATATTCTATTTTCTGCATCAACTCAGTTGTACCGCAGCCCAACATATTCCATCTGTAGGACCTCATCACAACATTAACTCAAGTAATTGGACACTTCACCATGCAGGTTCCTCTCGTTGTACTTATTTACAACCAGAGAGGACAGGGATCCGGTGGTTTGGCACACAGGTTGATCAGACCTAGCCCAAACCGAACAATCATTGGTAGCGCTACCTTCCCGCTTTGACTCCTCAGAGTCAAACTAATTAAATATCCCCCCGCCTGCACGAAGCCGTCCACCATCATGTAATCTTGTCCTACTCTTGGAACTTCTTTAGCTGCCCTTTTAATTGCCACTCTTGACTCTTTATATCCTTCGATAACAAATTTTAACATATACGGTTCCTGCTATTCAATCTGCAATACGTCTACTTCTGTGGGTAGAACCAAACGGGTATCTTCCTTCCTTTATACTGCAATAGACGGTCAACGTGATATGCTTTTGATGGCTCATTCTTTGATTTCTTTACTAAATAGGTTAAATCGTCTATCTTCTTTGTGATCAGATAAGGTCCTTTCCATTTTGGAATGAACTTCTGGTAGATTCCTATTTTTCTTACTGGATTATGGAGCCAGACTGCTTGTCCAACTTCAAATAACCTTTTCTTTGCCTTTAGATCATAGTATTTCTTCTGGTATTGGGAGCTGACTTTAAGATGCGTACGAGCGATGTGGTGTGATTCCTTCAATCTCAACTGAACATTTTTGACATAATCTGCACTTTCAATTTCAGTGGTGTCCAGGTTGTTCAACTCCGTCGGAATGCCTATTACTGCCTTCATTGGTAATGTAATTTCTCTTCCCAAAGTCATCATGTTTGGTGTAAATCCAGTACTGGCGTTAACTGATGACCTATAGGCCATCAGTACTTGTTGGAGATATTCATCCCATCTGTGTTGATTCTTTTCACAATACATTGATAGCATAGCTGTGAGAGTACGATTGAATCTCTCCACTGTTCCATTCGCTTGGGGATGCATGCTGGTGGTCCTCGTCTTCTTAATGTGAAGAAGATCACACAATTCTTGAAATATCTTTGACTGGAAGTTAGTCCCCTGATCAGAGTGTACTTGAAGTGGTGTGCAAAATCTACTAACAAAGCAGTCAACGAATGCTTTTGCAACTGTTTGAGCTTCCTGATCTGGCAATGGATAAGCTTCTGTCCATTTTGTAAACAGGTCACACATGACAAGGATATATCGGTGTCCATTTTTACTCTTAGGTAATGGACCCAAAATATCCATTGCTACTCGCTCCATTGGCTCTCCAGCTAAATGTTGGCCTAATGGTGCTTTGCGTGATATCTTTGGCGTTTTCCTTGCCACGCAGCTATCGCAGGTTGTGCAGTAGCTTTCTATCTCCCTTCTCATATTTGGCCAGTAAAAGCTGTGCTTGATTTTCTCAAGTGTCTTATCTGCACCCAGATGACCAGCTGATGGAACGTCGTGGAAGTACTTGAGTACATCTGCCCTCATTTTTGTCGGGACAACAAGCTGGTAATGTGTGGTCTTGCCATCTTCACTTATCCATTGACGATACAGCACGCCATCTTTCAGGTGTAGCCTATCCCAACTGCGCCATAACGTCTTCAGCTCTGCTGGACTGCCTGATATATTTGACCACTCAGGTCTGCCAGAATCTTCTTCGGCTGGAACCATGATAGGGGCAATATTGGGATCCTCCAGCTGATCTTGGCGTATTTCGTCGCTGGACCATCCCACCATAATACACTGAGTCGGTTTTAGACCAGCCTCTTTCTGGGTCTTCTGACTTCTAGTTATGACCCTCACTAAGTCAAAATCGTTCTCTTGTACTGGGAAAGAATTCACATCTAAACTTTTCTTCTGAATGTTTTCGTTCGGAGAGACCTGAGCAACGTCGGATGGAGTACCGGATATCTGAAGCATGGGTGATGACTCACTCTTGTAATTTGCAAGTTCAACATCATCATCAGAGATTTCGTCAAATTCTTGTTGCCGCCGGCAAACAGCGCAAGGATTTCGGGATAATGCATCAGCGTTAGAGTGCTTCCTACCAGCTCTATGACTGACATGAAGATTGTAAGTGCCCAGTTCTTGCAGCCACCTTGCAACTTGCCCTGTTGGACATTTCAGATTTTGAATCCAACTCACTGCCGAATTATCCGTGCGTACGAGGACCTCTTGCCCATATAGATAATGATGAAATTTCCGAAGTGCAGAGACTACAGCAAGCAATTCCTTCCTGGTCACACAATATGAGACTTCATGCTTATTTAAGGCTTTGCTCATGTAAGCAATCACCCTTTCATGTCCATCTTGCTCTTGGGAAAGTACAGCTCCAACTGCATACTTACTAGCATCGGTGTCTAAAATAAAGCGAAACCCAGGTTGTGGATAAGCAAGGATTTGAGTAGTGGTCAGGGCTAGTTTCAAAGCATCAAAGGATGCCTGGCACTCCTCCGTCCAAGCAAACTTTACATTTTTCTCACACAACTTATGCAAAGGTCTAGCAGTATCAGCAAAGTTCTTCACAAACCGTCTGTAATAAGAGCATAAACCTAAGAAGCTGCGAACATGCTTAGGATTCTTTGGTTGCGGCCACTCTTGAACAGCTGAAATTTTATCTGGGTCGGTATTCACTCCTTCCTCCGAAACGATATGGCCTAAAAACTTTGCACTGCGTTGGAAGAAGATACATTTTGATGGTTTCAGCTTCAGATTAGACTCCAACAGTCTCTTGAAAATGTGTTCCAAGCGTTCCAAACTCTGAGAAAAGGAAATCGCTGGTGCGAGAATGTCGTCCATGTATATCAAGCATTCTTTCCACTGCAATCCCCTTAATACATCTTCCATTAATCTTTCAAACGTTGAAGGACTTCCAGCAAGTCCAAATGGCATTACAGTAAATTGGTATAGGCCAAGGCCTGTTGCAAACGCTGTTGTCTCTTTATCTTTTGGGTCTAAGCCAATCTGCCAGAATCCTGAGTTGAGATCCATACAATGAAACCATTTTGATCCACTTAAGGCGTCTAGGCATTCATCAACTTTTGGTAATGGATAAGCATCTTTCACAGTTACATCATTCAGTTTTCTATAGTCTACGCAGAAGCGTGTTGATCCATCTTTCTTGGTAACCAAAACTACAGGGGAAGCCCAGGGGCTATTTGATGGTTCAATAATTTTCTGTTTAAGCATATTCTGTATCTCTTGCTCTTCGACTTCTCGTTTCCCAACTGGTTGTCTTCTTGGTGGTTGTCGTATAGGGGCAGCTTGAAGGGTATTGATGCGGTGCAACACTCTGTCAGTGCGCCCTAGATCGTCTTTTGATTTGGAGAAAACATCCTGAAACTCAATGAGTAGTTCCATGAAGGCTTGTTTTTCTTCATTACTCAAATGTTTGGAACTTCTTTGCAACATCTCTTCTAGATGTCCAGGTACCTTGTCCGGAGCATCATCTTGATTCTTTGTAAGAACTGTAGCACACCTCTGTTCTGTCGTTTCTTCTGTGTAAACGGATTCACAAGAGCCCAGCTTCATATTTGGGTATACACTAACATCCGAGTCATTTTCGTTGACGACTTGCAATACTTTGTATTCCTTTCTTGTGTCAATAACGCCTTGAACAATATACAAATGTTCTTTTTCAAAGAGTTCTCTGTTTGATTCGACAAGTCCAATGTCCGAAAGGTGTTCAGTTCCTGGTATAATGACTGGTAGCCACATGTAGGAGTTAGCAGGTATAGTAATAGTACATTTTGCAACAACTCGGCATGACATTGAAACCTCTCCCCCAATCCAACATTGTATATTAGCATAATTGGTCTGAATGCTCAAGTTCTTATAGTCAATTTTACTGGCAAACTTTAGCATAAAATCTTGTCCAAGGATACCTTCAGGCATAATGTCACATACAATCACAAGCTGTGTGTATGGAACACCACCAAACACAATATTCAGTAGAACCTGTCCATAAACTTGCAGATGTTGACCATTTACTCCCTGAACTTCTTGTGGTGCAACCACAAGAGCAGGTCGGTTTTCAAAAGGTATCTTTTGAAACACAGCGTGTGACAGAAGAGTAGAAGTAGAGCCACTGTCAACAAGAAATTTTGCCTCGACACCTTGAATACTTCCAGCCGTATAAAGTCCATTGTCCCATTTTCCTTTAACTTCTCCAACCTGACCTAAACGTTTGTTATCTACAGTTTTATCACATGTCTCTTTAGTCAAATTATTTTCTCTAGGCCATTGTCCTTCCATCAACCCCTGGCCTAATGAGCTGATGGTCTGCTGTTTCCCTGCTGTTTATACTGGGTCTGCTGAGTGTTCGCTCCCTTATAGGTAGATCTTCCAGCTTCCATCTGATTTTGGCACTTTTGGTAAATTGGGCACTTACGGAAGAAATGGTCTAAAGAATGACAGATAAAACAAGATCTGCTTTTAAATGGTTGAGTTTGAGGCTTCGTCTCCCATCTAGATTTATTGTTCATTTCAATTTTATCAAGCTTTTCCATAACTTGTTTCAGGGTAT
Organism: Unio delphinus; assembly: GCA_029339505.1. Classification (NCBI taxonomy): domain Eukaryota; kingdom Metazoa; phylum Mollusca; class Bivalvia; order Unionida; family Unionidae; genus Unio; species Unio delphinus. Next base: position 6,371,938 of record JAQISU010000278.1, read on the forward strand.
TTTCCAGAGAAGGGTCAGATCGACTCTTATTGTACGAACTTGTTTCTTCCGACTGGTCATTTAACCCAGCTACACCTCTGATAATTGACCTCTTTGCATTACCATCCCCAATCACCGCTTCATATCTTTCAATCACATCAACGGCTTCTGCAACAGTTTTGCATTCTCTATCCATACATCTACACTTCGTCTCTAATGAAATCGCTTTGTATAACTGGTTTAGTGCAATGGTTTCTTGTGCAACTGCGCCCAAGTTGAAATAAGCCTTTTGTGCCATCTGACGAAGACTGTCCCCAAGTACTGCTATGGACTCACCAGGTTGACGTTTTCTTGCTTCAAACCTTGAAAGCCATCTGTTTTGCTGACGGGTGCTTCCGAACCTTTGCCCAAGTTTTCCAACCAGAGATAAATATGAATGTTTTTCCTCAACAGACAGACTGATGTAGAACGTTCGTGCAGCACCCCTAAGGCTTGCACTGAGGGCCAGAATTTTGTCACGGTCACTCCATCGTCCGAGTTCCGCGCAGTTCTCAAAGTGGGAAATGTATTCATCCCAGTCGTCGCTCCCGCTATAAGGTGTCGGCTGCATTGACGGACGTGCATGGAAATGAAATCTCTCAACACCATTAAACTCCTGTTTTGCATTGTTTATGGCATACTCATGCCCTTCTCTTTCTATAGATATATCTTCACGAGAATCTTCCCTTCCGTCGACAGGACCCTCGTCATATATAACATCGCCCTGGCCAGCCTCAGATTCACTTATGTCAGCTCTAAATACAACTTCAGGATCAGGAGAATCGGCCATATTATTTTCTTGAAAATTTTTTACACGTTTGTACAGTAATTTACAAATGTCAGTGTCCACCACACTTGCGGTCCAAATTTATCCTGGTCTCTTTAGGTTCGAATCCTGGATGGCAAATATAATTTTTACCATCCCACTTCTGACACCAAAAGTTGTAACACCCCGTGTGTTATTTCGAAAAGACCAAGAGTTTAGGAATAAAAATGCTTTTTATTAAATAATAAAGGTGAGATATAACGTGCTTTTTCAATATCGCAAATCGACTTTACATAAACACAGTGTCCGTCACAACACTATCAACTTGTGAGAATATATAGCAGACTTGGTTATTTAAATGTCAAAAGACACCGTTATAATATACAATAGTTAGGTTAAATTAATGGTATTCTTTAATTCATGTGTATATTAATAGCCTAATTTATTAGATAGGCTGTAATACGTCCTGGCATAGTAGCGTGATATCAGTAAAATAATGATTTTAGTACTAGTGAACTTGAGCTAGCAGCGGCTTCACAGATTATTACACTATATAATTATAAGGCATTTACGTTCAATACAAATCATGTAATAAATCTACTTAATATTTCTTATAACAATTTGATTCAGGTTTTGGATTTTAAAGTACCAAAGTTAATATCGGTTATGAAAATTACGTAAGTGATAATTTTAGAATACAAGGCCGAAATTATTTTCTACTTAGTTTCTACTTAGATGTTCATACTTTGCCGCTCTGACAGCTATCTGCCAATGCACTGTCTGCACGCGTATTTATAGATTCTTATTCACGTCACATGACCTTAGTTAGCCAATCAATGTTTGTCCTTCTCAGGGCAAGCCATGGCGGTAACCAAGTCAACTGTTCAAACTGTAAGAAAAATCCCTGTGAACGTGCAATTTAGACGGAGTTAAGTTGTCCTCACAGTATCCGTGGTGTGCGTTTTTACTGTTAATCTTATAAATATATTCATACCTATGATTCCGTATAACTGAAAGAAACGGACAAGTAAATTTCAATGCGAATCGAGTCAAAGTAGTGTGTACTGATGATCCAATGAGTCGTGATACGGTTAGAAATAGTCCCTATCAACTGCATACTACAAGTATTTTGCACACTAAGTAACACAACAATTTCTACATAACCAAGAACTTTCAATAATTAACAGTAACATTAGTTCTAACTTATTGTCCAACAAAAGTCTGACAAAGAAAACTGTGATTCTTCGGCTGGGCACATTGATTCCGTCAATATCCTGCATCTCTGCTGTTCCAGTAATAAAACTCCACCGGATGGCTGAATTCATAAGTTTATGGGCTAACATCATTTTTCTCGCTTTGATATTCCCAAAACAGGGAAGGTAAGATAATTCATTTCCTAAACTATTCATGTCAAATTCCAGCACGACACACCTATGGTTCAACATGGAATGACTATGGCACAATAACTGCGAACATGCGAACTTCTTTCTACTTAATGTTGATGTCCCAGTTTGTAGAACTGTTGACGTCTTTAGATGACTTCCTCGACGAATTCGTTAATATTCATGATAACAGCATGACACTTCAGACCAGGGCAAGGTTTTACACTCACATTTAGCATAAGACGCATGATACATATTTATAAAAGATGCATACGGTGATCTAAATGATGGTGGGTGGGTGGCGTACATTCAGGAACGGAAGAAGTAATTCACACACGATAACCGTTTTCAGTGACAGATAAAAATGACATGATCAAATAAGCCAAAGTCTCATAGTTCATCATCATCTAACATCTCAACGTTGAACATCAAATAATCTTGACACATTAATATTAACTGGACAATGTGTATGCAAAACTCCATTCACAGTACCAATATGGTATTACAATATCAAATGTGAATGTCATTATAATGATTTAATTTTCTGCTTCCATAAGTAAAACTGGAATCCATTGCATATCTGGGTATAAACTTAAAAGTTTATAATAATATTATATCGTGCTCGAAAAGAGCAAAGTATGATTGTCAAAAACTTTAATGCCCAATGTGAACATCTTTGATGATGCAGTTACTTTCATTGTCATGGATTGGAGGTTAATTTGCAACCTAATCATGATGGTACTGCTCTCGTTGTCATGGCTACAGGAATGATTACTACATCTCTCCATTTGATTGGGAGATAACATGCATGCTGCATCAGCAAATAAATAAGACTTATGGCAACTGACATGGAATTTGGATGAATATTAGGATCGAACAAAAACAAATCCGGGCTTATAGATGATATAAATTTGTTAACAAATGTAAGAAACTAAAAATATAATTATCCTAACCATGGGAATGAATAATACAATTCTTTTACAAATGTAAAATACAACTTTGAATAATACAAGGAATTCAAAAATATTACAAGTACATGTATATGTTAAGAAACAAGTCCTTGAAGCATAGACATATAACATTAGATAACATTTGTGGAAGAAAGAAATGACAATAATAAGCAATCTTGAAAAGATTATACAGCAATAGATAGAAGAAAAAACTTTCTTTGAAATAATGATTATATTTATAGACAAAGACCTCAACAATAAAGAACCTCTGTATACTATAATATCTGATATAACACATGTATTGTCATGGACCTCAATATACTGGATGAATTATATTCTTCTATATAAAGTATCCAGTACAAGATGGCTTCACTTATAACATGTTACACTTGTATGGTTCCTAAACACAGCAGCATTACAGTAGATTTGTTTGTTTGTTTCATTAGGATTTTTAAAGTTGCTTTAAAAAAAATGTCAGTCATATCGCTACGAGGACTGCATTGAGGCAGTTTATAGTGATGTCTAGCACTGGGGCATCATGCCGTGGACATGTAGCATGACGTCCCACCCAGTCACTTTATCCTGACACCAGGCTGACCAGTCCTAACACTAACTTCTCAATGCCGAGTACCAAGTGAGGCAGTTGTTAGTACCATTTTTGTAAGGCATTGGTGTGACTCAACCGGGGATCGAACCCATGATCTCCTGCTTCCATGGATGCTCTAACCACTATGCCACTACTGTATAATTGCTCTAGTACAAGTATAATGATATACTTGTATGGCTGCTGTACATAGTGAGAGACTTGTTACAGTATTAATGTACCCTGATATAGAATAGGTGGCCTATTTCATACATGTTTATGAATCCAGTACACAGCATTAGTGAAAGACAGTTGTATCATATATCATGTACCCTGCTATCATGCTGCCTTGCCTAATGATACAGTATTCCACTTTCTGACCCCTCAATAGTGTAGTGTATCTCACTATAAGACGACCTCACCTATATCACACTAAACTTAATGTTTCCATTACACAATGCTATATTGAGAACTGTGTTTACTATAAGGTGACCTCATCTATATCACACTTAACTTAATGTTTCCATTACACAGTGCTATATTGAGAACTGTGTTTACTGTAAGGTGACCTCATCTATATCACACTACACTTAATGTTTCCATTACACAATGCTATATAGAGAGCTGTGTTTACTATAAGGTGACTTCGCCTATATCACATTACAATTAATGGTTCCATTATACAGTCTCTTATATAATATAACCATTATAACTCACATAATCAAATGTTAGTCGACGATGAAGGCAGTGTGATACTGTTGAAAATTTCAAACTCTTTGAGATGTTTATATTCTTATGGGAGTATGGGAATTTACTAACAATTGTTTGTGTCAAATGTTAGGTTACAATATAATTCTTACAAATTTGTAAAATGCTGATACTACAAAATGATGCATTAATGAAGTCTGAATTCTTCTATAAAGTCTTTTTTTTATTTCCAAAGAAAATTTAAAGTTTTTCTTAAATTTTAGGAAATGATTTTTGAAAAATCAAGAAAATATTCCCAATTTCAATTTGAAACCCACTGACTTTCTTTTCCTCCTGTACTGGAATTCAACTAAAGCCAAAGTTTGATTAAAATTCACTTGCATGTGCTGCATATGTGTTATATACTCAGTGAAGTAGAATAGTGAGAACAATAACCTTTCATTTGATATCAAGGTCAATTAGGTCAGGTTTTCAAAACTCCTTCACAAAATGTAACCATTAGATCATTTTCATTCAGAACTAATTCAATATTACAAGAAGTATTTTAGTGAAACCCTGGTTAATTGCCAAAATATTCTATATTTCCTTCTGAACCAGGTAAACACTGTGAAGACTCGATAAGATAATTTGTTCAGAAGAGGTGTATCCATAAAAAGATTTTCGGAAAGGCCATCAAGGGCAACATTTTCAGAGGTTAGATCAACATTTTAAAATCAGAATAATTATGGTACAGGAAAGATGTGGGGGTTTTTAAGTGCTGTAATGGCTATCAAGTTAGAAGTAGCTGATTTTTAGCGATTTATTACATTTTGGGACCAAGTACATATACTGAAAAGTATTGAAGGGATAAGCTTGTGTCCAAGTGTCCATCCCTTTAAAGAGTAGCTATAATAAGATTTTTCAGGATGACCATCCAGCACCAATAATCAGAACCAATTACACATAGGACCAAATAGATATATAAGGTGTTCAGTAAAAACTCCAGATATACAGGGAAATTGTTCAGAAGTAACTAATGACCATTGGTATTGTTTTCATTTTAAGACTTTCTTACTATTATCAGTGGAAAACCTGTCACTAGAGATAATATTCTGGAAAGCAGCAATTAACAAGATTTTCCAAATGGCCATTGGTACTGTTTTCATTTTGTAGGACCTTCTTACTATTATCAGTGAAAAATCCATGTCATTAGAAATAATATTATGGAAAGGATTTTCAGGATTGCCAATGTAGTCATCTGAACAGCATAATTAAAATTTAAAGATCAAGCAGACATCCCAGATAGTCGTTTAGTGAAAACCTCATGTTAATCTGACCATTTTATCAGAAGTAGCAATAACATAATTTTCAAGATGGACACATCATATTAGTGAAAGCCTTGTGTTGAAATGACCATTTTTTTAAAAAGTAGCAATAATAATATTTTGAAGAAGGCTACCATGCCTAAAATATTCCTACTCAGATTACAACCATTTCCAGTAAAATCAAAGAAAAGTTTAAGACCATCCCTTAAGGAGAATTAGTGAGAAGATTTTCAATATAGCCATTACTGCAGCCATACTGGACACCTGAGAAGGTCCATTTTCATTTAGGACAATGAAAACCATGTGTATATTTGTGTCTGTGAAGTTTCACAGCCAGCCTCCAAGAAGTTTAGGCAGAGAAACAACAACTTGTATGAAAAGATGGATGATGGAAAACAGGCCATTGCATAAGCATGATAGGTAGAGCAAACATTCATGAGGTTGTCTTTAAGAGAGTTAATTAAAATTTCAAGTGCTGATGAATTTTTAGAAATGTAATGAAAGATAATTGTGCATTATTAATTCTGAATGTACTTTAAAGACTTTTTCAAACTGTGGTAGAAGTAATTTATGAGACTTGACCATAAACAGATGCCAGTCCCCCTGGAGATAGATTAGATGCATTTTAATTAGCATTGGATTAAGAGCAATCACCAACCTTTGCTTTACAGATGTTATTGATGACTTGACAGATGAAAACTCACTTCATTTGGCACCTTAACAACCTCTGGTGATTGACAACACCAATGGCATCAATGCATAGATAAAGGTCATTGGACAGAATCCAGAAAAAGTCACAAGTTTTAAATACTTGGTATCAATTGTCACAGATGACGACTCCAACCAGATCTATATTTTCCAGAATCACCTAGACAAGAGCAGCACTGTATAGGTTGAGACCAAATTTAAAGGATTCCAGCAATGCTCTTGGTTCCAAAATAAAAAGCAGATTACAGCTTCATTGTTGTATCCCTATTTCTGAATGCCTGTGAAACATGGACACTCTCAGCAGATCTACAGAGCAATATTCAAACTTTCAAAATGAGAAGCTATTGCAAGATCAAGGGCATCTCATACACTGACCTTGTAACCAATAAAGAGGTAAACAATAGAATCCATCAAGCCATCAGAGAATACAAAGACCTCCTGACCACTGTGGAAAAAACAAAAACTTAAGTCACTGTGGTTGGGTCATGTCATGTGATCATCTGGACTGGCAAAAGCAATCTTGCAAGGTGCAGTGAGAAGGTGCAGAAGAAGATGCAAACAGAAAAGGTGGTGGTAGGACAACATTAAAGAGTGGACAGGCAAGGGGTTTGCAGATTTCCAAAAGACAGTGGAAAACTGGGAAAGATGGATAGAATTGGTGGTGAAATCAACTGTGGTGCACAAACAACCTTTTGGATTACAGGTGGCTATAACTGTCAGGAAATGAATAAATACTAGTGATTTTACTGGTGTATGTTTAAAACAATTACACTTTTATAGGAGACAAGAGGTGCTCAAATCATGCAATTTTTTACATTTGTTAAAGGAGGATAACCCAAAATGAAGTAAAGACTGATTTCAAAGTAATTATGGAAGCATATAGCTTCATATAAAATTTATCAACAACATATAGAAATACATTTACATCTCAAGTGAAAAACAAATCTCATGGCATTAAACATATACCATATACTCCATAACAATATGACTATGTTACTAATTATAACATTCTGAATAAATGATAATGCCTACCGCAAACACTGGGTATCTTTCTGTCTGTGGTTATGTATCACATAAATATATATATAAAAATTCTAAATAGACACTTCCAACATTTTAGTTTTTAATTAAACTCACAATGTCCAATTATGTATGAATTTTTTAAATATACTTACTCTTTGATTAATCAATCTGATTAATGCATCATATGTAAATATCTGAATCAGACATAATACCATATGTACCTGCTTATAGATCTAATTACCTACTTCATTTATCCCTGCTGCCATTGCATAATGTACCAGTAGATCTGGGTCTATACACATTGTTAGTAGTAATAAGTACAAGAAGCAGCATAGTCCTTGATCTGCTGGCACATTATATTATGGCAGGACAAGGTACATATGTTGTTAACAGCTGGATCTGATTTATAAGCAAGTATACATGGTAAGTACACAACCTAACTTTTGGTCTAAACTCTCAAAAATATTTCCCTTACTAAATGTGTGTTTCTCAGTCTTGGCATGCTTTATGAGTGGAAAGAGGGCTTTCCTATGCCTCATTTCTGATGCCCCATAACAATTTAGCTACATGAGTTAAATCACTATATATGTCATGTATCAAAAATAAATCTTACATATGATTTATTCGGCATGACCCTGTTTAGACAGACATATCACCACCAAAGTGGTGAGCTTCAAACATAACAAAGGGAGCTAACTACTCTAGTATGTACTTACATGTGATGGAGACTAATTTTGACATCATCAGTATAAACTTATTATGCTAGGCTTCATAAAATTAAATCAATTAAATTAATTTCTTCCACCATTATCTGAAATTTTTGTGTTTTTTTTCTTCTGTAGAATTGTTTAGGGTCCTGCCTAATTCACAAATTTAAAAACACAATAGATCTTTTTTCTAAATATGCCATAATTTTATATATATATATATATATATATATATATATATATATATATATATATATATATATATATATATATATATATATATATAATTAAAAAGGCATTACATCATGGTACCCAAAGAAGGTAGTGTGCCCAAATCATGCCACTTTAAATTTGGCAGATGCTTAAAATCGTTCAAGACTTTAATTTCTGCAAATTTTATTTGCCGACTCAAAACATTTGTTGATGTCCTCATCTATTATTAATCAAACCAAAAATAGCATAAATAATTGCTTTTAAGTTGAGCTTGACTGAAAACTGTACAAACCAAGATCTGCAGTCACATTAGGAGCTGGCATATCTAGGTCTATGCAGTTTTTTGGACTACTTAGTAGAACGAACAACATGGGATCTGACTTGCTAGTGCATCATATGATGGCAGATCAGGGTCTATATAATTTGTGGTTGGACTCAACAATAAGTTACTATATATACAAGAGTGAACAAATGCTGTTCATTTATAAATCTCTGTGTAATAGGATTACATCACTTTTAGCCAATAATATTTCCTATCTTTTTTAATCGATAAAGTCCAAAACTCCTAATAACAATTATTTTGATATTTTTTCATTCAAGATATACACCAGTGACTTGATGCATCTAATTTATCATTCATTAGCTTTTTCATGTTGCACCCAATGCCTGAAAATGCAAAACTGTGATTGCAACAGATATTCCAAAAAGCAACTATAGACAAAAAATCCTTGCAGATATGCAATTGTCATCTAAAACTGCATGTTTCTATAATGTGCCTTTACATGACTTTTACCAACTATTATTTTATTCCAAAATAATCTAAACTAATAAAACCAAGTACTAAAAAACTTGTTTGTTTCAATTATCCAAATTGTTTGATTCTTTCATAAAGTTAACCAGGCTTAATATTGCCTGTATGATTGTAAAATAATTTGATAATTTTTATGCTGATACATATTTGAATCAATATAACAAGTAATGAAACAATTTAATCAACAATTAGATATAACATAATGGTAAATATGGTGGAAAGTTGTGTGGTCAGATTTGGGTATTCCCACCTGACAACATCACAAATTGTAATTCAAAAATTAAAACACAAGTCCTATCAATGAAAAGTTCCAAGTGAACAGTTCAAATCCCTATTAAAATCCAAGATGGAAGGCTATGCCGTATGGAATAGTCAGTGTTGTACTGATGTGTCAACAATCTTTTGTTGAATCACATATAATATTGTTCCAGTTTTTTAAAGACCGTATAAATTCTGGTCAGTATCTATGTCTAAGAATTAATTTAGAGCTCTTTTGAATTTCCACTGAAAACAATCACTAGAATTTCAATAATTTGAAGAAAATAAAAATTCATCCCCAAACTGGTCACACACAAAAATAAAAAAACCTGACGTATAAAGCGTTAAGACACAACTGGTAGAATTCCTATCATATTATCGGTTATAAGACTAACGAAAACGCAAAACAAAATCCTGGATGGAGGTCAAGAGTTCATCATTCTAGAAAAAATGGAAGTTTGTTACAAACGAACACTTGCCTCACGTGGCGTAGTGCATGTGTGACCTTAAATCAACTCAATGATTCTTACTTTGAGACTTACAAAAATAAAAGTTGTTTAAGGAAACTAACACTCATTTTAGAACAAAGTCAGCAACAAGATACAATGTTTCAGTTATTAGGTATTTACATCAATGAAATACATTTTTTTAAAAATCAATCAAGTCCGACAGAACTGAACTAAATTGTGGAAAAAAAACAACATAAAGTCTAGTGAACACTATTACATTACAATTACATGTAATGGAATAAAACATATTTTCAAACTAACAGACAAACGATTAATTTAAATGTGCATATAACACTATAGTTACTTAGAAATTATACCAAATTGATTCATGTAATGAAATCAGTGAAAAACTCACTTGAAAATTTATCATTAAGCTTGAAAGAATATTTTTATACAAGCCAAAAATGTATCTAAGGATAGCTCGAAAATATGTATTACATTTGCATTGAGAAAGGGGCCCCGAATTGCCGAATGGTCTAAAGCGCTGTCCGTTACGGATCACTGCCATCTCACCTCTGTCTGCGTGGGTACGAGTCTCAGATTCGGCCAATGTGGATATGTGAGAAAGCTTACCAGTAGCTTCTCGTGTGTCGGTGGCTCTTTGAGGGAATTTTCCGGATTCTTCCTCCACCAATAATACTGGCCGCCATGAATAGCCTATATTGTGCTGAAAAATGGAGTTAAACCATTAAAAAAACACTACAAAAACAAAAATACATTGATAAATATACCACAAGAACATAATGTAACTTTTTTCACCGTCCTTTCTGGTGATTCTCTCAACTTCACTTTACGTATTTATTGACTTCAAAACACTTAAGTGTCTGACAATTAGACCGAAAACATGTAAACATATTATGATAGATTTTTTAGTAAAATTAATAAGATTGCCATTTTCTTTAAATTGTATTAAAGTAATGTTTTATTCATTTATATTAAAGTAAGTTTTAAAATATATTAAGATTAATTTCATTTATTTTTAAAGTACAACTATATATGTTTATGGAATGAAAATAGTTGCTGCGCAAGCGAGAAAAAGGCAATGTATATCGCCGTATTGTATAAAACCAGTAGGATAACTAAAGCTATACGAATGTACAATGCTGTATGGAACAAGCGTATTATGTTACTAAAAACATTATACATGCCATTTCGCTGATTCAGCGAGAGCCCTAAGTTTTCTCAGTAAAAATATATAATTCTGCAAACGAGACAAATTTCAAGATTATACATTGGCGAATTTCCAACTCGGTGACTAGAAGTGGGTTAGCATCTCTCTAGTGACGCAAACAAAATGGTTCTGAACAAGCTTCTCTGCTTGGTATACTAAATGATAACCATATTTGGTGTGACGGCGCCAAACGAATATAAATAAACAACAACATTGAGTCTTACCTTAAGTCATATGAAGTAAAACAAAATGGTTCCTGCCTGATGATGAGTAGACGTCTTTTGCTGACCGGTATACTAAGGGTATGACCTTATTTGGTCCTGACTTGAGTCAAATGCGTATAGATAAGTCGCGCAGATCGCCCAAGTCAGTTCTGTATACCGACAAGATAGCAATATGTTCGTCTCTTCATTACAGTTGTTACGTGCTTAGGATCGAATAAGCAGCAACACAGAAAGAGTGAAAACTAACAAGCTTGTATAACTTTAACAATGATTTTATTAAGTACAATTATTTTCATAAAATAAATAAACTTACGGTTTTAGAGAATCAAATCCAACAAATATAGAATTCACAAAATAATCCACTAATGGAATTTCAAGTCCTGATAAATAAATGTTCTAATAGTTCTAGGTTCGAATCTTGACGATGTAATCCAAAATGGCTGACAATGTCACGTGGTACAGTTCTTGTTTTAAATCATCCAAATGAAATTATGAAACATATGTCATTTTTCCAGATAAATAGAATAATTCTTCTTTTCCAACGAATTGACACAGTCCAGAACAATATAACACTCAAACATGAAAATACACAACTAATAACTTACAGCCCAAAGATCCTACTAAAATTAGCTTCTAAAACACAGCTATATATATTGTTTTTCTGAAGTAAACAAGTAATCACGCGCTTTTCTAGAAATTGATAGAAGTTCATGGAAGGTCACAGAAAGAGACTACCTTTACTAAAAATAACATACTCTAGATTTTTCCTACCCCTAAGAACTAAAAATAAAAATGTTGTCCTTGAAATTGACCAATAGATTTAAAGGCTTGTTGACAATGTCTAAAGCAAGGTCAGGATTTAGGTCAAACAAGCCAAGGTCAAAACTTGTTTACAATTAGAGAATCTAAGTCAGCCTGAACATTCTAGAAAAAATCTCCCAATCAATTCATTTTAAAGGCAAAATAACAAATTTGGATTTAACATTTAAAAAAAATAAATAAATTAAATCCAATAGCCGTAACACCTTCCCCCATAAAATAAAAAGAAAGGTTTATATGATAAAACTTTCTTTTTATCACAAACCAATTTACATCTGAGATTAAAAATTATACAATATAATGAATTATACACGGGAAAGAGCGTCAACCCTTATATTATCAAGAAATAGCCTCAAATTTTTAACTTGTCCATGTCCCACAAAATATCCTAGGAAAAACACATAAGCACAGCAGAACTCACTTTTAGACAAATTAATTGTCAAACATACATTAGTGAGTCTGTTAAAGAATTATTGAATTGTTGCTAGATGTTCTCTCCAGGTGTCGTTGTAAATGATGACGTCACAAATCTCTAGACCAGAGATGAACATTTTTATGAGACGTTGAAATGGACTTTCTTTATATTGGTAGAGTCCTTTTGGAGTCGCAATATTGAGTTTTCCTTTGCCCTTTCCATAGTGGAATCTGCCAAAATCCTTTCAGAAGGTCAGAATTTGGTGACGTACTTGGCATTCCCAATTTTATCAATAGAATAGTCATTTCTTGTTAATGGGAATGAATCTGTTTCTGTCACTCTGTTCACCTTCCTTTAATCAGTACACATACGGAGAGTTTTATCTGGTTTAGGAACAAATATGCATAGTGAACTCCAATCACTTTTACTGGGCTTGATAAAATCATTCTCCAGCAAATACTGAATTTCCTTTTTCAAATATTCCTGTTTGAGTGGACTCGTCCAGCATGGATGCTGTTTAGAATTTTCAATTTCAACGTCATGAAAATTTTGTTTGTCCTGGTAAGAATATCTGGACATAAGTGCTCATATAATAATAACTTTCAGTTCATTTCTTTCTTGCACTTGCAAATATGAAAGTTTCTGGTCTAGATTTTTTTTATAATTTCTGAATTCCAACAATTCGTAGCTCCAATATCAGTCGAATCCTGCGATATTTCTTCACCGAGTGGGACAGGCAGAACTAAATTAGTTACATATTTAACATGGCTATCTCTTTCAATATACTGGTACTCCTATAATTAATTTAGATCCCAGGAGCACTAATACTATAATTTAACTAATTCATTTTCTTCTTAACTTTGTAAGGGCCATAATATCTAATTTGAAGTAAAGTAAGAAGAATGAATAAGAGTAACACAACTCCATTATCAGACTCAAAAGTTCTCTCCCTTGTATTTCTTTCAAACCTTAGCTTCATTTTTAACTTTAATTGATTACTTGACTTGGTCTTAGGTAAGGGACCTACACAATCTACCATAATTCTACTAAAACTTTCATCAAACGTAGGAATAGGTTGCAGATGAGCCTTACGTATCTTCTGATTGGGTTTTCCTACCAGTTGACAAGCATAACAAGATCTACAATATTTGACAACATCACTTTTAATTTCTGGCCAATAGAAGTGAGTCAAGATCTTGTGATACATTTTATTAATCCCTAAATGACCAGCCAAAGGAGTTTCATGGGCCAGATTAAGTATTTCCTTTCTGTAAGGTTTTGGAACTACTATTTGATAGTTCACTGACCATTCATCACCAGCAGGTACCTTGGGAGGTCTCCATTTTCTCATAAGAATTCCATTTTTAATGAAATAACAGACAGGAACTTCAATAACTTCAGTCTCATTTATGACCCTTTGAAACAAACAGGAGATCTCAGGATCTTTTTCCTGTTCAACGACAAGTGACTGTCGTTTATCACCCTGATTAAGAGAATGAGTTATTAAAAGAGGATCACTATGATCAATACCTTCTGATTGATCTAAACCAAGAGTAAAAGTGATCTCATCAAAACCCTGACCTATACAAGTGCCAGTTGAAGGAATGCTGTCTTCTGTAACATCACTCTCAAAATCATCAACCTGATTAAAATAAAGAGAATGAGTTGTCAAAAGAGGATCACTATGATCAATACTTTCTGATTGATCTGAACCAAGAGTGAAAGTGACCTCATCAAAAACCTGACCTTTACAAGCGTCATTTGAAGGTATACTGGCTTTTCAACATAAGTCTGACCCACGCAGATATCAGATAAGGGAATGCTGCCCTCAATAACATAAGCCTGACCCATGCATTTGTCAACGAAGGGAATACTGCCCTTTTCAACTTCATTCTCAAGAGCTTTCTTTACCATAGCTCTAGTAACTGTACAAGCTTGAAATATATCAGGGATTTCTTTTCAATTAGATCAACTTTCTGATCCAAATTAGGCTTGTCAGTCACAAGTGGATTAACCACAACCTTGTCTCCAGCTAAGTCGTTGCCTAGCAATAAATCTATTCCCTCAACAGGTAAAACCGAGACTGTTCCGATTGTCACAGGTCCTGACACTAAGTCTGATGACAAATTTACACAATGGAGAGGAACATTAACAAAGCAGCACTCCAACCCCTGAATAAGAACACTTTCATTAGAAGAAGACTTCTCAGATAAAGGCAAAGTACCTGATAATAAAAGACTCTGAGAGGCTCCTGTGTCCCTTAAAACTTTAATAGGGGTGGGATTGGCTGAATCACCCAAAAGTGATACAGAACCCTTCGATATGAATGGCTCATAATTCTCCATATCAAAATCAGACTGGGATTTATTAGACCCAACAAATGTATTGCTTTCAATACATGACTGTGACCTTGACCTCTTGTAAATAAGAGCATTTGGAACTGGTCTATCTTGATTCTGTTGCCTATTTTTCAATTTGTAGCAATCAGAAATAACGTGTCCTTTTTTCTTGCAAAAATTACACGTCGGAAGAGACAAGGATCTAGAATCAAACTTCTCTGAAGTCTGATTTTTGAAAGTTGTGTTAGTTTGAGTTTTAGAAGGGCTTGAATTAGGCGGAAATTCTTTTCTGCCATTAAATTGTTGAGTAGAAGTCTTGTTAACAAAAGGAACTTTATGTGTCAAAGAATATTCGTCAGCAGCTCGAGCAGCATTTTCCAAGGTTTCAATCTGATGCTCCTCAAGATAAGTTTTAACATCACTATGAACACAGTTTTTGAACTCTTCAATTAATATAATTTGCTTGAGATTTTGATAATCTTGCTCGACTTTCTTGGCTAAACACCATCTATCAAACAACTGCTCTTTTTGTCTAGCAAATTCGACATGAGTTTGTCCAGCTTCTTTTCTGTAATTTCTAAATTTTTGCCTATAAGCTTCAGGAACTAACTCATAACCTCTTAAAATGCATTCTTTAACTACGTCATAATCACCACTTTGCTGAACAGACAGTGAAGTGTAAATCTCACTAGCCTTACCAGTAATTACACATTGTAGCAACTGAGTCCAATTCTCTCTTGGCCACTTTAAATTTTCTGCAACTTTTTCAAAAAGAATGAAATATTTATCTACTTCTTTTTCTTTAAAAGGGGGCACTAATCTAATATTCCTTGCTAAATCAAAATTTTGATTTGAAGTATGACGGTGATTCTCACTTGCCAGCTCTAATTCTTTCATTTTACACTGATATTCCCTTTCTTCCTTCTCTCTGTCTCGTTCAATTTGTTTTTCTTGTAACCTTTCCTATCTCTCTCTTTCTCCTCTTTTTCAAATTGTAATTGTCTTTCTTTCTCTCTTTCATGAAATTCCAGCTTCTTAAACTCTAATTCAGATTGTAATTGTCTTTCTTTATCCCTCTCTTGTCTCTCTCTCCTCTTTTTCAGATTGTAATTGTCTCTCTTTCTCCTCTTTTTCAGATTGTAATTGTCTCTCTTTCTCCTCTCTCTCTCTATCAATCCGCATTCGCTCTTTTTGTAATTCAATTTGCTTTTCTTTCTCCCTTTCCTGTCTCTCTTTCTCCTTTTCCTGAAACTCCAGCCTCTTTAACTCTAATTCACTCTCTCTCTGAAATTCCAGCTTCTTCAACTCTAATTCCATCTTGAATTTTAATTCTAATTCCTTCAGTTTAATGTCAGAGTCTGGTGTAGACTTACTGACTGGAATCAAAGCATTTTGTTCCAAAACATCCTGTTCTACCAAATATTGGACCAAAATCCTTTTGATATCTTGTTTCGTTAAAGAAGCCTTCACTTCGGAAAGATCGTATTTCCTGGCAAGTTGAACCAACTCGTCTTTTTTGAAAAGATCTAATTGCTCCTGGGTAGGATTAGAAAGAAATATCTCTACCTTAGATGTCATTTTGATACAAGCGTGTTAGCCTCACTAAAGATTTGAAATTTTCAAAAACTAAGGGAAATTCAAATTTAAATTCAAATTTATTTAAATCTCAATCTCAATCTCAATCCCGAGACGATAGCCGCTAATTCTATGTTACGTGCTTAGGCTCGAATAAGCAGCAGCACAGAAAGAGTGAAAACTAACAAGCTTGTATAACTTTAACAATGATTTTATTAAGTACAATTATTTTCATAAAATAAATAAACTTACAGTTTTAGAGAATCAAATCCAACAAATATAGAATTCACAAAATAATCCACTAATGGAATTTCAAGTCCTGATAAATAAATGTTCTAATAGTTCCAGGTTCGAATCTTGACGATATAATCCAAAATGGCTGACAATGTCACGTGGTACAGTTCTTGTTTTAAATCATCCAAATGAAATTATGAAACATATGTCCTTTTTCCAGATAAATAGAATAATTCTTCTTTTCCAACGAATATAACACTCAAACATGAAAATACACAACTAATAACTTACAGCCCAAAGATTCTACTAAAATTAGCTTCTAAAACACAGCTATATATATTGTTTTTCTGAAGTAAACAAGTAATCACACGCTTTTCTAGAAATTGATAGAAGTTCATGGAAGGTCACAGAAAGAGACTACCTTTACTAAAAATAACATACTCTAGATTTTTCCTACCCCTAAGAACTAAAAATAAAAATGTTGTCCTTGAAATTGACCAATAGATTTAAAGGCTTGTTGACAATGTATAAAGCAAGGTCAGGATTTAGGTCAAACAAGCCAAGGTCAAAACTTGTTTACAATTAGAGAATCTAAGTCAGCCTGAACATTCTAGAAAAAATCTCCCAATCAATTCATTTTAAAGGCCAAATAACAAATTTGGATTTAACATTTAAAAAAAATAAATAAATTAAATCCAATAGCCGTAACACAGGTAAGAACTGTATATGTCGTAAACTTCTTTCAGAAATAAGTACTTTTAATGTTGAGATTGTAATGGTAAAATTGATACGTTAGCAGCATTGTTCACTATATATTGTAATGGAATGTCTAAATGTTTTAAAGAATTTATATTTAATTATATCTATAGTAAATTTTATTGTAAAAGTTGAATTTGCTACCAACTTCTTGTTTAGATTTAATGTTGAAATAAAGTATTCTTTAAGTAAGAAAGAATAATATCTAACAACATATTTTAAATCAATATTCTATTTTAAAATGAGTAAAATGCATTTCTTAAAATTAATTGTGGCATTAATAACAGTTATTACACTTTATACTTTGGCTATTTTGAAATTGATCGAGAATTAACTATTTGTATAATATTCTAAAATGCAAAAATTATACGAATGAATGAATTTGGAAAGCTTTAAAAGAAAAGTGTTATTTTATATGTATTTCATGAGTTTTGATTTAAAGTTTATAGATGTGGTCTAGAATGTAGTAATATATGTGTGTTAATTATTTAAATAAAGTTCTGTATACCGACAAGATAGCAATATGTTCGTCTCTTCATTACAGATCCGATTCCGTACCTAAATTTCCCCAAGGCATTTCTATCATCATGTGACATCCTTTATTTAGGAACTCGTTCGTCATTTCTTCTTTCTATCGTCCTGAGTTCCTAGTATGTGTTTATGAGAACAAGCCGTTATATACCATTTATTTTCTAAAAGATATCGATATAGCATGGAAGGGGAGTAAACACTGCCCTGAAAGTATATTTCCAATGTAACATAAACCCTAGTGAATGTATCAAATTTGTATGAACATTTGCTAAAACTCCAAGACAACAACAACAGATAAAAAATAAAGCGTATGGCTCAGTTAATAGCGGGTGTGTGGGACGGTGGTGTTTTGTGGAGACACAGGTACATGATTGAGACAAGTGGAGGGAATTGGCCACATGTTCAGCAGCACAGTGCCTCAACGAGCACACTAGGTCAAGAGACTGATGATGATGATGATGATGATGATGATGATGATGATGATGATGATGGGATGGTGGTGGAGAGTGTCGGCATGCCTGTAGCATGGAATCCACATATATACAAGCGTGGTTTAAATGACAACTTAAGAAATAAAGAAAACTCACCTCCGTTCACAAGTGAATGTGGACACAAATCGGTCTCCAAACTGACAGAACTTTATCCAACCACTGCATATTTGCGCGGTAAATATTTGATGCTATTCTGACTCAAAATGAAATTTGTTTAATATTTTGTTATTTACTGTTCCATGTCAAGTACTGCAAATATCCGGTCACAAGAAATATTACAGTTATTTTGGGAATTTTTTTCATGCAGTAAACCTTCTTTCACTTGAATATTGCAACAATGTTATATTACATTGTGACAGGGACATGTTATGTAACGTAAACATGGATCGTTTACTGCATTGTGACTGAATCAAACAATGTGACATCATTCACATTAATTATTCTGTGTTAAAAAATGCTTTCCTCTGTGTGAAAACGTTTTGTGTATTCGGATGGGCGCGTGTTCTTTGTAATTTGTAAGAAAAGTATAAGTTTCACTTAAACGGTAATAATAGTACAACTTTGTTTGGGACTATTTTACGCACAAAAAATGTGTAACTCCTGTCAGAAAGAACGAAATTATTCGCTTTTCTTTCTACCTAAATAATTTCATCTGAAATAAAAAGTATGATGAATAGAATCTCAAATGGGTAATTATGTAATAATAAATTTGTAAAACTCCTTTCGTAAACTCAATATTAAATGTTTTCCCAGTTAATATGTTCAATTCATTGTTATACGTTATGCGCACGAGTTTGCTGTCAGATTCATTCATTGTTCTATTATATTATAACAAACATCTCATTCACAAGACTGCGTTTGATGTCTTCACTAAAATTTAATCTTAACCCAGCTTCATCCTCTTAAAAGAAGAGCAAATGTAAGGATCACAAAACTTACAAACCTCTGCCGGAACCTACTTTGTTGAATGGGATTGTCCGACATTCACAATAAATTAAAATAAGAATATTTTTGTGTACAAAAATTATATTGGGCCAATACTGAATTCGTTGAGATCTATTGTAACCAAAAACCACTATACGCCACTTATCTCCAATGATAACTGTAAGACGTTGTATAAAGGGCCTACGGTTTTACCATGTATTTTATTGACGCTTGGGGAGATAAAGAGAAGGAGACAGACATACAGACATAACTATCAAACTGAAATAATGTTGTTTTAACACAGATGTACCGTCGACGAGATATCAACACAAATGAACAGATCTTACTGCAAAATTGTACCGGAGGTGGTAGTACTTTCAGATGGTGGATGGTACTATAACGAAATCAAGTACTTTGATTATAAGTTGTGCCATATTGGTACGGAATATTGAAGAACTATTTCGGACATTCGGGTCCCACGACGTCCAAAACTGCATATAATATCGGCTGATGTATTGAAAATTGATAGCTAACTTTTTTATTTTTACAATAGGGGAACAAAACGTAGAGGAATTTTAAAGGTTGCAATATCTTATAATACATTAGAGTCAAACTTTTGATGCCAGAGGACTTAAGATCATTTTCATCTAACGTATTAATACAAAACTTGAACTAGTAAGAAGATAAAATATGACATAGACTGTTATATACATATAAATTCAAAATGCTACAAGATCTTTACTTTATCAAAATTTGCAAATGAAAAAAACAACAGTGGAAAGCAAGAGAGAGAGAGAGAGAGAGAGAGAGACAGACAGACAGACAGACAGACAGAGAGACAGATGACGTTGAAGAAAAAGACAATAAATCTGAAAAGCAAAGCTAGTGAATAAATAAAGAATGAAAAGTACAAATAAAGAACAGAAATGTTGTACTGTTCCGAGGAGATTCGAATCCGGCAGGCCCATATATACGTCCTTGCTAATGATGAAGAAAGCTGGTGTGACCCCTGCTCAAGAGGTCGTACACACCATCACTAAATGCCCATGTTGAATTGGTTAGTAAGACGCATTGCATAAACGTCTTTGATTGGGATTAATATAAGAAATAGCTATCTACTTCATTTTCTTGCATACCCGAACCAATTAAGTCACAATGTGAACAATATGACAATACCCGGATTACTACTGGGGCTGCTTCCTCAAGGGCACTGTATTCTTAACATTTATCCCTGCAAAAAATGCAGAATAACCTTATCACAAATTCCCTGTAAAACAATGGATGTAAATGCAAGCTTAGTGACTGATGTGATATTGTTGATAACTTCTTGAACTTTTTCTTTCTTGACCAATGTTAAATATATATTTCAATATAAACATGATCAAATGTGTCTAGTTTCTAAACGGATAATAGAAATACCGAGCCGATTTAAGTGAATATCTAGATAAAACTCATAATATATACTCCTTTGATAAAGTCCATTTTATTTATCACGTTTGCGAAATCCAAATAACTGAGAAATATAGCAAATTTATCTTTTAGCTCCCCCTAGCATGCACATTAGGCCCAACATTATATCGAAGAAAGAGATACAAAAGTCAAGATACATGTTATCGCTGTGAGGAGAAAAGACACTCGGCTTCCGAGTGCCTTAATACATATAAAAGAAGAAACAGAAGCAAGATGGGAAAGCGGAGAGGTTTTATGAAGAAGACTAAAATGATGAGGAGGAAGAACATGTGCTAGTGAAGAGATGGAAATGGTAAAATTGACAACTTGGGCCGATGCGCTGGACCTGATGTGAAATTTTATACTAAGTTCTAAAAGAGAATAGTTCAAAAAGAAAACGTAAGTATCTCTTGGTCTTACCTTTTTAATAATACAGATTTTGTGTTTTGTTTTTATTGACTTTGCGTGAATATGTGCATTTTCACTTCTCTCTATCCCTCTGGGTCATTGTTTAGATGGAATTGAAATGGAGGAGTGTGTTTCGTTCACGTACGCACTTTAGGCATACAAGTGGATAATATATATTCAGTTTGTTCATCCATTATTTTGTGCCTTGATGTTTTCTAAAATGACACATCAAATTATTATGAAAAACGTGAAATTTGTCAAACATACATTTCGACCTCAAGGTTTGTCAAGTGAACTAAGTATACTTCAAACATGGATGTGACAAGATCGTCTTCGTTTTCACAGGAGTTTCCTTTACATTACTTATACCTGGCACTCCTTTCCATTTCGTCGCTCCCCGTTTAGTTGAGCTAGGATGGAGAGAGAGAGAGAGAGAGAGAGAGAGAGAGAGAGAGAGAGAGAGAGAGACAGACAGACAGACAGACAGACAGAGAAGCTATCGAAAAAAAATAGTTTAGACAAAGATGCTTTGGTGACAATATATCAACTAAATGAACAGATTTTACCCAAAGTTTTACTTTATGTGGTTATACTAATATATGGTAGATATTACCATAGTAAAGCTTTGAATTTTGTCACGTGGAACACATCAGGATTATGCCATGAGTATCTTGTCTAAGTTGTGTAGAAATTGTACCGAAATTAATTATTCGTCCACAAAACTGATCTTCAATTAGAAGCCACTGGATTTATTCAGTCATCGTACGCGTTAGGTACAAGTCACTTTCTCACAGAGAAAATATATAACAGGAATGCTATTATATCAATATAGTTATCTCAACGGTGCTTAGTGCTACATAAAGAAAATATTATTTCCATGCAGAAAGATTATGTCTAAGTGCTAAAGTATATATCCATTTCATTGGATTAACAATGCGGCTATATCCTATTCCACTAAATACAAATATATGAATTCAAATAAAATATATAGTTATTGTGAATTTATTAGATTCGAATTCCGACGAATCTTTAATTGGAATAAAGCGTGCACTTTCGACTTATTCAATATCAAAAATTATAATTTGTTACGCATTAGACACATCATTCGTGTATAAAAGAATGTTTTCTGGGTTTAACTTTTATCCGCGTGCACTGGCGATTGACATACAGATGATCGTGTACTACGCTTGTATTAATAAAGGAGAGACTAGTTTATTTTTAATCGATCTTCATTTCTTCTCTTTCCATTTTTTTTAGTATTGAGGTTTCTGAGGAAACATAACATAATACAAGTAAAGTCAATAACTTTTGAATTTCTAGAAAATGATTTAATAACAGGATTATATCGGATCTCACTCATTTTTCATCTTCGTGATTATTTTGTAAATGTATGCCATCAGAACCAGTTTATTTATTTTAGTTGCGATTGCATTTATATTAATTAGTACATATCTTTCATTCTTTGTCAAGTCTAACCATCAAAACCCTTTAAAATATAGATGGAAACTGTCTGTAGTCAATTCATGTGAAAACCCACAAAAATAGCACGTTTTAGTTGTGGGTGGGTGTCACACATGTAAAATTAAACTTATCTGTGTACACTAGGACAGGTTTAGGATGTGTTAATTGGTTAGTTAAATACCTTGTACAGCTTGTAAATTCTATGCAAATTTAATTTTATTACTCTTATTTCAATAACAAAACGTATTAATCTCCGAACCCTTGTGTTCAAACATTGTGATATATTTCGAAGCAGGATTTTCAAGTGGTAATTGCGATGATTGTTTTATTTCGGAGTTATTAGTGGCTACGTATAACTACTAATCAACATGTCACTCCTTGACAATTATAAACCGTGTTTAAATCATTACATTTTATTATGTTATGTAAGATTCTCTTAAGTGCAATTTTTGGATTTCTTACATTTTTGGTCATACTGTTAAATGCAACCGTGGATATAAGTTTGGCATACACATCGTTGCAAGAGGTTAATGGCTTATAGCTGATTGTTTTTCTTTTCTTCATCCAGTCATTTCTTGAATTTGCTTAATGCTGTTGAAATTGTCAGCAGGAACAGAAATACAGATTGCTTCCAACTATGCTACGAATGAGACGTTGTATGGAACATGAGTCGTATTACGGAATTATTCGGTATGTAATCGATTAATGCGTTGACCTTAACAACTTGCTCGCTGTTGATATAAGTTGGCACTCTTCCTTGCCAGTCTATCAGTTAATTAAGAGTTTAACGTTGTTTTTTCTGCGTTCATCGTGGTATGAACTATCAGTTGCCGACTCACACAGCAAATAACGCCCGAAGGGCGTTATGTAAGCTGTGTGAGTCGGCAACTGACAGTTCATACCACGATGAACGCAGAAAAAACAACGTTAAACTCTTATAATTGAAATTTCATTTGTTTGCTATGTTATTTTGTTTCCATCAGTAAGAAACATAAATCTTAACTGAGCGTAGTAATACATAATTTGGTGTTTTTTTTACGTAGCTATTTATAGCACTTGGGGTTGTCCTGCCTGATCGTAATAAGGTCATCATAATACCAGTCCTTGATTCATAGGAAAATGATGTATGGAATTTGCTGCCGTGATTTTGATAATTTACCTTAATGAACACGTGTATTCAAAGTGGAGCTCTATATTTAAAGTCGGGATTCATGGCCAAGAATGTATGCATTCATATACTGCCAGTGTGATTTTGCATATTTATCACACTCGAGTGATCTAATTTCGTTCTTCAAAACCTATTTTCGTGTATATAAACAGGCTTGACTAGTACATCTAGGTGTATGAGGTTAGGTTATAGAAAGTGTGTGATCATTTTTGTTGGTTCAGACATACACAGTTAAAAAATAATTGAGTACTTATTTTATCTTTCTATTTTTTTTTACATGATTTGTTTAGTGACAATGGTTCATAACCATATCCCTCTCATTAAGTTTGGGACATAAGTTTAGAAAATTTATATAAAATTATTAATTGGAAATTGACATAAAAAAGTACCAGGAGTTATACATGACAAAAACTATTGTTCTAGACTGGATAGTTGACACTTAACTTGCATATCATGTATTTTCTTAACTTGTTTGCACTTTGTTTAGTTGCAACTAAATTGGAAGGTGAATTTATTGAAATGATAGTTGGATGAACTAATTGTCATAGAGTTCATTGTATTAGCATATATTGTTTGATAGAGATTTTGAGCAGATTCAGTAACAATTACTTGATATGTACTGCTTGGGTTTATAGGGGTCATTTGAACATTTTCTTGAGTTAGATTTCTTGAGTTTGTTGAGGTCATTTGAACATTTACATTTGCATGAAAGTGAGTACTGCAAAAGATTCTTGAGCAGACAATGTTACATTTGAACATCAATTGGAAAGAATGTTAATCATTTTTTTTTTAATGTTGAGTGCTGGGCCTTGTGTATGGTTTCAGTGATAGTTCATTGGAGTGGTCAGACAGATACATAATGTACCTAGCAGGAAGGTAGCAGCAGAGGAGGTGAACAGACCAAGTTTTCAAGCAAAAATAAGGCTTCTACGGAAACCGAAAATATCTAACAAAATGCAGAGGAGGTGAACAGACCAACTTTTACAGGCGTCGATTTAGCAAACTGAGGCTTTCTCGAAAATGCTTAATATAAGCCTCCATTCATCAAAATAAAATTAAAAAAAAAAACGACGCCATTTTTGTTGTCACCATCCCCTTTGCTGCTACGATGCTTGGAAAATTCGTGGAGTTTTCGGGTAAAAAAAAAGACGCCATTTAGTTGACGTTCACCTCCTCGGCTGCTAATGCGCTAACTAAATATTTGATCAAGTCCGATACGATATCTTGTCCGAGGGTCTGATAAATTTATCGTCACAAATCCGTGTGGGATTGTCTGAGCGTGGCTAAAGAAATTTCTAAATCGATTATGAGCCATATCACCACCGCACCAAGTTTGCCAAATATTTCTAAGAGTATGAGTATCAACTCCGTTAAATACACACAGCATATTGCAGTTATCTCTGATCACTTTTGGTATTTGAGTGTAACGTTGAGTGATATATATCACATCGGTGTTTTTATGTCTGCCTCTGGAAAATATTCTAGCAGGATTCTTTTGATTATCTAACATGATATCATCATATACGACTAAATTGTTAATACATCCATCAATATCATCAATATTCGGTGCCTCTTCGATATCGGTTATAAACTCAATAACACCATCGCCGTTAATTTCTTGCGCGGCATCATTAAAATCCTTTAATACTTCATAACATCGTTGATCGTCTACACTCGGAGCAATCATGTACAATTTATCCCACTTCATCCATCTCGTTATCAAATTAAGTAGCAATTGTGTTTTACCACTTCCAGATGGTCCGATGATAATCGCGCGAATAGAATTTGGTAACATTGCATGGTGTCTAATAGGTTCCCGTCGTCGAGTAGCTGAATAATCAATTACATTCATAACTGTTATATATAAATTATGGATCTATATTGTGTGAAGTGTAGGACGTGTACTGGCACAAATGACTTGACGACGATTACAACGAAAAATAATCGATCAGCGCTTTCTGGTAAATGCGTACAATGTAGTACGAAAAAATTTAGATTTACTTCCACGAAACCTTTAAAAAAAAACGAGGAGGTGATATTGCAGCCAAATTGACAAAACTCCCAGGAACACCGTGGGCAAAGTATCCAGGAGAAAAGCACCTTCCAGGATATAGCTACTGTGGACCGGGAACACGATTAGATATCAGACTTGATGATCAAAATCAGCCCCGACCCGGCGAGTATCCAATAAACGCTATTGATAAGGCGTGTCATGCTCATGATGTCGCTTATAAAAGCAGCAATCTTCAACATAGACATCTCGCAGATGTAAAATTAATTCATGCGTTAAATGCTATTCCTGATAAATCCTTCAAAGAAAAGTTGGCTTCTTGGTTGGTAAAATCTGCTATGAAGGGTAAATTGATGTTAGGTGCTGGTAATTGAAAATGCTAGCATTTTAATATGGAATCTATTTATTATTCTCCGAGAGGATACTGGAGAGGTTACGCAGCAATCAATAAACTAGCTAGTGCATCAAAGGTGAAAAAAACTACAGCGGCAAACTGGTTATCTAAACAGGCAATATGGCAAATTTATCTACCAGCGCCTAAACAAATTAACTATTCGCATTTTGATGTTACAACACCTAATGAAGTTCATCAAGCTGATATACTATTTCTGCCGCATGACAACGGTTACAAATACGCGTTAACGTTAGTTGATATTGCAAGTCGATACAAAGAAGCAGAACCGTTAAAAACAAAATCATCTACTGAAGTAGCTTCTGCATTTGAAAAAATTTATCGACGAGGTCCTCTGCGCTGGCCAAATCTGTTACAACTTGATCCTGGCAAGGAATTTCAAGGTGTTGTTACATCTACGATGAAACATCATAATGTCGCCATCAGACGAGGACACACTGCGCTACATCGCGATCAGGCAATTGTTGAACGGTTTAATAAAACCCTTGCTGAGCGGTTATTCGGATATCAATACGCAAAAGAATTCATCCAGGATAAACGATCCCGTGAATGGGTCAAGAGATTACCAGCTGTGATTACCGCAATCAATAATGAGATTACTAGAATAATTAATATGAAACCTGTCAACGCTATTAAGAAGGCGTCTATCAAAATGGAAATCCAAGGAATTTCACAAAAAGAACCAATTCTTGGTAGTAATGTCATTGTAAGGTACTTATATGAACCAGGAGAGCTTGAGGGTGGTAAAAAAAGAGCTACTGATCCTATTTGGAGTGTCACTACGCATAATATATCCGGTATAACACGATCAACTGGTAGACCTCCAATCTATAGACTGGATTCAACTGCTCCTCAGCGAGGATTTACACGCGAACAATTACAAGTGATTCCCGAGGATACTCAATTGCCACCGCGTGGTCTTAATTAGCACCCAGGGTGCTGTCACCCCGGCGTCTGTTGCACTCAAGACAAGTCAACATCACATTGTTTCTGACATGACCGAGATTGTTATCTTTTCTATCTACGGTGAATTGGCGAGGATCTTTATCCGAATACTGCCAACGCATTATACAATTGCAACTCGCGCAGTGATTGTTCTGTTGTTGCTTTAGTGTCTTAATTAATTCAGCATCAATGTCAAATTCTCGTTTATTTTTTTTATCCTGTTGTTTATAACCAGAGAGTTTTTTTCTGATTATATTATCATCGGTGTGTATATTACTTATTGTATTGTCATTATCATTAACCACAATTCTTCGAAGTTGGTTTATTCGCCGTACTCTGGATACTGCGAGATAAACTAAATTTGACCACTCAATATGATTATCTACTATCCAAAGAGTTGTATCGGATATAGTCAATCCCTGTGAAGAGTGTATTGTTGCTGCATAACCTAACATCCATGGGGATTTATCAGCACCTAATGCATCTTTAACGACGCTGATATCAACCAGCACAATATCATTTAATACTAAATTCTGCTTTTGTTGTTGTCCAGGAATGTCAACGTCGATATTCTGCTTTCGTGTATCCTTAGGTCTATAACAGAGTGGTACTGGAAGCGTTGCAAATTTTTCTTTATGTAGCGCAAACAACTTCATCTGAAGTGCGTCTCTGACTATTTTTCTACTCGCGATTATTAAATCATTTGGCTTCCACATTTCCCAAAAATCATTCATGGGAGTTTCTGAAATTATTTCATGCGCTATTTCACATTGGATTTTATCCGGTTGTAATCTAATTAGCGCTTTGAATTCTCGTAATTGTTCATCAAGTGATCTATGGTCGGTATTAATCTCTTCATAATAATCTACAAATCCTTTTAACCATTCATGTGGAGATCCACCAACAAATGGCTGCGGTTGGCCGTGATCCCCGCACATGACGACTTTTGTGTTTTTTGTCAACAACCATGATAGAAATGTCTGTAATACTGTCAACGATATAGTACATACTTCATCAATGATTATTACATCCGGAATAAATTTATCGCCCATTCGATCAGGAGTCCAATTATCGCCTTTCCATCGAAAGAAGCTGTGATAGGTACAAGCCTTTACTCCACGCGCTATCATCTCTCTGGCGAGTCTGTGAGTTGGTGTTAACACAATCATGTTAGAAACACTTGTGTTTCTATTACGAAATAATTCGATTGCACGAGTTGTCTTTCCTGATCCACCACAGCCGTTTAAATAAACTGTCTTGTATCTACAAATCGGATCGGATACGGGCGGTGCAGTAGAAAATTCTGATTGAATCTCTGAGATATTATGGTTACTTTTCAAGTATTTATCATCCATAGCAACGTCTGCGGATTTACAATACTCATGTAGTGTTTCTTTTTTAAACCTCCAATTTCCCCACGCTTCCTTAGGATCTGTGAATTTAGCTACATCTGATTTATATTTCTCATGGATATACATCGAATCAGTAGCTACTCTAACCGCGGTATTAGGAAATCTATTTATCATCGAGAATAGATTAATACAAGAATAGGCTAGCATAGAACTTCTCAAATGTGTGTATTGACAACTTTTTCCATCACAGTAGGTAACAACCGTACCTAGTTTCTTACCATTTCGAAGGACATCATCTACCCAAACATTATTAGTTCCGCTCGCAGATTTGTAAGCTTCCTCATCTAATTCCCCTGATAGAAAAGCGTTCTTACGGGTTACAAATTTCCCTTTTTTTATTAAATCAGATATTATGAAATTGTATTCTTCATCGTCTATGATTAATCTCGAAGAGTATTTTGCATTATCAAATCTTCCACCTTGAGTGAATTTACCGATTATTTTTCGTCCGAGATCTTTAGCCTCTCTATTACTACCTTCGAATAATTTCTTAGACCAATCTATGATTTGTTCCTCGCTGAAATTCTTCGAATTTCCATCTAGAAATTGTTTTCGTTGTTCGTTAATTATTTTTTCTAGATCGGGTTTTGGTAACCAAACATCTTTCTGAGCGTTATAACAAATAATCGCTTCACTGACAATTAACGATATTAGCATACCACAATCGATCATATACCGCAATAGCACAATTGGCATCCACGCTTTTTCATACATATGTCTACCAAGCCAAAGATAACTACACGGATGTAACCCTGTAGCTAATTCGAATGATATCACACGAGCGAACCCGGTTAAATCAAAATCAGGCAATGGACCATTAATCGCAACACGAGTCATTTCATGTGTGGGATGTCCAAATCGTTTAAAATATTCAGAGCATTCTCCATATCCGAGAAAACTTCCAGGATAACACGCGGATATATCAATTGAAATCATACCATCACGTGAGTATTTCGTATTCCACAATCCTCCATGACCAAATTCGACGCAACTCAACTTCACGTCCTCCAGAAAATCACTTCGTGTTGGGCGCCATGAATTCTTTTCTCTTGCGAAGTGAGCTACCACTGATGGAATAGTAAAACTATCCGTAAGTAGTTTTTCTGTAGAAATGCTAGTGTTTCCTTCTAAATACTTATTAGCGATTTTTCTCATTCTAGTATCTAATTCTTCAGTTCGATATAATTCACCATTTGGTTTTACAAACTGATCAAATCCTATTTCCGGATCCTCATTACTCCTGAGTAACCATACTGACACAGGGTCGTCTTTGGTTAACGCGTGAATAGCATCAAATAATTTCTCTTCATAGAAATCATCCCTAGAAAATTCTTTAGGGATATATCGAACAGTTCTTTCTCGTGGAAATATATTTACCGCGGGTGTCCACGCGTGTTTGTTATGATCAATAATTTCAATTGGAGCTCCTCGCGATTGATATTTCGGTTCGTATAATACTTCTCCGGTTATTGTCGCTACCGATATTGGAAATTTTAATAATGCTTCTAATTTAGCTATATCGGAAATCGTTGCTCCATGTTGATTCACTGTTAGTTCCCATTCGGTTATTTTTTTTCTTCGTAGATCAGTTAATTTGTTTCCCCGGGATGCATTTGTAAAGTGTTCTATTAACCGTGTTGCTACACAATTAAGTGGCAAAGCCATTGCCGATGAAAACATCGGAGCTAGTTTTGCAATACTTGGATTATTATTTATTGGATATAACCCATACACAACTGCTGTTACAGGGTAAGATTTCTCATAGTATGGTTTGTCAATTCCAGTTAGAATTCCTGGTTTGGAATCTCTACTCACAATAACAGTTTTTTTATCCTTAAGGATTGGGTCAAATTTATCTCTGATAATCCATTCACCTTCCTCTTCGATAATGAATTTTATTCTAAAAAAATACCTCCGTAGAAATTGCTTTGCAATTTCACCAAGGTGTGAAAGTATCACAGCTGCTCTTATATCATTCATAGTAGCATCAATTACGGGTATATTGACATCTTCATCAATAATTCGAAATGTCGACCACGTATGAGATGCTCCATCACGCTTAAACTCATTAAAACAGTCGCTGATTTTACTCAATAGTGGTTTATCATCTACTAGACTTTTAGGTATATCAGAGATTCTATCGAGATTAAATCTAACATTTTTCCAAGGCTTAATTTTCGATAATCTCTTGAACTCCTTCATATTATAATTAAAACAAGTATTTAAATAAGAAAATTTTATATAATGAATCATTGCAAATGGCTTATGATTGGATCAAAGACTCCGTGTAACAAATCATGTAGAAATGAATTCTGTGGGTATCATATGCAGAGTGTGAGAAACGGTTCGGAGGGACCTCTACCATGCTTGCATTGTGGGGTAGGTGTAAGAGGCAAGTCGCAGTTATGCATTAATTGCGGGGGTAAGCGTTATAGAGAGTTAAAACGTTATTATGACAAGCGAAGAATCAAAAATCCTGACGACGTCAATAGCAAAATCATAAAAACTACGGCTGATTATATAAAAAGATTTGCTAATGTTATAATTCAGCCAATTAACGAATTAGACAAATAGATATATTATATATAAATGAGCCAAGAATTTCAAAGACATCCTGTTATTAAAAATTACGAAGCTTCTAGTGATGGTGTTGTTAGACACAGTAAAAATAGGAAATCTGTTGGGCGGGATAATGGTATGGGGTATTTGATATTTAAAGCTGGAGGGAAAATGTATCTCAATCACCGTTTCGTTTATGAAGTGTATAATGGATTAATCAAGGATGGTTTTGTTATTGATCATATTGATTCTAATCCCAAGAATAACAAATTGAACAACCTTCAAGTTATTTCTCAATGTGAAAACACAAAACGAGGAAGAACTGGGAAATACCCGAAAATTGCTAGACCTGTAAGATCGTTTAATACTGACACGGAGATGGTATTTCAATCAATGTCAGAAGCTGGTAGGTATTTCGATATTCACACCTCCTCGGTACAAAAAGTAGCAGAAGGAATTTATAAGACCGCTTTTTCAAAGCGTTTTAAAAACAAAATTCAGTTTTCTTACGTAGGGAGATAACTCCGTTAGGTATAACACGTGTGAAATCCATAGGATTTCCACCAATGACAGAGTTACGGATCTTAAACACGGAAATACTAGCGTTGGAAAATCTTCGATTTTTCATTGGCTGTTATAATTAAATAAATCTGAACAAAACACAATCAATTTTGTCTTTTTTCAAGTATTAACAAAACTGTTTTATAGACATGTCGTATTTAAACATTTTTTTTAGTGTCTATTTCAAGTATTATGCGTGTTTTCAACATTGTCAGTGATCGCTAATAAACAAACAAATAATTACAATCACTACACCTATTTTATATCACCTCGTCGTAATGAGTGTATATATACAAATTCGTCTTTATTATAATTGGGCATTTAGCCGAAATTCAAGTGTAAACAAAACCACACCGTCACACGTGGTATGAACGTTATTATTGACATTCAAAACCAAAGTTTCGATTTTGCGGTTTTGTTTACACTTGAATGTAGAATAGCCCGCGTCATCCATTGTCATTGAAATCAATTCATTGTTCACCTATAATCTATTGTTGTACCGTCGTCATTGTCATTGAAATCAATTCATTCATTGTTCACCTATAATCTATTGTTGTACCGTCGTCATTGTCATTGAAATCAATTCATTCATTGTTCACCTATAATCTATTGTTATGTGTTTGTCGGTTGTAACCGTTGAGCGCTGCTTGATGTATAAAACACCAAGGGGGTTCAAACGGTGAATTGTGCCGTCTTCATTCATTATATATAATCATAATCACCTATAATCGCATTAAGCTTCTGGGTATACTAAGATGATCAACACCTTAGTGTATCCAGAATTCATTTTAAAATACTTTGCATTTTAATTCTAAAGAATTTTCATACTTTGTATTTGAAATACTTTGCATTTAAACAAATATATTTTTATATATATATGAATCTTGAAAATCTCAAATTGATTATTATTGAAATCAACAAGTTGAAGGATGAAAATGTAAAATTATGTTCAGGTTTGGATTGTGATCAAATTATGACCAATTTCGAGGATATACAATTTGCAGAACAGAACGGAAAATATGTCCTATCTAAAAAATATTTTTTAATTAAGAATATCGAAAAGCTTATACGTGAGAGCTTAGTAAATACTGAAGATGTTAATATATTCGTACCATTATGTAGCATCGTTGAATGTGTACGTAAGCAATTAGGATTAGAATATGAACAAAAGAGACTTATTAATTGTAAAGTGAGACAATTAAAAACATTAATGGAAAACTCTGAAGGTGATGAGCCCCACGCGTAGAGAGCCTCCTTTGTTTGTATAACCAGTACGGTATGAGGAAGTAAAATTATGTGTGTAACAACAAGGAAGTATTAAAATGATTTGCATTTTTTAGTTAGTGATTTCTTTCGAAATGATTTGGATTTGAAAATCCAAAGGATTTTTATTTGACAATTAGTAATACTCTTTCAATAATGGTAGGAGAATCATTAACAACGAGATTAGCTAGAGAAAGACTTGAAGCTCTTAAGAAAATATTACCCCTTCGTGATAGAATCCGCGAAAAACTTCAACAACGGCAATTATTTCAGACTGACTTCACAGAGGATACAGAACAACTCTTCAAACCTATTGTTAGTGCAACTGAGGGTGTGAAAACAGCAATTTCTAAACAAGAAAGCGCGCAAAAAGAGTCCTTTCTCCCTGTGTTAGAGAAAATATCAAAACGAACTAAACAAACGAAAAAGTCATTACAAACACTTCCTGCTGGTTTTGTAGATGCTATAGAACAACGAGAACAAGAACGACAAGAACGAGAACGACAAGAACGACAAGAACGAGAATTTCAAACAGAGAGACTATTTAGTGATATTGATTTTCCTCAACCTCCTGAAGAGGAAGAAGAAGAAGAAGAAGAGGGAGCTGTTTCCACTTTTCGTGGTGTTCCCTTTATAGACAAACTCACTCCGAAGGGTATAGAACAAATAAAACAATTTCAATCAATAAAACCCAGCAATTATGATGTTTTTGGTGATTTTGCTGTTAAAAGCTATTATTCAAAAAATGATTTTTTGAAGGACGAGTATAAAAAGAGTAAAATATCACGAAATGACTGGGTTAATAATTTGTATAAAATAGTCAGGGGTATTAATCGTTTGAATACGAAAGAGTTGGGATATATAAAATTTAAAGATGGAATTAAACAATATGACATACAACAACAACAACAACAAGAAGAAGAAAAGCAACAAGAACAACAAGGAAAAAGAGAAGCAAAAACTAAGAAAAAAACTGGAAAGGGATATTCACCTATGGATTTTCACTCTAGTGTTGGAAACTCTAGTGTAACATGTCCTGGTAATATTCTCGGTGATATATCCCGATTAGAAATACTTGTAGGAGGAAAACGAGCCGGAAATAACTCACCAGAAATAATCAATGAAGCTGCTGATATATGTAGGAGATTATTTCAAGGTGGTATCATGGATATTGCAACATATAGAGATTTCATTGAAGAGTTAGCCGAAAATTCTCATGGTTATCATAGCGATTAGATAATTGGAAATGCTTTAGCATTTGGAAACACTAGTGTTAGAAGTATAATACTTCTATATAGAGAATGATCATACACTACAACCATGATAAACCAACTAGTGTCTACGTGGTAAACTCACGATTACCAAAATACCGAGTATACTATGGAGATGGTCTCGGTAATACTATAATGGGATTATTTTCAAGAATGGCTCCAAAAGTGGCTCCATTTGCAAAACAGGCAGCAATGAAAGCAATTGATGTTATCCGAGATAAGGGTATTAACACTGTTGGTGATCTTGCTAGTAAGGCGTTTTCAGCCGCTCGGGATAAACTAACAGCGCTAGTTCGACGACGAAATTTTTCAAAACCTGGAAATGCTAGCATTAGAAACACTAGTGTTTCTGGAATGACTTCACTACCATCTACTGCAGTAATGCCTACACAGGTTAGTAAAATAATAAATAACGCCGTGGATAAAAAACTACAGTCGTTAATGACTAACGCCCAGGATAATATAACAGCAAATATGATAGCCGGAAGTGGGCTTTCGGGAAGTGGTTTTAAGAAGATTCGCCGGAAACGTTAGAAATATTTATTTGAACAGGATTTCCAATTATTATAGTTATTGTAGAAACATTAGTGTTTCTAATACTAGCATTAGAAATATTTGTGTCAGAATCACTTGTGATTCTATTTATTTGAATAGGATGCTCAGTTGTTATGGTTATTGTAGAAACACTAGCATTAGAAATATTTGTGTCAGAATCACTTGTATCAGAATCACTTGTGATTCTACTAACGCTATCTTCATTATCAGATATTTTCATCATCATTATTAAAATACACCCAACTAAATAATTTTTTTATATTATAAAACATTTATAATTTGCTAATTTTGTTAGATTTTTTACTTTTTTTACTCATTTTTCTAGTGTTTTTACTCATTTTTCTAGTGTTTTTATGCAATTCATCGACAAAATTTCATGAAAATCAAGGATGAAAACCCCAGGAATTCATTTAGAGAAAATCGATTTTGATCAGATTTTTTATCATGTGAGGCTAAAAATATGTTGTTTCATCGAATTTTCGATGTTTTTTTTATTGATTTTGTATTGTTTTTTGGCTAATCCGTCGACATAATTTCATGAAAATCGATTTTCTCTAAATGAATTCCTTGGGTTTTCAATTCAAAATTCCTTCAGAATTCTTTCAGAATTTTTGATTTAGACCATCGGATATATAATAAAAAATGTTCAAACAGAACCCTGATGTTGCATTTGACATGGAAGCCCCAGTGCTTAAAGATACTTCTGTACGTGATTATCAATTTT
This sequence comes from Unio delphinus, assembly GCA_029339505.1. Lineage (NCBI taxonomy): Eukaryota > Metazoa > Mollusca > Bivalvia > Unionida > Unionidae > Unio > Unio delphinus. Next base: position 6,407,556 of record JAQISU010000278.1, read on the forward strand.
TTGCTTATCACGCAGTACAACCTGATCTTCGTGGAAGAATTGAACTTCAAGTTCATGATACTAGTAAATACTTTTTACCCGCTGAAGCTTTTATTGAAGTCGAAGGTGAACTTTTACAGTATAATGATACACCATATGCAAATGACCCAACTATCCGAGTTGGTTTTGTTAACAATGGCATCATGGCTTTATTTGAAAGCGCAAGATATCTCATTGATGGAAAAGAAATCGAATCTATTGAACGTGAAGTTGATGTAGCAACAACAATACTAGGGCTAGCAAGATACTCTGACGATTATACAAGATCGGCCGGTCCATCTATGATGTTCTCTAAGGATATTACTGATCACGCTGAGCACATTCCGTATATTAAAATAAATACTCCAGCAGCTACTGCAGGTGTACAACCTGATACCCCTGAACATAGAGACAGACCAGCTGCTGCCTTTGATATTCTCGGAAGCGTTAATAATAATTTCAATTTAGGGTTTGCAACACGAAAAGGAACATTGCAGGGACAAAATCGACATTTTTCATGTGCGATTCCGCTCCATCACATATTTGGATTTTGTAGAAACGTCAGAAAAGTTATTTATGGAGTAAAGCATACTGTAGCACTAGTGAGAAAGGGTACTGATAATAATGCAATCTGGCGCGCTGCTGGCGTTGCCGATGGTAGAGTAAATTTAACAAAACTATCACTGTGGATGCCAGTGTTGACTCCATCATTGTCAGTAGAACCGCGGTTGCTATCATTTATGGATCAAGGGGGAAAGAGATTATTAAGCTGGTTGACAACGTCCACAGATACCATGGATTCTAATATTGATGGTACACTTACATGGCATTTGGCAGCACGACAGGGTGTTTCAGCTCCACGGCATATTTTTATTGCGCTACAGAATAGAGCGCGATTGGATAATCAAGAACGTTCCCATATGATATTTGATCAAATCGAATGTAATGAAGTTTCACTTAAAATAAACGGACAACAAGAACCATCAGAGGATATACAACTTAATTACGGTCAAAACCATATTGCACGAGTTTATCATCGATTGCTATCATTTATGGGACGTGATCAAAATGTAGATACTGGTCTACAAATATCACAATTGGATTTTAAAAGTCTGTATCCGATTTATTACTTTTCGTTGGAACATCTTGACTTGATGAAACAGTCCGTAGTTGATATACACTTCCGAGCTCGTGTAAACCGTCCTGCTGGTATTGTTAATTATAGAGCGGTTGCTGTTATTCTTAGTGATAAATCAATGATACTTGAAGGTGTTGGTGGACGAATGAGATTGGTAGATGCACCAGTTGAAAATCTATAAGTAAAAATTACAGAGTAATTTTGAATTTAGAAATACTTGCATTGAAAATTGCAAAGCAATTTGAATTTAGAATCAATCTATTTTGTATAATGTCGTATAGTAATATCAATGTTACGTTGACACCTGGTCAAATAAAAAAATTACAATCTAAATCAGCTAAGCAATGTGGGACCACAATAACGCTGAAACCTAATCAAATGAATGGCGGAGGGAATAAGCTATCGCTGACGAAAACTCAGACTAATCATTTTAATAAAGCGCTGAAAGAAAAAAAGGGAGTTCAGATTACTCTTTCTACGAGCGCGATTAAAAACATGGAAAAGACTGGTGGTATATTCCCGTTGTTAGGGTTGATTCCAGGGTTGATTGCCGCAGCAGCCCCAGCGGTAGCGAAGGCAGCAGCGTTAGGAGCCATTGGTACCGCGGCAGGAATGGCGTTGAAAAAGGCAACTGGAAAGGGGTATAAAAAAAAAGGAAAGGGTCTAAGACTACCAGGAACCCCGAGTTCATGGTACAGCGGAAAGGGTCTTCGAATTCCAGGAACGATATAGTTCCTATGTCCAATTTTGATTTAATTGATACCGCTAAAAAATTAAAAATAAAAAATTTCAGAGGGGTTTTTATGAGAGATCAGTTACCGGCACAACCAAATGATGTTGAAACCGGTATTATTAATTTAGATAACAGCTCCGGACCTGGAACTCACTGGGTTTGTTACGCAATTGATCCACGTGGGATTATTTATTTTGACTCATATGGATTAGCGCCGCCGAAAGAATTTATGCGTTATATAAAAGATTTTCCAATGAGGACTTGGTATTCTACGTTACCAACACAAACAATGCTTGATCCACCAATATGTGGTAATGAAGTATTAAACGTACTTGATGCTATATCCAAAAGATTTTCGAAACCACCTCATATAGTAGTAAATGAGTATACTAGCGGCAAATCTCCTTAAAAATCTTTGAAAATTCTACGAATTTTTGATTGAAAATCCATCGGATTTAAACGATGAAAATATTTCTATAATAATGATTGATATTTGGGGACGACCTTTATCATCGCTGAAGAAACCTGATAGTGGAGTTGAAACCGTTGATAACAAGGATATTAAAAAACTAATCGAAGATGAAATATCCGAAATATTAAACCTAGCAAATGTTGATCCTGGTGAAATAGTTGTATTTCAAGATCGTCAGGGTAAATTGAAAAGTAGTAATATCTCTCTTAATGATATTTTGGTTAAACAACGAGACGCAGCAGAGGATACTATCGCGTTATTTTCCGAAGAGGGTAAACTCAAACCAGGTGTACTTGTTTCAACAATTACGGATAAATTAACAACATACGATAACACGGTGAATTCATTAAAATCGCTTAATGATAAGTATGACGATCATATAGTTGCATTTGATCAGTTTACTGCATTACAAAGAAATATAGTTGACAAAATTGATAAACCCCTGCTAGAATTTTTTGGAAATCCACCAGTGACCACACCAAAACTCACCACAATAAAAGATTCTATGTTAGAACTAGCAACTCTTCAATCTGAATATGAAAAACACACGAAACTATTTATGACGTTTCGTAAAAACCTCATGGACAAGTTTATTGGGAGCCCATTTGATAAAATTGAAATAACACTTCCCGATATTAAAAAATCCATCGATGAACTTAAAACATTCAACAACGCAATAAGGGATGATGCAATGAGAATGATAAGCGTTGTTGAAAAAGTAAAAATTCCTCATAATAAATCTATCATCAACGTAGTATACACGATTCAACACGGATCATATACGTGGACTCCCACAAACAATATTTTAACCGTAACCGCAGCAGTCAAGGGTATTTATCGATTAACAATAGTATCACCGACTCAGTTTGAAATATCATCAAGTAGTTCATCTGGAGTCAATAATACGATATCAACGATCATCGACAAGGATACAACTGAACAATTCACGATAACGACTACAGATAAAAATCTAGTCAAGGTTTCAGTAACGTGGTACGTAGAATTCGTAGTGGATTTAAGTAAACAATTAAATTGATTTAAAAATTCTTTCACGATTCAAAATTACAAAGTAATTTGTAATTGAAAATGCTAGCGCTTTTAAAATAAAATGACTCCATCATCGAATCAGTATCGCTATGATCAAGTCAGAGAATTTCAAACTAAACTCAGTTCTCTCTGTGAAGAATATCAAATAAAAATAAAAAAATACAAACGAAGAATAACCACAGTTGATATCACCGTGTACTCGGTGTCAGGAGTAATCACTGCTGCTGAAATAATACTATCTTCGGTTACAATGATTGCTCCGGTCGTAGTTCCAATCGCTATTTCCGCAGTGGCTACAATTGCTGGTATATTAACTGGGATCACAAAAAAACTATCATCGTGTAGCCAGAGTAAACTACATGATTATTTAATTAAATATCATATTGCATCTGCCGGTTACTCGCAATTATCCTCGTTGATATCATCGTCGTTGGATGACACAACAATATCAGATAGCGAATTTTCAACTATGGCTCAATTGTATAAATCAACAATGCTGAAATTAGAGCAGAATAATAATAATAATGTTGTCGCAAGAACTACTTCAACAAATAGTAACAAATACAACACCGGTGAAAACAAGCACGATATCAATAACCTCAACACGTCCCGAATTTAGTGTTAATTTTCCAATTCCTGTTCCCGTGAGCGAGATCGCACTAGCAAAACTACGAGTGTATCATAGCTGGCCTAATATTAGATCGGTAGCATTTGGTGGTCAACAACCGAATAATTCCTTGGTATTTGCAAACAAGAATCGTGAAGACGGAACACCAGATTGGCAGGTTGTTTCTATACCAACTGGGTCATATCAAATCGAACAGATCAATGCTGAATTTCAACGCAGAATAAAATCTCTCACTGGAAAAGAATCAAAAATCGCTATAACAGTTCATGAACCAACACTATCATCCGCTATCGAGATAAATACAGAAGGATATGTTGTAGATATTTATCAGAGTTCTATAAGATCAGTGTTAGGATGGCCTGAATTACCACCGGATAACTCGCGAGAAAATTCGAAGGATTTTCCACCCGAACCTAAGAAATCCGATTATATCACCAACAAAATAAAACCCGTCAATGAAGCCAAAAATTATCAAGATTATACCCCCGATAAGTTCATAAATAAAAAAGTTTTTCATTCAATCTACCTCCCTCTCATCAACGGAAATTTCACAGTAATGAATAATGATTTTTCACGACTGCTAATATCTATTAAATCCGGCTCTCTCACCAAGGATGAATTTATCAACGTCGTAGAAACGGGTAATAAAATCATCGACGATATGAAAATATTTCACTCGATAATTATTCAAGAAGTATTAAATGAAGAGATATTACATGATAAGTTTGCGGATCTATACAATATTAATAAAACGGAGATTAAAGATTTTAAAATCCCTGGATATAACCCGGATAAACTAAAGAAACAACTTGACGATGCTATTGATATTGGGTTCAAAAGAATCCACGATAATTGGAAAAAATCGAAGAATCCCCCAGCAAATATTCTGAAATTTAATAATGATCCAGAAGGCGGCGGTAGACATATTGCTCCGAATAATGTGAATATTTCAACGGTGATTGCGCTCAATTTAGTATGTGATGTTATCGAAGGAAATTATCAAATAAATCTCGAACAATCAAATCAAGCTCAGCAAGGATATATTTTATATTCATTTGCACCAACGGCTCCTCCAGGATTTCTAATTATTGAAGACCCAACTAATCTAGTCTATATGAAATGTCATAATAATTTGTTAACGAGAATTAATTTCAAACTCACTGACCAATCTAATAATCTGATTGATTTACGAGGTGAGGTTTTACAAATTAGTTTGTTTGTGAAATCTTAAGGACTTGATCAAATATTTAGTTAGCGCATTAGCAGCCGAGGAGGTGAACGTCAACTAAATGGCGTCTTTTTTTTTACCCGAAAACTCCACGAATTTTCCAAGCATCGTAGCAGCAAAGGGGATGGTGACAACAAAAATGGCGTCGTTTTTTTTTTAAATTTTATTTTGATGAATGGAGGCTTATATTAAGCATTTTCGAGAAAGCCTCAGTTTGCTAAATCGACGCCTGTAAAAGTTGGTCTGTTCACCTCCTCTGCATTTTGTTAGATATTTTCGGTTTCCGTAGAAGCCTTATTTTTGCTTGAAAACTTGGTCTGTTCACCTCCTCTGCTGCTAAGGTTGGTGTTGATCATTGCATTTAAAGCTTTGGCACAAAGAAAGTGAGCAGTATATGGGTATTTTTGCATATGTCAGGCATAAAACTGCCTAATTATCTCTGTCCAACTCATTTTATGGTATACCATATTTGACAAAATTGGGGATTTTCAATAGCATTTTTATCAATGTGATAAAACAGTGATTCAGCACTTGGATTAATGTGTGTGAGGTAGTATTTTACTGAACTGACTGGGCAGTTTTGACCACCAGCTGCATACATTCCCATGTAATAATTTTCCTCCTTAGTATTTAAGTCTCCATGATGATTTGTTTCCATAGTTTGATGGGTCAAATTGACATATTCAGCCCCTGTTTCATCAAATCTGATTTCGAGACTGGTGGGTATTAATTGTCTGTGGAATTCTAATCCAAGTGTAACATAGTGGATGGAGAGGTATAACCAAACCCTGTATCTGAGTGTGATAAGATTATCATGCATCAGGTATTGATTGATCGCATACATGTCTGATAGAGGAATAGCTGGCATGTGTTGAGTTCAACTTTATATTTCCATTTAACATTTAACATGTTGTTTGATTTTTAAACTCAGGGTGTGTAACAATAAATTATTAATTGAATGACCACATTCAACCTGAATAAAGCAATTAATAATAGCTCCAAAATTTTAAAAAGTGTTTTTATGGTATTCTTTAGCTCGGGCTTCAAGGAGCATCCTCTTTCATGTTGTGGTGACCTTAGGGGCTGCTTTGGGATAAAATATGGTTAACATTTGGGCCAAATGACAAATGTGCAGACTAAGATGACTTCAGTTCTATCTCTATATTCTTATCTTTGTGTCATTCTGAAAGTCATATGTTGCTCTGCTTTGTAGAAACTATTTTATAACATTTTAAATATTTAGATCTTTGGGAACAGTCATTCTTGCATATCTCCTTTCCATAATTTGTATTTATATAACAAATTTGTTACATTAGCAGCAGAGGAGGTGAACAGACCAACTTTTACAGGCGTCGATTTAGCAAACTGAGGCTTTCTCGAAAATGCTTAATATAAGCCTCCATTCATCAAAATAAAATTAAAAAAAAAAACGACGCCATTTTTGTTGTCACCATCCCCTTTGCTGCTACGATGCTTGGAAAATTCGTGGAGTTTTCGGGTAAAAAAAAAGACGCCATTTAGTTGACGTTCACCTCCTCGGCTGCTAATGCGCTAACTAAATATTTGATCAAGTCCGACACGATATCTTGTCCGAGGGTCTGATAAATTTATCGTCACAAATCCGTGTGGGATTGACTGAGCGCGGCTAAAGAAATTTTTAAATTGATTATGATCCATATCACCACCGCACCAAGTTTGCCAAATATTTCTAAGAGTATGAGTATCAACTCCGTTAAATACACACAGCATATTGCAGTTATCTCTGATCACTTTTGGTATTTGAGTGTAACGTTGAGTGATATATATCACATCGGTGTTTTTATGTCTGCCTCTGGAAAATATTCTAGCAGGATTCTTTTGATTATCTAACATGATATCATCATATACGACTAAATTGTTAATACTTCCATCAATATCATCAATATTCGGTGCCTCTTCGATATCGGTTATAAACTCAATAACACCATCACCGTTAATTTCTTGCGCGGCATCATTAAAATCCTTTAATACTTCATAACATCGTTGATCGTCTACACTCGGAGCAATCATGTACAATTTATCCCACTTCATCCATCTCGTTATCAAATTAAGTAGCAATTGTGTTTTACCACTTCCAGATGGTCCGATGATAATCGCGCGAATAGAATTTGGTAACATTGCATGGTGTCTAATAGGTTCCCGTCGTCGAGTAGCTGAATAATCAATTACATTCATAACTGTTATATATAAATTATGGATCTATATTGTGTGAAGTGTAGGACGCGTACTGGCACAAATGACTTGACGACGATTACAACGAAAAATAATCGATCAGCGCTTTCTGGTAAATGCGTACAATGTAGTACGAAAAAATTTAGATTTACTTCCACGAAACCTTTAAAAAAAAACGAGGAGGTGATATTGCAGCCAAATTGACAAAACTCCCAGGAACACCGTGGGCAAAGTATCCAGGAGAAAAGCACCTTCCAGGATATAGCTACTGTGGACCGGGAACACGATTAGATATCAGACTTGATGATCAAAATTTACCCCGACCCGGCGAGTATCCAATAAACGCTATTGATAAGGCGTGTCATGCTCATGATGTCGCTTATAAAAGCAGCAATCTTCAACACAGACATCTCGCAGATGTAAAATTAATTCATGCGTTAAATGCTATTCCTGATAAATCCTTCAAAGAAAAGTTGGCTTCTTGGTTGGTAAAATCTGCTATGAAGGGTAAATTGATGTTAGGTGCTGGTAATTGAAAATGCTAGCATTTTAATATGGAATCTATTTATTATTCTCCGAGAGGATACTGGAGAGGTTACGCAGCAATCAATAAACTAGCTAGTGCATCAAAGGTGAAAAAAACTACAGCGGCAAACTGGATATCTAAACAAGCAATATGGCAAATTTATCTACCAGCGCCTGAACAAATTAACTATTCGCATTTTGATGTTACAACACCTAATGAAGTTCATCAAGCTGATATACTATTTCTGCCGCATGACAACGGTTACAAATACGCGTTAACGTTAGTTGATATTGCAAGTCGATACAAAGAAGCAGAACCGTTAAGGACAAAATCATCTACTGAAGTAGCTTCTGCATTTGAGAGGATTTATCGACGAGGTCCTCTGCGCTGGCCAAATCTGTTACAAGTTGATCCTGGCAAGGAATTTCAAGGTGTTGTTACATCTACGATGAAACATCATAATGTCGCCATCAGACGAGGACACACTGCGCTACATCGCGATCAGGCAATTGTTGAACGGTTTAATAAAACCCTTGCTGAGCGGTTATTTGGATATCAATACGCAAAAGAATTCATACAGGATAAGCGATGCCGTGAATGGGTCAAGAGATTACCAGCTGTGATTACCGCAATCAATAATGAGATTACTAGAACAATTAATATGAAACCTGTCAACGCTATTAAGAAGGCGTCTATCAAAATGGAAATCCAAGGAATTTCACAAAAAGAACCAATTCTTGGTAGTAATGTCATTGTAAGGTACTTATATGAACCAGGAGAGCTTGAGGGTGGTAAAAAAAGAGCTACTGATCCTATTTGGAGTGTCACTACGCATAAAATATCCGGCATAACACGATCAACTGGTAGACCTCCAGTCTATAAACTGGATTCAACTGCTCCTCAGCGAGGATTTACACGCGAACAATTACAAGTGATTCCCGAGGATACTCAATTACCACCGCGTGGTCTTAACTAGCACCTAAGGTGCTGTCACCCCGGCGTCTGTTGCACTCAAGACAAGTCAACCTCACATTGTTTCTGACATGACCGAGATTGTTATCTTTTCTATCTACGGTGAATTGGCGAGGATCTTTATCCGAATACTGCCAACGCATTATACAATTGCAACTCGCGCAGTGATTGTTCTGTTGTTGCTTTAGTGTCTTAATTAATTCAGCATCAATGTCAAATTCTCTTTTATTTTTTTTATCCTGTTGTTTATAACCAGAGAGTTTTTTTCTGATTATATTATCATCGGTGTGTATATTACTTATTGTATTGTCATTATCATTAACCACAATTCTTCGAAGTTGGTTTATTCGCCGTACTCTGGATACTGCGAGATAAACTAAATTTGACCACTCAATATGATTATCTACTATCCAAAGAGTTGTATCGGATATAGTCAATCCCTGTGAAGAGTGTATTGTTGCTGCATAACCTAACGTCCATGGGGATTTATCAGCACCTAATGCATCTTTAACGACGCTGATATCAACCAGCACAATATCATTTAATACTAAATTCTGCTTTTGTTGTTGTCCAGGAATGTCAACGTCGATATTCTGCTTTCGTGTATCCTTAGGTCTATAACAGAGTGGTATTGGAAGCGTTGCAAATTTTTCTTTATGTAGCGCAAACAACTTCATCTGAAGTGCTTCTCTGACTATTTTTCTACTCGCGATTATTAAATCATTTGGCTTCCACATTTCCCAAAAATCATTCATGGGAGTTTCAGAGATTATTTCACGCGCTATTTCACATTGGATTTTATCCGGTTGTAATCTAATTAGCGCTTTGAACTCGCGTAATTGTTCATCAAGTGATCTATGGTCGGTATTAATCTCTTCATAATAATCTACAAATCCTTTTAGCCATTCATGTGGAGATCCACCAACAAATGGCTGCGGTTGGCCGTGATCCCCGCACATGACGACTTTTTTATTTTTCAATAACAACCATTCAAGAAATATCTGTAATACTGTCAATGATACCGTGCATATTTCATCCCAGATTATTACATCAGGAATGAATTTATCTCCCATTCGATCAGGAGTCCATGTATCGCCTTTCCATCGAAAGAAGCTGTGATAAGTACAGGCTTTTACCCCCCGCGCTATCATCTCTCTGGCGAGTCTGTGAGTTGGTGTTAACACAATCATGTTAGAAACACTTGTGTTTCTATTACGAAATAATTCGATTGCACGAGTTGTCTTTCCTGATCCACCACAGCCGTTTAAATAAATTGTCTTGTATCTACAAATCGGATCGGATACAGGCGGTGCAGTAGAAAATTCTGATTGAATCTCTGAGATATTATGGTTACTTTTCAAGTATTTATCATCCATAGCAACGTCTGCGGATTTACAATACTCATGTAGTGTTTCTTTTTTAAACCTCCAATTCCCCCACGCTTCCTTAGGATCTGTGAATTTAGCTACATCTGATTTGTATTTCTCATGGATATACATCGAATCAGTAGCTACTCTAACCGCGGTATTAGGAAATCTATTTATCATCGAGAATAGATTAATACAAGAATAGGCTAGCATAGAACTTCTCAATTGTGTGTATTGACAACTTTTTCCATCACAGTAGGTAACAACCGTACCTAGTTTCTTACCATTTCGAAGGACATCATCTACCCAAACATTATTAGTTCCGCTCGCAGATTTGTAAGCTTCCTCATCTAATTCCCCTGATAGAAAAGCGTTCTTACGGGTTACAAATTTCCCTTTTTTTTATTAAATCAGATATTATGAAATTGTATTCTTCATCGTCTATGATTAATCTCGAAGAGTATTTTGCATTATCAAATCTTCCACCTTGAGTAAATTTACCGATTATTTTTCGTCCGAGATCTTTAGCCTCTCTATTACTACCTTCGAATAATTTCTTAGACCAATCTATGATTTGTTCCTCGCTGAAATTCTTCGAATTTCCATCTAGAAATTGTTTTCGTTGTTCGTTAATTATTTTTTCGAGATCGGGTTTTGGTAACCAAACATCTTTCTGAGCGTTATAACAAATAATCGCTTCACTGACAATTAACGATATTAGCATACCACAATCGATCATATACCGCAATAGCACAATTGGCATCCACGCTTTTTCATACATATGTCTACCAAGCCAAAGATAACTACACGGATGTAACCCTGTAGCTAATTCGAATGATATCACACGAGCGAACCCGGTTAAATCAAAATCAGGCAATGGACCATTAATCGCAACACGAGTCATTTCATGTGTGGGGTGTCCAAATCGTTTAAAATATTCAGAGCATTCTCCATATCCGAGAAAACTTCCAGGATAACACGCGGATATATCAATTGAAATCATACCATCACGTGAGTATTTCGTATTCCACAATCCTCCATGACCCAATTCGACGCAACTCAACTTCACGTCATTGAGAAAATCACTTCGTGTTGGACGCCATGAATTCTTTTCTCGTGCGAAGTGAGCTACCACTGATGGAATAGTAAAACTATCCGTAAGTAATTTTTCTACAGTAGAAACACTAGTGTTTCCTTCTAAATACTCATTAGCGATTTTTCTCATTCTAGTATCTAATTCTTCAGTTCGATATAATTCACCATTTGGTTTTACAAACTGATCAAATTCTATTTCCGGATCCTCATTACTCCTGAGTAACCATACTGACACAGGGTCGTCTTTGGTTAATGTGTGAATAGCATCAAATAATTTCTCTTCATAGAAACCATCCCTAGAAAATTCTTTAGGGATATATCGAACAGTTCTTTCTCGTGGAAATATATTTACCGCTGGTGTCCACGCGTGTTTGTTATGATCGATAATTTCAATTGGAGCTCCTCGCGATTGATATTTCGGTTCGTATAATACTTCTCCGGTTATTGTCGCTACCGATATTGGAAATTTTAATAATGCTTCTAATTTAGCTATATCGGAAATCGTTGCCCCGCGTTGTTTCACTGTCAATTCCCATTCGGTTATTTTGTTTCTTCGTAGATCAGTTAATTTGTTTCCCCGGGATGCATTTTTGAAGTGTTCTATTAACCGTGTTGCTACACAATTAAGTGGCAAAGCCACTGATGATGAAAACATTGGAGCTAATTTTGTAATATTAGGATTATTATTTATTGGATATAACCCATACACAACTGCTGTTACAGGGTAAGATTTCTCATAGTATGGTTTGTCAATTCCAGTTAGAATTCCTGGTTTGGAATCTCTACTCACAATAACAGTTTTTTTATCCTTAAGGATTGGGTCAAATTTATCTCTGATAATCCATTCACCTTCCTCTTCGATAATGAATTTTATTCTAAAAAAATACCTCCGTAGAAATTGCTTTGCAATTTCACCAAGGTGTGAAAGTATCACAGCTGCTCTTATATCATTCATAGTAGCATCAATTACGGGTATATTGACATCTTCATCAATAATTCGAAATGTCGACCACGTATGAGATGCTCCATCACGCTTAAACTCATTAAAACAGTCGCTGATTTTACTCAATAGTGGTTTATCATCTACTAGACTTTTAGGTATATCAGAGATTCTATCGAGATTAAATCTAACATTTTTCCAAGGCTTAATTTTCGATAATCTCTTGAACTCCTTCATATTATAATTAAAACAAGTATTTAAATAAGAAAATTTTATATAATGAATCATTGCAAATGGCTTATGATTGGATCAAAGACTCCGTGTAACAAATCATGCAGAAATGAATTCTGTGGGTATCATATGCAGAGTGTGAGAAACGGTTCGGAGGGACCTCTACCATGCTTGCATTGTGGGGTAGGTGTAAGAGGCAAGTCGCAGTTATGCATTAATTGCGGGGGTAAGCGTTATAGAGAGTTAAAACGTTATTATGACAAGCGAAGAATCAAAAATCCTGACGACGTCAATAGCAAAATCATAAAAACTACGGCTGATTATATAAAAAGATTTTCCAATGTTATAATTCAGCCAATTAACGAATTAGACAAATAGATATATTATATATAAATGAGCCAAGAATTTCAAAGACATCCTGTTATTAAAAATTACGAAGCTTCTAGTGATGGTGTTGTTAGACACAGTAAAAATAGGAAATCTGTTGGGCGGGATAATGGTATGGGGTATTTGATGTTTAATGCTGGAGGGAAAATGTATCTCAATCACCGTTTCGTTTATGAAGTGCATAATGGATTAATCAAGGATGGTTTTGTTATTGATCATATTGATTCTAATCCCAAGAATAACAAATTGAACAACCTTCAAGCTATTTCTCAATGTGAAAACACAAAACGAGGAAGAACTGGGAAATACCCGAAAATTGCTAGACCTGTAAGATCGTTTAATACTGACACGGAGATGGTATTTCAATCAATGACAGAAGCTGGTAGGTATTTCGATATTTCCCCCCCCCCCCCCTCGGTACAAAAAGTAGCAGAGGGAATTTATAAGACCGCTTTTTCAAAGCGTTTTAAAAACAAAATTCAGTTTTCTTATGTAGGGAGATAACTCCGTTAGGTATAACACGTGTGAAATCCGTAGGATTTCCACCAATGACAGAGTTACGGATCTTAAACACGGAAACGCTAGTGTTGGAAAATCTTCGATTTTTCATTGGCTGTTATAATTAAATAAATCTGAACAAAACACAATCAATTTTGTCTTTTTTCAAGTATTAACAGAACTGTTTTATAAACACGTCGTATTTAAACATTTTTTTAAATGTCTGTTTCAAGTATTATATGTGTTTTCAACGTTGTCAGTGATCGCTAATAAACAAACAAATAATTACAATCACTACACCTATTTTATATCACCTCGTCGTAATGAGTGTATATATATACAAATTCGTTCTTATTATAATTGGGCATTTAGCCGAAATTCAAGTGTAAACAAAACCACACCGTCACACGTGGTATGAACGTTATTATTGACATTCAAAACCAAAGTTTCGATTTTGCGGTTTTGTTTACACTTGAATGTAGAATAGCCCGCGTCATCCATTGTCATTGAAATCAATTCATTCATTGTGTCACCTATAATCTATTGTTGTACCGTCGTCATTGTCATTGAAATCAATTCATTGTATATACCATTGTCATTGTTCACCTATAATCTATTGTTGTACCGTCGTCATTGTCATTGAAATCAATTCATTCATTGTTCACCTATAATCTATTGTTATGTGTTTGTCGGTTGTAACCGTTGAGCGCTGCTTGATGTATAAAACACCAAGGGGGTTCAAAACGGTGAATGTGCCGTCGTCATTCATTATATATAATCATAATCACCTATAATCGCATTAAGCTTCTGGGTATACTAAGATGATCAACACCTTAGTGTATCCAGAATTCATTTTGAAATACTTTGCATTTTTAATTCTAAAGAATTTTCATACTTTGTATTTGAAATACTTTGCATTTAAACAAATATATTTTTATATATATATGAATATTGAAAATCTCAAATTGATTATTATTGAAATCAACAAGTTGAAGGATGAAAATATAAAATTATGTTCAGGTTTGGATTGTGATCAAATTATGACCAATTTCGAGGATATACAATTTGCAGAACAGACCGGAAAATATGTCCTATCTAAAAAATATTTTTTAATTAAGAATATCCAAAAGCTTATACGTGAGAGCTTAGTAAATACTGAAGATGTTAATGTCTTCGTACCATTATGTAGCATCGTTGAACGTGTTCGAAAGCAATTAGGATTAGAATATGAACAAAAGAGACTTATTAATTGTAAAGTGAGACAATTAAAAACATTAATGGAAAACTCTGAAGGTGATGAGCCCACGCGTAGAGAGCCTCCTTTGTTTGTATAACCGATACGGTATGAGGAAGTAAAATTATGTGTGTAACAACAAGGAAGTATTAAAATGATTTGCATTTTTAGGTTAGTGATTTGCATTTCTAAAAAATGCTTTGGATTTTTTAATTAAAAATTGCAAAGCAATTTGACAATAGTAATACTCTTTCAATAATGGTAGGAGAATCATTAACAACGAGATTAGCTAGAGAAAGACTTGAAGCTCTTAAGAAAATATTACCCCTTCGTGATAGAATCCGCGAAAAACTTCAACAACGGCAATTATTTCAGACTGACTTCACAGAGGATACAGAACAACTCTTCAAACCTATTGTTAGTGCAACTGAGGGTGTGAAAACGGCAATCTCTAAACAAGAAAGCGCGCAAAAAGAGTCATTTCTCCCTGTGTTAGAGAAAATAGCAAAACGAACTAAGCAATCAAAAAAATCATTAAAAACACTTCCTGGTGATATAATAACTACTGCAAGACGACAAGAAGAACAACAACGAGAACTTCAGGAAGAAATTGAACGATTAGATGATGTTGATATTTCCTCACTAGAAATGCAAGCATTTCCACCTGAAGAATTTCAAGAACAACAACAAGAAGCTGTTCCAAGGGGGGACTATAATCCTGAAAATATATTTACAGTTGATGCGTTAAAAAAAATCAGAAGTATCCCAACACTCGATGGTTTAGCTAAATTTACCAACGACAACATTAAAAAAGATAAGAGAAATGAGTATTTAATAGACGACACGTCTAAAGATTTTATAAACAGTAAACTCCTTTGGGCAAATAAGGTGTTTTTAGCAAACCGCGGGGAAAATAAAATCAACAAAAAAATAAGATCTGATTATGACCAATTTATAGCTATGGTAAAGGGGATCACAGTACCACCACCAGTATACACAGCAGACCCAATCCCTGATGAAATACAAATAATGGCAGAGGCTGATTCTAAGAAGGGTGCAACTGGTATCACTAAAAAATCCAAAGAATTTTCAAAAACAGGCAGTGGCTTAGTTGGAAACTCTAACGTAACATGTCCCGGTAATATTCTCGGTGATATAGCACGATTAGAAATACTTGTAGGAGGAAAACGAGCCGGGAATAACTCACCAGAAATAATCAATGAAGCAGCTGATATCTGTAGGAGGTTATTTCAAGGTGGTATCATGGATATTGCAACATATAGAGATTTCATTGAAGAGTTAGCCGAAAATTCTTCGAATTTCTACGGTTATCATAGTGACTAATGTCACTGGAAATCCTACGGATTTTGCGATTAGATAAATAGCAATTGAATAGAGAATGATCATACACTACAACCATGATAAACCAACTAACGTCTACGTGGTAAACTCACGATTGCCAAAATACCGAGTATACTATGGAGATGGTCTCGGTAATACTATAATGGGATTATTTTCAAGAATGGCTCCAAAAGTGGCTCCATTTGCAAAACAGGCAGCAATGAAAGCAATTGATGTTATCCGAGATAAGGGTATTAACACTGTTGGTGATCTTGCTAGTAAGGCATTTTCAGCCGCTCGGGATAAACTAACAGCGCTAGTTCGACGACGAAATTCTTCGAATTTCCAATCAAACCCCAGAAACACTAGTGTTTCTAATGCTAGCATTTCTAGAATGACTTCACTGCCATCTACTGCAGTAATGCCTACACAGGTTAGTAAAATAATAAATAACGCCGTGGATAAAAAACTACAATCATTAATGACTAACGCCCAGGATAACATAACAGCAAATATGATAGCCGGAAGTGGGCTTCCGGGAAGTGGTTTTAAGAAGATTCGCCGGAAACGTTAGAAATATTTATTTGAACAGGATTTCCAATTATGATAGTTATTGTAGAAACACTAGTGTTTCTAATGCTAGCATTAGAAATATTTGTGTCAGAATCACTTGTGATTCTATTTATTTGAATAGGATGCTCAGTTGTTATGGTTATTGTAGAAATGCTAGCATTAGAAATATTTGTGTCAGAATCACTTGTATCAGAATCACTTGTGATTCTACTTACGTTATCTTCATTATCAGATATTTTCATCATCATTATTAAAATACACCCAACTAAATAATTAGTTTAAAAATTCTTTAGAATTTTGAAAATTATTTTTATATTATAAAATATTTATAATTTGCTAATTTTGTTAGATTTTTTACTTTTTTTACTCATTTTTCTAGTGTTTTTACTCATTTTTCTAGTGTTTTTATGCAATTCATCGACAAAATTTCATGAAAATCGAGGATGAAAACCCCAGGAATTCATTTAGAGAAAATCGATTTTGATCAGATTTTTTATCATGTGAGGCTAAAATTATGTTGTTTCATCGAATTTTCGATGGTTTTTTTTATTGATTTTGTATTATTTTTTGGCTAATCCGTCGACATAATTTCATGAAAATCGATTTTCTCTAAATGAATTCCTTGGGTTTTCAATTCAAAATTCCTTCAGAATTCTTTCAGAATTTTTGATTTAGACCATCGGATATATAATAAAAATGTTCAAACAAAACCCTGATGTTGCATTTGACATGGAAGCCCCAGTGCTTAAAGATACTTCTGTACGTGATTATCAATTTTTTGCTTATCACGCAGTACAACCTGATCTTCGTGGAAGAATTGAACTTCAAGTTCATGATACTAGTAAATACTTTTTACCCGCTGAAGCCTTTATTGAAGTCGAAGGTGAACTTGTAACAGCTGCTGATACTCCTGCGGTACCAGCGCCATATGCAGCTAATATCCAAGTTGGTTTTGTCAATAATGGTATCATGGCATTATTTGAAAGTGCTAGATATCTCATTGATGGAAAAGAAATCGAATCTATTGAACGTGAAGTTGATGTAGCAACAACAATACTAGGGCTAGCAAGATACTCTGACGATTATACAAGATCGGCCGGTCCATCTATGATGTTTGCAAAGGATGTTAAAAATACAGCGGGTAAAAATCCATTTGTTATAAGACAACCAAATAATCGTACTCATCCTAATCCTATCCCCTTTACTACCGCTGCTGCTGCTGCTGCTGATGCTGCTGTTGCTGCTGCTTCTATTGAGGATATGATTATAAACAATGATCCTGATTTCAATCTAGGAGCTGCAACAAGAATAGCAACATTACAAGGAAATCGTCGACGATTTTCATGTGCGATTCCGCTCCATCATATATTTGGATTTTGTAGAAACGTCAGAAAAGTTATTTATGGAGTAAAGCATACTGTAGCACTAGTGAGAAAGGGTGATGATAATAATGCAATCTGGCGTATTGGCGGTGCAGCGGGTAAAGTAATTTTATCAAAACTATCACTATGGATGCCAGTGTTGACTCCATCATTGTCAGTAGAACCGCGGTTGCTATCATTTATGGATCAAGGGGGAAAGAGATTATTAAGCTGGTTGACAACGTCCACAGATACCATGGATTCTAATACTGATGGTACACTTACATGGCATTTGGCAGCACGACAGGGTGTTTCAGCTCCACGGCATATTTTTATTGCTCTACAGGATAAAGCGCGATTGGATAATCAAACACGTTCTCATATGATATTTGATCAAATCGGATGTAATGAAGTTTCACTAAAAATAAACGGACAACAAGAACCATCAGAGGATATACAACTTAACTATGAAAACAACCACATTGCACGAGTTTATCATCGATTGCTATCATTTATGGGACGTGATCAAAATGTAGATACTGGTCTACAAATATCACAATTGGATTTTAAAGGTCTGTATCCGATTTATTACTTTTCGTTGGAACATCTTGACTTGATGAAACAGTCCGTAGTTGATATACACTTCCGAGCTCGTGTAACCCGTCCTGCTGATATTACTAATTATAGAGCGGTTGCTGTTATTCTTAGTGATAAATCAATGATACTCGAGGGTGTTGGTGGACGAATGAGACTGGTAGATGCACCAGTGGAAAATCTTTAATTGAAAATCCTTTGGATTGGAAATTGCTGTGCAATTTCGCCATTGAATCGCTTGCGATTTAGAATCAATCTATTTTGTATAATGTCGTATAGTAATATCAATGTTACGTTGACACCTGGTCAAATAAAAAAATTACAATCTAAATCAGCTAAACAATGCGGAACCACAATAACGCTGAAACCTAATCAAATGAATGGCGGAGGGAATAAGCTATCGCTGACAAAAACTCAGACTAATCATTTTAATAAAGCACTGAAAGAAAAAAAAGGAGTTCAGGTTACTCTTTCTACGAGCGCGATTAAAAATATGGAAAAGACTGGTGGTATATTCCCGTTGTTAGGGTTGATTCCAGGGTTGATTGCCGCAGCAGCCCCAGCGGTAGCGAAGGCAGCAGCATTAGGAGCTATTGGTACCGCAGCAGGAATGGCATTGAAAAAGGCAACTGGAAAGGGGTATAAAAAAAAAGGAAAGGGTCTAAGACTACCAGGAACCCCGAGTTCATGGTACAGCGGAAAGGGTCTTCGAATTCCAGGAACGATATAGTTCCTATGTCCAATTTTGATTTAATTGATACCGCTAAAAAATTAAAAATAAAAAATTTCAGAGGGGTTTTTATGAGAGATCAGTTACCGGCACAACCAAATGATGTTGAAACCGGTATTATTAATTTAGATAACAGCTCCGGACCTGGAACTCACTGGGTTTGTTACGCAATTGATCCACGTGGGATTATTTATTTTGACTCATATGGATTAGCGCCGCCGAAAGAATTTATGCGTTATATAAAAGATTTTCCAATGAGGACTTGGTATTCTACGTTACCAACACAAACAATGCTTGATCCACCAATATGTGGTAATGAAGTATTAAACGTACTTGATGCTATATCCAAAAGATTTTCGAAACCACCTCATATAGTAGTAAATGAGTATACTAGCGGCAAATCTCCTTAAAAATCTTTAGATTGAAAATCCATCGGATTTAAATGATAAAAAGATTTCTATAATAATGATTGATATTTGGGGACGACCTTTATCATCGCTGAAGAAACCTGATAGTGGAGTTGAAACCATTGATAACAAGGATATTAAAAAACTAATCGAAGATGAAATATCCGAAATATTAAACCTAGCAAATATTGATCCTGGTGAAATAGTTGTATTTCAAGATCGTCAGGGTAAGTTGAAAAGTAGTAATATCTCTCTTAATGATATTTTGGTTAAACAACGAGACGCAGCAGAGGATACTATCGCGTTATTTTCTGATGAGGGTAAACTCAAACCAGGTGTACTTGTTTCAACAATTACGGATAAATTAACAACATACGATAACACGGTGAATTCATTAAAATCGCTTAATGATAAGTATGATGATCATATAATTGTATTTGATCAGTTTACTACATTACAAAGAAATATAGTTGACAAAATTGATAAACCCCTGCTAGAATTTTTTGGAAATCCACCAGTAACCACACCAAAACTCACCACAATAAAAGATTCTATATTGGAACTAGCAACTCTTCAATCCGAATATGAAAAACACACGAAACTATTTATGACGTTTCGTAAAAACCTCATGGACAAGTTTATTGGGAGCCCATTTGATAAAATTGAAATAACACTTCCCGATATTAAAAAATCCATCGATGAACTTAAAACATTCAACAACGCAATAAGGGATGATGCAATGAGAATGATAAACGTTGTTGAAAAAGAAAAAATTCCTCATGATAAATCTATCGTCAACAACGTAGTACACACGATTCAACACGGATCATTTATATGGACTCCCACAAACAACATTTTAAACATAACCGCAGCAGTTAAGGGTATTTATCGATTAACAATAGTATCACCGAATCAGTTTAATATATCATCGTCGAGTTCATCTGGAGTCAATAATACGGTATCAACGATCATCGACAAGGATACAACTGAACAATTCACGATAATAAATACCATAGATAGAAATCTAGTCAGGGTTTCAGTAACGTGGTACGTAGAATTCGTAGTGGATTTAAGTAAACAATTAAATTGAAAATAAAATCCTTAAAAATTACTTTGCAATTTTGAATTTCGTAATTGAAAATGCTAACGCTTTTAAAATAAAATGACTCCATCATCGAATCAGTATCGCTATGATCAAGTCAAAGAGTTTCAAACTAAACTCAGTTCTCTCTGTGAAGAATATCAAATAAAAATCAAAAAATACAAACGAAGAATAACCACAGTTGATATCACCGTGTACTCTGTGTCAGGAGTAATCACTGCTGCTGGAATAATACTATCTTCGGTTACAATGATTGCTCCGGTCGTAGTTCCAATCGCTATTTCCGCAGTGGCTACAATTGCTGGTATATTAACTGGGATCACAAAAAAACTATCATCGTGTAGCCAGAGTAAACTACATGATTATTTAATTAAATATCATATTGCATCTGCCGGTTACTCGCAATTATCCTCGTTGATATCATCGTCGTTGGATGACACAACAATATCAGATAGCGAATTTTCAACTATGGCTCAATTGTATAAATCAACAATGCTGAAATTAGAGCAGAATAATAATAATAATGTCGTCGCAAGAACTACTTCAACAAATAGTAACAAATACAACACCAGTGAAAACAAGCACGATATCAATAACCTCAACACGTCCCGAATTTAGTGTTAATTTTCCAATTCCTGTTCCCGTGAGCGAGATCGCACTAGCAAAACTACGAGTGTATCATAGCTGGCCTAATATTAGATCGGTAGCATTTGGTGGTCAACAACCAAATAATTCCTTGGTATTTGCAAACAAGAATCGTGAAGACGGAACACCAGATTGGCAGGTTGTTTCTATACCAACTGGGTCATATCAAATCGAACAAATCAATGCTGAATTTCAACGCAGAATAAAATCTCTCACTGGAAAAGAATCAAAAATCGCTATAACAGTTCATGAACCAACACTATCATCCGCTATCGAGATAAATACAGAAGGATACGTTGTAGATATTTATCAGAGTTCTATAAGATCAGTGTTAGGATGGCCTGAATTACCACCGGATAACTCGCGAGAAAATTCGAAGGATTTTCCACCCGAACCTAAAAAATCCGATTATATCACCAACAAAATAAAACCCGTCAATGAAGTCAAAAATTATCAAGATTATACCCCCGATAAGTTCATAAATAAAAAAGTTTTTCATTCAATCTACCTCCCTCTCATCAACGGAAATTTCACAGTAATGAATAATGATTTTTCACGACTGCTAATATCTATTAAATCCGGCTCTCTCACCAAGGATGAATTTATCAACGTCGTAGAAACGGGTAATAAAATCATCGACGATATGAAAATATTTCACTCGAAAATTATTCAAGAAGTATTAAATGAAGAAATCTTACATGATAAGTTTGCGGATCTATATAAGATTAATAAAACGGAGATTAAAGATTTTAAAATCCCTGGATATAACCCGGATAAACTAAAGAAACAACTTGACGATGCTATTGATATTGGGTTCAAAAGAATCCACGATAATTGGAAAAAATCGAAGAATCCTACAGAAAATATTCTGAAATTTAATAATGATCCAGAAGGTGGCGGTAGACATATTGCTCCGAACAATGTGAATATTTCAACGGTGATTGCGCTCAATTTAGTATGTGACGTTATCGAAGGGAATTATCAAATAAATCTCGAACAATCAAATCAAGCTCAGCAAGGATATATTTTATATTCATTTGCACCAACGGCTCCTCCAGGATTTCTAATTATTGAAGACCCAACTAATCTAGTCTATATGCGATGTCATAATAATTTGTTAACGAGAATTAATTTCAAACTCACTGACCAATCTAATAATCTGATTGATTTACGAGGTGAGGTTTTACAAATTAGTTTATTTGTGAAATCTTAAGGACTTGATCAAATATTTAGTTAGCGCATTAGCAGCCGAGGAGGTGAACGTCAACTAAATGGCGTCTTTTTTTTTACCCGAAAACTCCACGAATTTTCCAAGCATCGTAGCAGCAAAGGGGATGGTGACAACAAAAATGGCGTCGTTTTTTTTTTAAATTTTATTTTGATGAATGGAGGCTTATATTAAGCATTTTCGAGAAAGCCTCAGTTTGCTAAATCGACGCCTGTAAAAGTTGGTCTGTTCACCTCCTCTGCTGCTACATTTGTTATGCTGTCACAAATATTAATTTAAAGATAAACTACATTTTATTCACTTAAAAGCAAGTTAAGTCTTTTGTATAAAAATGGCATGAATGAAACAGTATATTGCCTTTTCATAATATATAATTTAAGAAAACATAAGAAAAAATTAAGTATCAAGCAATATTACCAATGCATATATTAATGAACAGTCCAGTATAATGGTCATTATTATTGTTATTATAGTTAATTTATTATGATTATCGAATGAATGATAAAATCTACCTGTACAAGTTTTGTAGACCCATTTAGTGTTTTTATTGGTAGATTTTGAGTACCGCTGTTCTGATATGTTTTAGAGACTTAAGTAATTTGAAGTGTTTTGGTTTGTGATCATCCTGTAGGCCGCTAAATCAACCTTTCATCCGTCAAACGAAATGACAGCTCAGTTTGTAATACTTTTTCCACTTAAAAAGGCACGTCAAATATAGAAGGGTCAAAATTATAAATATTATCATGCGAGAAATCTTTCGGATAAGGCAAAGTTACCGAACGAATCTCCAAAATTCTGACACGATAGCCATAATGCCGGTGACCTTGACCTAGCGCACTTAATTTTTATCCATACTTTTAACATATTTCAACAAAGAAATAATATTTTTTTTATAACAAAATGTGAAGTATATGTTGCTTTAATCTTTCAGATTAATGTAATTCAATTATTGTTAAAAGAAATTGTAAAATTGTTCTTTTCCTTTAATGTTTACTTCGTTTCTGCCTTCGCTAGCATTGTTTATCGTCTGCTGTACACGTGACTCTATTTATAGACGTGGGTATTCTTTGAAAAGTAGTTCTCCTGAAATGAACGCAATTCATTTTGATCACGTGATAATATTCTGACCAATCGAAACATTACTTGCCTCTACAAGCTACTTCGATTGCAATTATATTATGATAGGAGGAGCGATAACCTGTGGTACTGTGTCTCCCAGTCTTCGATTAAGCAAAGGATAAAAGCAGGAATAAGGGGAAATATATACAACAGTGTGGTAAGTTTCTTATTAAATAGCTAAGTTTCTTGTACAAAATGACCATAATTATACCTATATTCCATAAGGTTTGTGATTATCTTTTTAGAAAGTCTACAAATCAAATAAACCGATGTATTGAATAAAATACCTCGTTTTCATGAAAAATTTACGCGTTGGTATATTTTAATTAGTACATCTTGCTACTTTATCTCTGTTTCTAAATGATTTATTTATAGTGTTTTTCTCATTAATACTTGTATTGCTCCTGGTTGTTTGATATATATATATATATATATATATATATATATATATATATATATATATATATATATATATATATATATATATATATATATATATATATATATATATGATTGAATTTTTTAGGGTGCTTAATGTACTATTTTACTATGCCACGTTTACAAACATTATTTGAAAATTAAATTAATCGATCGATCGTGATATCAGACCGTTTTATTTGCTAAAATCATAACCATGACAAGTTTTGATTTTCTATGGAGCTGTCAGCTATCTTTATCGCATTTTCCCAAGACCAGTAAAAAAATTTCTCCAATCATCGAGTCTTAATTTTGGCAATAAATTAGAAGCAAACAAAAAACGTATAGGTCTATGTCAGAGTCATTGCTATCTCTGATTTACTATCACTTGACATACAGTAATTGTCTTTATTTATTTAAAAGTTGGAAATAAATAATTTGAACTATCGCTGATGTGTATCTGTTTACATGTGTTTTTATGGAACTTGCGAAAGTATGTGTAATGTAGAGAAGAAAAGATTATCGCATCTTTGGTATATTAAACATTACTTATTTTGACACAGTTCTATCATCTTAAAGAAAGAATAAAATGCACATGCATTCTAAATAATTCCTCGAAAATCATGCAACTCTTGAGTTCGCGTTTGAACCCAACAGTATTTGTCAACCACTCACTAATGACTTTAAAGTTGAAGGGTGCTTTCTAATCGGCTGATAAATACTGAATCTAATGATTAATAGTTTAATAAAAAAAGTAGCGAATCTCTTCTCTTTGTCAGGCAGGTTGTAAGGAACAGGATGCACAGGTTCAAGACAAGACAATAGTATCGAATTCTAAAGTTTATGTCAAATATGATCAATCTTAGAATGCCAAATATTTCAAAGAAATTCCCACATGATACAATACTTAAAATATTTGTTTTGACATCCGTGTAAAATGATTGAACCGATTTGATTGTTTCCATCGGGTCTGTATAATAACACAGGCAAAATACTGTTAACTTTGTAAATTTTGTTATTAAATTTCACGAAAATTGTAAGTGTTAATATCTTTATAGAGTTATATTCTGTTTTCATTTCAGAAGATGGAAAGTATCGAAAGTACAAATAATTATCTTTTTGAAAACTTGACGACCAATGATACAATTACACTTGTGTATGATGAATATAAAAATGAAGATATCAAGGATTTTCTAAATTCTGCACTAATTATTTTCAGAATTGTATTTGGACTAATTACCGTTACTGGATTAGTTGGCAACATTCTAACGGTAGCCATTATTTTGCGTAATAAAAGGTATCAAAAGTAATACTGATATTCTGGTTCTAACGTTGGATGTAACTGATATACTGTTTATTGTATTTGGTGTTCCAAGGTTGATAATGGGTATAAGATCGTCGGTTAAAGAAGTATGGTGTGGACTCGTTGAGTATGTGACAATCACATGCAGCGTTGCCAGTGTGTATGTTCTGGTCTTGATATCATTAGATAGATACCTTGCATTGGTTCATCCCATCAGAACAATGCCATTTCGAACTAAAATAAATTGGTACATACTTATAATAATCATTTGGAGCATTGTCTTACTGGGAAATATACCTATGCTATTCGAAAGCCCATACTGTTCAGAGTGGAACGTGTCATCCATGCGAATACTTTTTATCTGCATCATCGTGCTTGTGTTCATGTTGCCATTACTTTTGATGTGTATTCTATATGGACATATATTGAAATCATTCCATAATGCATACAATCCTGGACTGAATACTACCACAAGTCGTGTCCGGTTAATCTCTAGCCGAAGGGTGACACAAATGGTGATGATCGCCATGATGGTCTTTATTATTTGCAGGCTACCGTTTCATATTTGGTCATTGCATTTAGTTTATGAGACTTCTTTTGTGTTGATAATCTTTGATACGGTCGTTGTCTGTATGTTTTATCAAAACAGTTGTATTAATTCAATAGGGTTTGGATTCCACTCTAAAACGTCAAGGAAAGGCTTTAGGGACGTACTCAGCTGTAAAAATTAGAATGATCTTGAGGAAAGTACTGCATATTAAAATTATGCTCTGGTACGATACATATGTGTTGCATACAAAATTAGTGTTGACAGTTCCCGTGTGCTATGGATATTTCTTCTGTTTAACAATTTCTTAAGTTCACATCCAATTATTCTCTATCTGGTGAAACTTATGGATACGTACAGCTGATAACATGAACATTTACATTATAGTACGTGTATCTAAGAAAGTTTCCACAACAACATACAGTCCTTTCAAGTGCACAGATCCGGTAAAGAATCGCACGTCTCTGTCGGTATTAAGATAAATGCAATAAAAATGACAACGCACAGTGCAAAACTAGTTTCTAACAAAACAAAGTGCTTTCTACTTTTGGTTGAGTCTTAGTCACTTTCAAAGCTACGATAAAACTGAGACAAGACAAATCATAACCAAAAACAGCATTGAGGTTACAAAATAGTATTGCCTATTTCTGTGGGATTAAAAGTTGCCAATGTTTTGTTTCAACTGGATGCTGGAACAAGTTATATTGACATATAAATTGATTAACCATGTCGCTATATGTTTTTGGTTTTTTGTGCGTAACCGTTAATTATATCCCAGATATTTCCCAGGAGTTTCAGGAAGAAATGCTTTTTTATCAGTTTCACAGCTTAGTAAGTTGTTTGATTGAACCATCTGTAGATCCTGTCCATACTTAGAGTTGATTGTGGGCTTTGCATATATTGTAACTTGTTTCCCCTGTTAATTATGTTATTATATATGTATACTAGATGATTATTTCTAATTCCCGCATTTGGAACTGCTGTAGCTAAGTTGTTTGAGGCACGGAAACGTGCCAGAAGGGGTGCGGATTCGAATCCTACCATTGGACCAACCTGGGTCATCTGCCGATATCTGTCAGTAGGCACGGCATTTTTCTCTGATAGTAACAGAACTAAATATCACACATGTGATGCTGTGTAGTAATGTACTAAACCAAACCGAACTAGAGTGCTTCGTCAGGCATCATTGATATACGATGGGTATTCAAGTTATAAATATAGGTGTGCTATACAAAATTCCTTTATTAGTTAACATTACTTTAATACATCCCTTCAAATTACTTTCCATGCGCCTATTTTATGGTGGAAGTGCCAACGTTTTTATTATTAAGGAAGTCTGTCACTACAGGGGATTTATGCAGCAATGGGCTGTCATAGGGCGGATGAATACCTTTGGTACCAGTGAGACGACGTGTTGTTCTGTAGAGTTCTACAACTTATTGTAACAGTATGGGAGCATAACAATTCAGAGTCACTAGCTTGAATAATGCGTATAAAATACTGTCGAAAGACTGATTTTCTCCGTGAAATTTGTTTTTATTGGGTCAGGTTTCGCAAAGTAAATCTATGTTAATTACCTGTGATAATCTCTCTGTCTGGTCATTCGTTTGTTATTTAATAAATCTTTGGCGGGATCAACTAAAACTTGTTGTTGATCAGCCGTGAAAAAAATGAGGGGCTTTTGCACAAACCTAAAAAAGATTTGATTTAGTCATCAATACATAAATGTTCCTGAAAATAGAAACATCCTCCATAATTTAGCGGGCAGTTAATCCTTCTACAGCATCAAAATCCCAATTATCTTTGTTGTCATTTTAAAAAACGATAGAACTAACTCAGAAGTGTAAGATATCAGAAAAGACATGCTGAATTGTACATTATACATTTTGCTCAGTAGTAGTATTGTGTCTCCTCAAACATTTTCACGTCACTTTTACAAACGTTGTCACACACACACACACGCGAGCGCGCGCGCGCAAACACAGATAAAACTATTCGTAGTAAGTTGAAGCTTTACAGTTTGTTAAAAGTTTTCATAATTAAATTTATATAATTTTTATTGAAAAATTGTGGTAACAATTACATCTTTCAACAGTCTATCCAATGGACACATGTACATACAAAACGTTTAGCAAATATCTCAGAAAGTCAAATAAGTATACATGAAGTATAATCTAAGAAAGTAAATTAGAATAAAGACACACCCATACAGACATATTAAGAGAAGCAGGCGGATATAATGAGTCACAGATATCAAATTATTATCGAAAACGTGACATTTGTAAAACATACATTTCAATCTCAAGTTTTGTCATATAAACTAAGTATGCTTCAAACATGGAGATGACAAGTTTGTCTTTGTGTTTACAGCCGTTTTCTATACATTACTTATACCTGGCCCTTCTTTCCATTTCGTAGTTCCGCTTAGCTGAGCTAGGATGAAAATTGTGTATTGTTTTGGAATTGTGTGTGTATAAGAGAGACAGAGAGACAGAGAGAGAGAGGAGCAATCGAAAACAATTTATTTTGACAAAGATGCTTTGTTGACACTATATCAATGAAATGAACAGATTTTAACGAAATTTTTAGTTGATTTGGTTATGCTGATATAAGGTGGATTTTACAATACTACAACTATTATTTTGTCACGTGGAATACATCGGGATAATGCCATGAGTGTCTTGTCTAAATTGTGTAGATATAACTATCTTGTACCGGAATTAATTTGTCGTCCACAATACAGATCTTTACTTAGAAGCCACTGGATCTTTCAGTTATCGTTAGGTATAAGTCACTGGCTCAAAGAGAAAATAAATAACAGGAATGCTGCTATATCAATACAGTTATCTCAACGGTGTTTAGTGCTGCATAAGAAAATATTATTTCATGCAGAAAGGTGGTGTCTTAGTGCTAAAGTAATTATCCATTTCAATGCTGCTATATCCTATTCCACTAA
Organism: Unio delphinus; assembly: GCA_029339505.1. Lineage (NCBI taxonomy): Eukaryota > Metazoa > Mollusca > Bivalvia > Unionida > Unionidae > Unio > Unio delphinus. Next base: position 6,436,604 of record JAQISU010000278.1, read on the forward strand.
TAAAAATGTATGAATTAAAAGATAAAATATACAGTTATTGTGAATTCAACAGATTCGAATTCCGATGAATCTTAATTGGAATAAAGCGTGATCTCGCACTTTCGACTTATTTAATATTAAGAATTATGATTTGTTAGGAATTAGACATATCATTTGTGTATAAAGGAATATTTTCTGGGCTGAAGTTTTATCCGCTTGCTGCCGCGATTTACACACAGATGATCGTGTACTACGCTTGTATTAATACTGTTTCGGAGGAGAGAATAGTTTATATTTAATCGATGCTCATATCTTCTCTTTCCATTTATTGTGAGTATTGAGGTTTCTGAGGAAACATAACAGAATACAAGTATAATTAATAGCTTTCAATCTCTAGAAAAAGAGTTAATGACAGGATTTTATCGGATATCACTCATTTCATCTTTGTGATTTTTTTTGTGTAAATGTATGCCATCAGAATCAGTCTATTCAGTTTAGTTACGATTGCATTTATATTAATTAGAACATGTATTTCATTCTTTATCAAGTCTAACGACGAAAACCATAACAATATAGATGGAAACTGTCTGTAGTCAATTCATTTGAAAACCCCAAATAAATATCACGTTTTAGTTGTGGGTGGGTGTCAATTATGTACAATTAAACTTGTCTGTGTACCGAAAATGTACACTAGGTACAGGCTTAGGATGTTTTAATGGGTTAGTTATAGCTTGTACAGCTTGCAAATCCTTTGCAAATATAATAATAAAACTCATATTTCAATAACAAAACGTATTAAACTCCAAACATTTGTGTTCAAACATTGTGATATAATTTGATGCAGGATTTTGAAAGGCACCTTCAAGTCGTAATTTTTCTGTTTGCTTTTTGCGGAGTTACTAGTGGCTAAGTATAACTACTAATCGGCATGACACTTCTTGAAAATTATAAGACTTGCTTAATTTGTGACATTTTTTATGTTATGTAAGATTCTTTTATGTGCGGTTTTTGGATGTTTTTACACTTTAGGACCAGTAGCGTAGCGAGGGTGTTCGGCGCCCAGTGCAAGGTTCATATTTTTCGGCCAACCCCCATCCCCACCCCCGGCGTAGCGGAGAATATTTGGCGCCCGAGGTGACTTGAGAAGTACGCGTGACCCAGATTCAGTGTGAACCAAAATTAATCTGAATCATCCAGACATCCTGGTACGGACTTTTTTTTTACTTTGTTGTTGATTCTGAAGCACACTTTGTAAAAGTGTGCACTAAATTCTCCACTCCTCTTCTTCCGATAAATGTGTTGACATTAACAACCTGCCCGATATTGATATTATCTTACACTTCCTTGCCAGAGTCATAACCTCTTGTAATTTTTCTCCGTCTTTGATTAAGCAAAGGATTAAAGCAGGAATAAGGGGAAATATATACAACAGTGTGGCAAGTTTCATATTACATGGCTAAGTTTATTATCTCATAAAGTTTGTGATTATCCTATTAGAAACTCTACAAATCAAATAAACCGATGTATTGAAGAATTTACCTCATTTTCATGAAACATTTACGCGTTGGTCTATTTTTATCAGTACATTATTGCTACTTTACCTCTGTTTCTAAATGTTGTTTTTTTTTGCTCATACTTGTATTGCTCCTGGTTTCTTGAGAAATATATTATTGCATTCATTAGGGTGCTGAATGTACTCTTTTACTATGCCACATTTACAAACATTATTTGAAAATTAAATCAATCGATCATGATATCAGACCGCTTGTTTGTTAAAATCATAACCGTAATAAGTTTTGTTTTCTATGGATCTGCCAGCTATCTATATCGAATTTTCCCAACACCAGTAAATAAATTTCTCTAACCATGGAGTCTTATTTCGGCAATAAATTAGAAGCAAACTATAAACGTGTAAGTCTATGTCAGAATCAATGCTATCTCTGATTTATAATCACTTGACATACAGTAATTGTCTTTATTTTTTTTAAAGTTGAAATTAAATAATTTTAACTAACGCTGATGTGTATCTTTTTATGTGATTTATGGAACTTGCGAAAGTACGTGTAATGTTGTGAAAAAAGATTATCGCATCTTTGGTATATAAAACCTTATTTATTTGGCTCAGATATATCATCTTGAAGAAAGAATAAAATGTACATGCATTCTAAATCATCCTCGAAGATTGTACAACTCTTGAGTCCGTGTTTGAGCTTAATTGTTAGTGTCAGCTACTCACAAAGGACATTACATTTGAAGGGTGCTTTCTAATCGGCTGATAAACACCAAATATCAAGCAGCAGAGGGGGGCGAATCCTACAACTTTGTAGAGGCGTCGATTCGGCAAACTGAGACTTCCTCGTAAATCGTAAAAAAGCGTCGATTCGGTAAATAGAGGCTTCCTCAAAGACGCCAACGTCGTTGTCACTCACCCCCTCTGCTGCTATGGGTTAACCGAATATTTGAACAAGTCCGATACGATATCGTGTTCGAGGGTCATGCAAATTTATTGTTATAAATCCGTGTGGCACCGACTGAGCATGACTAAAGACATTTCGAAATTGATTGAAGTCCATATCAGAGCACCATGTCTGCCAAATATTTCGTAGCGTATGTGTATCAACGCCGTTGAATACAGCAAGAATATTACAGTTATCTCTGATCATTTTTGGAATCTGAGTGTAGCGTTGAGTGACATATATCACGTCGGTGTTTTTATGCCTGCCTCGGGAAAATATTCTAGCTGGGTTTTTTTGATTGTCTAACATCACATCGTCGTATACGACTAAATTGTTAATGCTCCCATCAAGGTCATCCACGGATGGTGCCTCGTCAATATCAGTTATAAAATCAATGACGTTCTCACCTTTAATTTCTGATGCATTCTCGTTAATATCCTTTAACACTTTCATAGCATCGTTGATCATCTACGCTAGGAGCAACTAAATACAACTTATCCCACTTCATCCATCTCATTATTAAATTTGAACAACAATTGCGTCTTGCCGGATCCAGATGGCCCGATTATAATTGCGCGGATAGAGTTTGGTAGCGCTGCATGATGCTTAACTTTTTCTCTTGTTTTAGTCGCTGAAAAATCAATTATATTCATATCTCTATACATAAATTATGGATCTGTGAAGTGTAAAACGCGTACTAGCACAAATGATGTGACGACGATTACAACTAAAAATAACAGATCAGAACTTACTGGTAGATGTGCAACATGTGGTATAAAAAAGGTTAGATTTGTTTCTATGAAATCCGGAGATGTTTTAAAAAAAAACGAGGAGGTGATATTGCAGCCAAGTTAGCAAAACTCCCTGGAACACCATGGGCAAAGTATCCAGGAGAAAAGCACCTTCCAGGATATAACTACTGTGGCCCAGGAACACGATTAGATATCAGACTTGATGATCAAAATCAGCCCCCACCCGGTGAGTATCCGACAAACGCTATTGATAAGGCGTGTCATGCTCATGATGTTGCATATAAAAGCAGTAATTTGCAACAAAGGCATCTAGCTGATGTGAAATTAATTCATGCGTTAAATGCTATTCCTGATAAATCTTTCAAAGAAAAATTGGCATCGTGGTTGGTAAAATCAGCTATGAAAGGCAAATTGATGATGGGCACTGGTAATTAATAATATGGAATCTATTTATTATTCTCCGAGGGATACTGGAGGGGTAACGCTGCAATCAATAAACTCGCCAACGCCGCAAAAGTGAAAAAGGCCACTGCGGCTAATTGATTATCCAAACATGCTATATGGCAAATTTATCTACCGCGTCCTAAACATATCAATTTCTCGCATTTTGATGTTACTGTACCCAATGAAGTTCATCAAGCTGATTTATTATTTTTGCCACATGACGACGGCTATAAATACGTGCTAACCGTAGTTGATGTTGCGAGTCGATACAAACAAGCAGAGCCGTTAAAAACAAAGTCGGCCACTGAAGTAGCTTATGCATTTGAAAGGATTTATCGACGAGGTCCTCTACGCTGGCCAAATCTATTACAATTTGATCCTGGCAAGGAATTTCAGGGTGTGGTTGCATCTGCAATGAAACATCACAATGTCACAATTCGACGGGGACATACTGCACTACATCGCGATCAGGCAATTGTTGAACGATTCAATCGGACTCTTTCTGAGCTGTTATTTGGATATCAATACGCAAAAGAATTCATCCAAGAAAAAAGATCTCGTGAATGGGTCAAAAGGTTACCAGGGTAGCTGCAGCGCTAAATAACGAGATTACCAGAGCAATCAATATGAAACCTAACAACGCAATAAAAAAGTATATACCACAACCACGAAACGCTTGCGTTTCGCAGCCAATTCTTGGCAATGTCACCGTGAGATATTTATATGAACCAGGAGAGCTTGAAGGTAATAGAAAAAGGGCTACTGATCATATTTGGAGTGTCACTACGCATAACATATCTACTATAATACGATCAACTGGTAGACCACCAATCTATATATATTGGATTCAACCGCCCCTCAGCGGGGGTTTACACGCGAACAACTACAGGTAATTCCTGACGATACTCAATTACCGCCGCGTGGTCTTAACTAGCGCCGTTGCGTCTATTGCACTCAAGACAAGTCAACATCACATTGTTTCTGATATGACCGAGACTGTTATTTTTTCTGTCTACGGTAAATTTGCGAGGATCTTTATCCGAATACTGCCAACGCATTATACCATTGCAACTCGCACAGTGATTATTCTGTTGTTCCTTCAACGCGATTATTAATTCAGCATTAAACAAATTCTCGTTGTTTTTTCTTGTCTTGTTGTTTGTAACCGGAGAGTTTTTTTATTAATGATTTTAACATCAATATCATCCATTGTTGTGCCATCATCTCCTGACTCTGTTAGGATAATTCTTTGAAGTTGATTTATTCGCCGTACTCTGGGTACGGCAAGATAGACTAAATTTGACCACTCAATGCGATTATCGACTATCCAAACAACTGTATCCGATATAGTTAATCTCTGCGAGGAATGTATCGTCGTTACGTAACCTAGCGTCCATGGCGATTTATCAGCACACAATGCGTCTTCGACAGCACTGATATCAACCAGCACAATATCATTTAACACTATTTTTTTGTTTTTCTTTTCCTGACTCTGTCAGGCGTCCTGGAATTTCAACTTCAATATTCTGCTTTCGTGTATTCGAGGGTCTATAACACAGCGGTGTTGGAAGTGTTGGAAATTTTTCTTTGTGTAATTGAAACAACTTTTTCTGAAGTGTGTTTCTGACTATCTTTCTACTTGCCACTACAAAATCATTTGGTCTCCATGCTTCCCAAAATTCCTCCATGTGAGTTTCAGGAATTATTTCCCTGATTATTTCACATTGGATTCTATCCGGTTGAAATCTAATTAATTTCTTGACCTCACGCAATTGTTCATCAAGTGCTCTATAGTCAGTATCAATTTCTTCATAATAGTCAACAAACCCTTTCAACCAATCATGCGGGGATAAACCGACAAATGGTGGTGGTTGGCCATGATCGCGGCACATTATCACTTTCGTATTCGCGCGCAGTAACCAATCAAGAAACATTTTTAATACATCTATCGAAACCGTACATATCTCATCCCAAATAATAACCCCAGGGATAAATTTCTCACCCATTCTTTCAGGGGTCCATTCATCACCTTTGTATCGAAAAAAGCTGTGATAAGTGCAAGCATCGACGTTTCGTTGTTTTATTTCTCGCGCTACTCTTTGGATTGATGTCAGCACAATCATATTTGTGAAATCCGTAGGATTTTTCCCTCGATATAATTCAATCGGATCTGATATCGGTGGTGCATTAGAACTTTCTGATAAATTATCTCCTTGTAAGTAACTGTTTTTAATCTTAACGTCTGCTGATTCAGAATAATCATACAGTGTTTCCTTTTTAATTTTCCATGTACCCCAGTGCTCGTCACCAGTAGCTTTGCAGCCACTAGTAAATTTAGTCACCTCGTTGATGTACTTTTTGTCAATATAAAATGAATTAACTGCAACTCTAATTGCAGTGTCAGGAAATCTATTTATCATTGAAAATAAATTGATACAAGCATAACCCAGCATAGACGACCTCAAATGTGTATACGGAGAACTGTAACCGTCGCTGTAAGTAACGATTGTACCCAATTTTGTTCCATCGGACAACAAAGAGTTCTTGCGATCCACATATATGTTTTTAGATACTGCATCTGCAATTACAAAGTCATATTCGGTTTTATCTATAATCAACCGTGAAGAATATCTTTTATAGTCACATTTGCCACCCTGAGTGAATTTTCCAATTATTCTTCTGCCGAGATCTTTTGCTTCACTGTTTCGTTGATTAAATACCCGTTTGGACCACTCAATGATATATTTTTCATCTGCCCGAATATGTTTTCTGGATTCGTCAATTATACTATCAAGACTTTCTGGTTCTGGTAATCAGACATTAGATTGTTTCCGATATGATATAATTGCTTCACTGACTGTCAACGAAATTAACATTTTTGTATCAATCATGAACCGTGATAACGCTATTGGCAGCCACTTCGTTTCAGACATGTGTCTACCAATCCAAATACTAGTATAACCAGCGCGATGAAGTCCTGCTGCGAATTCAAATGATACTACACAAGCAAAACCGGTTAAATCAAAATCAGGCAGTGGTCCATTAATCGCAACACGAGTCATTTCATGGGTGGGGTGTCCAAATCGTTTAAAATACTCAGTACACTCTCCATAACCAAGAAAACTCGCTGGATAACAAGCAACCATATCAACTGAAACGATACTTTCACGATCGTATTTGTTATTGTATAAACCGACATGATTAAATTCGAGGCAACTAGCCTCAATATCTGGCAAGAATTCAGTTCGTGTTGGTTTCTATGTGTTTTTCTTTCTTGCAAAATGAGCTGCAACCGACGGAATTGTAAAACAGTTTGTCAATAATTGTTCATCGGTGGCTACCCCTATTGTTAAAAATCCACTAGCTGTTTTCTCATCTTGTTGTGAAACGCTTCAGTGCGGTATAATTCACCATTTGGTATTACAAACTGATCAAAAATATCCGTTTGATTTTCAGCGCTGCGAAGTAACCACACTGACACAGGGTCATTTTTACTCAAAGGCGCAATATCATCGAATAGTTTCTCTTCAACGAGAAAACCATCCCTGGAAAATTCTTCTCCCAAGAATTTCTCGGGTATATACTTTATTGTTCTGTTCCGTGGAAATATTGTGACCGCGGACGTCCATGCGTGTTCGTTATGATCAATAATTTAAATTGGGGCTCCATTTTTATTATATTTTGATTCACATAATACTTTTCCGGTTATCGTCATAACGGTTTTTGGAAATCTCAGTGATTTTTCTAATTTCGCTATATCGCTAATAGTTGCTCCGTTCTTCCAAACTGTTAATTCCCAGTCATTTATTTTTTTGCGTCTTAGATCGGTCAATTTATTTCCACGCAACGCATTTGTGAAGTCTTCTATTATTCATTATGTTACACAATTCAGCGACGAGGTCGCCGGCGACGAGGTCGCCGGCGACGAGTATTTCATTGGTTTTAGTTTGCCTATATCAGGTTTTTCATTTAACGGATATATCCCATAAACAACTGCTGTTTCAGGGTATGCTCGTTAATAGTATGGTTTGTCAATTCCAGTTAACAGACCCGGCTTAGAATCACGGCTAACAACGACTGTTTTCTTGTGTTTGAGAATTGGTTCAAATTTGTCTCGTATAATCCAACCGGTTGATTCTACACGGATAATGAATTTCACTCTAGAAAATACTTTTTGTTGTCAAGTTGTGATATTATCGCAGCTGCGTTTTCGTCGTTCATGGTGGCATCAACAACACCCTCAATTCGAAATGTTGACCAGCTATGAGATGCTCCATCGCGCTTAAATTCAACAACACAGTCACGAATATTTTTTATCAAGTTATCATTTATTGCCCGTTTTGGCACATCTTTGAGGGTTCTATCGAGATTGAATTTAATATTTTTGTAGGGCTTAATTGCTGATAATCTCTCGAATTCCTCAGTCATATAATTAAAACAAGTATTTAAATAAGAAATGTATATATAATGAATCACTGCAAATGGCTTATGATTGGATCAACAACCTCGTGTAACAAATCATGCAGAAGCGAATTCTGTGGGTATCATTTACAGAGCATTCGCAACGGTTTCCTTGGCCCCCTCCCGTGCCTCCGATGTGGGGTGGGGGTAAGGGGAAAATCACAATTATGTCACAGTTGTGGCGGCAAACGATACAGGGAACTAAAACGCTATTATGACAAACGAATAAAAAATACCGTCATTGACCCTAACGATGACAAAATCATAAAGACCCCTCAAGATTATATACAGAGACTTATAATTAAAGCAAATAATAAATTAGTCAAATAGTATTATTATACAAATGAGCCAAGACTTCAGACCTCATTCCGTGCTTGTTAATTATGAAGCATCCCGTGATGGTGTTGTGAGACACCGCAGACTAAAGAAGCCAGTTGGTGTTGTAAATAATCAGGGTTATTTGAGGTTTTCTGTTGGGAAGAAGAGATATCTTAATCATAGAATTATATACGAGTGTTTCCATAGATTGATCGAGGATGATTTTGTTATTGATCATTTAAATGGTATTAAGACTGACAATTCTTTGTGTAACCTACAAGCTGTTACACAGAGTGAGAATTTAAAACGAGGAGGAACTGGCACTTGTAAAACAGTTGCAACGAGACCTGTACAATCATTTAATACAGCAACTAACGAAGAAATTGTATTCAAATCTATGAATAAAGCCAGTATTTATTTTGATATTTGTATGCCCTCAGTACGAAGAGTAGCAGAACGAGTACAAAATTCGGCTTTTCCTAAAAAATTGAAAAAAAAAATCGATTTTCGTATGTCTAATCTTTTTATATAACACCAAGGGAGATAACTCGTTTAGTTAAATTTAGCCTATGAAAGAGTTATCTCCCTTAGATTGTGTCACCTATCTTCTGATTGGCTGTTATTCTCAGCGGGTATAATTAATTATCTGTTTTGTAAGAAAACTAATGAAATACACGCTGTTTTCAAACAATTGTATTCTTTTTTTAATGTTTTATCAAATAGTCAGTCTCATTTAAATACTGTGAAACACCATTGACAAGAATTCAAGGAAATAAAAATAACACACCCTGTGGATTGACGCTGCTGTATTAAGTCACCTTATACACCATATGAAAGGTATAAAGCTGGGGCTTTCAAAGGCCAATCCGACCGATCAAAACTAACCCACGCCATTCACACGTGGGCGTGGTTGTCTTTTGTCAATCATGCAACCGGGTTAATTTCATGGGTTGCTTTTGATTGGTCGGATGGCCGTAGAAAATCCTCCCCGTCGATTCATGTTTGTATCGTCTAGTGCTGTCCCATCATCCTTAATTAAGTATCATATATCATCCTTAATTACAATTAAGTTAATTAAGTACATGTAGCGATTTATCCCCAAGCATATCTTCTGGGCGGTCTAATATGGCGTTTGCCACGTTAGGCTTCCCGCAGGAGAACTATGTTTCGGGCCCCCTTAGGCTTACTTGGATGTGAAGGCAACCAAGGAGTTCCAAGGATATGTAACCTTTGGGTCTCTTTTACGTTATTTGACTCGAAAGGGGTTTCCAAATGGGGTTTTCATATATGTGCTGTACTTAATTAAGTAAACTCTGGGCGTCTCCGATGAAATCACACCTGAGGCGCCCATTGGGGTCCATCGTATATCTCTGAATGTGCTAAGATCATTGTATAATAATATTTCTGAACGTGCTAAGATGACAAACATCTTATCACGGACAGGGTTTGTCACAAGATAGACCGAGTCGGAACTGGATTAGTGAAGACACGGAACACAACTGCGTTAATAAGATGTTTATTTTATAAACGCAATTTTAAAAATCAAGTCTGACACCAATATTTTACACAATATAAGAAAAATCTATTTAAAAAAATGTTCCTAACATGGAACTATGAATTTCAGTAAGGTAATGACAAAAAAGAAGTATATGAATTAATTTACAAATATGAATATATATATAAAAGGCTCGTATAACGAGATAGATGCAAATATGCAAAGAATGCGTCGTCAATATGACGAGACTAGAATGAAGATATTAAATAATTAATACGTCGTCCATATGACGAGACATATGCAATCGTGAACCCTAAATTCTGAAGTTCTCGTTCATGGGGCGAGATTTGTGTAGAATGAAATTATGCAGGTGTCGTTCATATAACGAGACTGCAAAGAAGATATTAAATAAATATTACGTCGTCCATATGACGAGATATATGCAATTGTGAACCCTAAGTTCTGAAGTTCTCGTTCATGGGACGAGATTTGTGTAGAATGAAATTATGCAGGTGTCGTTCATATAACGAGACTGCAAAGAAGATATTTAAATAAATATTACGTCGTCCATATGACGAGATATATGCAGCATACGTAAGCACCATACACAGGCACCACACACGGGCATTACACGGTCAGCATAGACAAGCCCACACACGTAGTCACCACAACATGGCACCACACACGCAGTTACCACAACACTGCACCACTTCAGCACAACACTTCAGCACCACACTTCGGCACAAAACACGTCACCACACTACGTCAGCACAACACGTCACCACACAACTTCACCACACAACTTCAGCACAACACGTCACCACACTACGTCAGCTAAAATTAAAACAACCGAACCGTGTAATACATATGACACGGTCAAGTATTCTCACACATATGTAGCGCATGCGCGCACATGAAATAATTATCCATGTACATTTAACGTTAAGCATGCAGCGTATAATTGAACTCAATTATGTTCAGATACAAAAGAACTAATGAAACAAAATATAGTACCTCTGATAAAATGGCGCTGCCTAACCTATGTATTTATTCTATAGATTTTATAATAAATACTAAACATCTAATATGTAAAACAATGAATTATATCATAATACAAATAGCAATGAGAACAAAGTTAAATCTAGTGTTACCTCTTTTAGCTGATAGATTGCTCAGTTTAGGATAGAAGCTTTACCGAAAAGACTGGATCGTGATGTGATTTCTGTCTTATAATTTCGTCCTTATATACCCCTAGCTGTGACAGATATGCGTAGCTAGGTACTTTAAACTGCAGGCAATTTCGCACATGCAGCATGAGCTGAGCGTTCGCTCATTATGCCGAAATAACTAAAAAGCCCATAAAATAATAAACTACCCTCGGTAAGGCTGTACGCAGTAACGAAATCGAGACTAGATTTTTGACCACACATACATATTGAACATAGTCGTATACAATTTCGTGACAGGGTTCACATATCATTGCATATAATTGTATAAAAATAATTGTATACATAATTGTATAATAATATCTCTGGACGTGCTAAGATGACAAACACCTTATCACGGACAGAGTTTACTTTTGAAAAATGAATTAGAAATATGTATTATCATATATGAATTCTTAAAATATGAATAACATTATAGCTGAAATTTCAAAATTGAAAACACAAGATATTATATTATTGAACAATTTAAACCCTGACCAAATTATGTCTGACTTTCAAGATATAGAATACGGTATTAACACTAACAAATATATGCTGCTAAAGAAGTATGCGCTGATAAAAAAAATCCAGAATTCTATTCGGGACTCTCTTGCATTCTGTAGTGACATAAGTGTGTTTTTCCCGTTATTTACTATCGTAGAGGGAATACGAAAAGAATTGGGCCGAGATTATGAATTGAAAAAACAAGTTAATTCTAAGATTAGAAATATACGGGCGTTAATTCAAGAAAATGAAAAAACCAGCTTGATGCAACTAACGATTTGACAGTATAAATACATCATTGCGACAATGGAAGATATGATCAAACAACACGGAAATAAATTAATGAGTGTTTTCTTTTGTTGCTTGTTGACAAAATCACTACAATCTCGAAGAGATTCAAATTGGAAATTGCTTTACTGTTTCAATAATGGTCAACGAAGCGACTAGATTCAATTAAGAGATTTATACCAATCCGCGACTCTGTCAGGAATAAACAGCAAGAATGACAGAGTTTACAAACTGATTTTGCTGCGGGATCTGAAGAGTTGTTTAAACCAATAACCACAGCAAAGAAAGGGGTAGAGCGAGCTATATACGGAGATGTTCCCGAGACGGGGACAAGAAAAGAAAAATCTCTTATTGGTGAACTTGAAAAAATAGCAGCGGAAACTGAACAAACAAAACAAGCTGTACAAAAACTCCACGGTGATAAACTACCTAAATCAAAAAGAACAGTAGATGATTTAAGCGCGAGATTTAACGAGGAAGGGTAAGCAGCAACTGATGAGACTAAACTAGCAGAAATTCCTCGGCTTGTTGTTACGACTTATGAAAACAGAAAAAAAATGTTGAAACCAGAACATCATAAGCATGATAAAAGTATAACTCATTGGGCTGATATATTATACAAAATCAAAACTAAAACAAGTCAAATTGATACCAATAATGTATCATACATAGGATATATCAATGCGGTGGGTACAGTGTATAAACAATATGAAGAACTAAAACAACAACAAAAACCGCAATAAATTACAAGGAAAGCGACAGCAACCTTCTAAGAAAATATCTCTCTCGCCTAAAAAAACAACAACAACTACCACCCCATGCTTCGAATCGAGATGATGATGAAGATGATAGTTATTTACAAGAAACGGATTTAGAAAAAATGGATGCTAGTAGCGGGGAGGGATTTTCTGAAAATCAAAGATTTTCCCAGAAATTGCCGGGAATTTCCAGTGGAATTTTAGGTAGTGGTCTAGTTAGTTGTCCTGGTAATGTTCTCAGCGATATAACACGATTAGAAGTTCTCATCGGAAGAAAACGAGCTGGAAATAACTCTCCAGAAATAATTAATGAAGCAGCTGATATCTGCAGGCGGTTATTTCAATGCGGTATCATGGATATCAAAACATATCGAGATTTCATTAACGAGTTAGCGGAAAATCCTACTGATTATTACAGCGACCAAGTCAAATATTCTTTGGATTGGAAATTGCTAGCAATGAAAATCCGTAGATAAATATCATTTGAATTACTAGTAATTTAATAAGATGATCATACACTACAACCATGACAAACCAACCAGCGTCTATGTGGTAAACTCACGATTGCCTGTTTATAGCGCGTACTACGGAGATGGTTTCGGTGATACCATTGCAGGGTTATTTACAAGAATGGCCCCAAAAGTGATGCCGTCGTTAAACAATTAGGAATGAAAGCAATTCATGTTATTCGTGATAAGGGTATTAGTGCTGTTGGAGATCTTGCCGGAAAAGCGTTTTCAGCCGCAAAGGATAAAATAACAGCGCTAGTTCGGTGGGGAAAATCCAAAGGATTTTCAAAACCGAGACCATTACCATCTACAGCGGAAATGCCCGCGAGTGTTAGTAAAATAATAAATAACTCAGTGGATCAGAAATTAGCGCCGTTGGTGGATGCGCCGCTGGCGGCTACACCATACACACAGAGTAATACTATTGCAAATATGATAGCGGGAAGTGGTTTCAAACAAAAAAGAAATTCGAAGAATTTTCATCGCTAGTGAAATCTTTGAATTTTCAACTCTAGCGTTAAACTCGTGAGTTAATACGCTAGCGTTAAACTCTTTGAATTTCACAATTGAAAACACTAATGTGAATAATAATAATAATGTTCAAAAAACAGCTGATCCGGCGTTTGATTTAGATGCCCCAGTGCGCAAAGATGATTCTGTCCGCGATTAGCAATACTATTCCTATCATGCTATACAACCCAACCTAAGATCGCGAATTGAACTTTAAGTTCAAGATACCAGTAAATACTTTTTACCGTGTGAGGCGTTTATTGAAATTGAGGGAGAACTTATTCAAGCGGATAATAATCAATATGCAGATGACCCAAATGTCCGCGTTGGTTTCGTCAACAATGGCATAATGGCGTTATTTGAAAGTGCAAGATATCTCATTGATGGAAAGGAAATTGAATCAATAGACCGTGAGGTTGATGTTGCAACAACACCAATCGGGCTAGCAAGATATTCTGATGATTATACAAGGTCGGCTGGCCCGTCTATGATGTTTGCAAAAGATATTAACAATCACGCTGATCATATTAATCATACTAGGGTAAAAACAACACGAGATGCCGCAGTTGATCCAGCACCAGCCGGATATACTAGACCGGCTGGTACCTTTGCTGTCGTAGATATTAATCGCAGTTTCAATCCAGGGTTTGCAACACGAGAAGCAACGTTGCAAGGACCGCGTCGACAATTTTCATGTGCAATTCCGTTGCATCATATTTTCGGATTCTGCAGAAATGTTAGAAAAGTTATTTACGGAGCTAAACACACAATCGCGTTAGTGCGAAAAGGCAATAACAATGATGCAATCTGGCGTGCTAATGGTGTTGCTGATGGTAAAGTTGCTTTAACTAAATTGGTCTTGTGGATGCCAGTAATGACCCCATCAATTACCACAGAAGAGCGGCTACTCTCATTTATGGACAAAGGCGGCAAATCACTGCTAAGTTGGCTAACAACAACGACTGATGCCAAAGAGGATAATGTAGATGGTACATTTACATGGCATTTGGCATCAAAACAAGGGGTTTCAGCTCCACGCCATTTGTTTGTAGCGTTACAGATTAGGGATAGGTTAGGTTCCCAAGAACATAGTCATATGATATTTGATCGATTATGGGTAAAGGAGGTTTCGCTGAGAATAAACGGACAACAGGAACCATCCGAGGATATACAGCTTGATTACGACAGCAAGCACATAGCACGTGTGTATCATAGAATGCTATCATATATGGGTCGTGATCAAAATGTTAATACTGGTTTACAAATATCGCAACTTGATTTCAAAAACCTCTATCCGATTTATTATTTTTCGCTGGAACATCTTGATTTAACAAGGCAATCCGTCGTTGACATACATTTTCGAGCTCGTATAGCACCCCCTGGTGGTGTTGCTGTCCCTAATTATAGAGCGGTTGCTGTCATTCTCAGTGATAAATCGATGTTGTTAGAAGGAGTTGGCGGACGAATGAGACTTATTGATGCACCAGTGGAAAATCTTTGATTGAAAAATCCTTGTTGAAATCGTAAACGATTTTCACAAATAGATCAATTGAAAGCATAAATGTGTTTTACAATAAAATGCCATATAGTGTTGTTAGTGTCAAGCTGACTGATGGTCAAGTCAATAAATTAAAATCAAAATCCGCTAAAGAATGTGGAACCACAAGAAAGCTGAAACCAGCGCAGATATCCGGCGGTACACATAAAATATCATTAACGGATCGTCAAATAAAACATTTCAATGATGCGCTAAAGAATAAGCGAGGGGTTCAAATTGTATTTTCGAAGGCTGCAGTCGCCAACATGATAAAATCAGATGGTATATTTCCGTTGTTAGCTGCGACTCCAGCGTTGATTGCAGCTGCTGCCCCAGCGGTGGTGAAGGCGGCGGCGTTGGGAGCCGTTGGTACCGCGGCAGGGATGGCACTAAAGAAAGCAACTGGGCAGGGGTATAAAAAAAGGGAAAGGGTCTAAGACTACCAGGAACCCCGTATTCATGGTACAGCGGGAGATCCGTTCACGGATCAGGTCTGAGAATCCCAGGAAGGGTTTACTAGTTGGAGAGTCTTTGACTGAGGAACCTATGGTTCCCATGTCCAATTTTGATTTACTCTATGCTGCAAAAAAATTGGCCATAAAAAATGTCAGAGGTGTCTTTATGAAAGATCAATTGCCGGCACAACCAAACAGCGTTGAAACCGGTATTATTAATCTCGATAACAGCACCGGACCTGGTACTCACTGGGATGCATACGTGATTGATCCACGTGGGATTGTTTATTTCGATTCATATGGGTTAGCACCGCCCAAGGAATTCATGCGTTATATAAACCGCTTCAAAACTCCTCGTTGGTATTCTACGCTGCCAACACAACAATTGAATGATCCACCAATATGCGGCCGTGAAGTATTAAATGTCCTTGACGCTATTTCAACATCTGGAAAACCACCTCGTGTTGTCGTAAATGAATACACTAGTAATCGCTTTTTAGAGAGAGAAAGAGTTTTACAATAACATGATTGATATTTGGGGAAGACCTCTATCAGCGCTGAAGAAACCAACCACAGAAACATCTGCAACCGGTGATATAAAAAAAATAATCGAAGATGAAATAGCTGAGACGTTGAACCTAGCAAGTGTTGACCACGGGGAAATAGTTGTATTTCAAGATCATCAGGGTAAATTGAAAACTAGTAATGTTTCCCTGGATGATATTTTGGTTAAACAACGAGACGCAATCGAGAACACCGTTGCGTTATTTTCGGACCAGGGTAAACTTAAACCCGGCATACTTATGTCAACAATCACAAATACACTTGCCAACTACGATAAGGAATTTGACGATCATGTGAAAAATAATAAACATTTTCGCAAAAATGTCATCAATAAGTTCTTTGGGTCCATGATTGTAATTACGCCGTCTCTCGCTGAAATTAATTCGTTTGTTGATGATCAAAAGGTCATCAATGACCTCACTGATAAAATTTTTACAGCAACAACATCCGAAAATGTTAAAAGTACATATTCGGAAATAATCAAAAAACTGAATGAAATCGCTGAAATTAAGAAATTTATCGAGGATAGTAAAACAACATTTGATACCGTCGAACGACTCGATAAAGTAAAAATTCCACACTCCGCAGAAAATATCCGTAATGTCGTGTTTGTGGTTCGTTACGGAACTCTCGATTGGATCAAAGACACTAATAATCGAATAGATTTTACTCCAGCTGTAAAAGGCATCTATCGATTTACGTTAACTACATTTGGCGGGGATAATTTTAATATTTAAGATAATTATGGTGGCATAGGTGAAGGCCAAACCGTTGTAAATACAAGAACACAGCGAATTAATGCAAATTCCACTTGGAATATTTTTATATTATCGTCTACTGGAGTTGATAGAGTTAGATCGCCAATAACATATGTGATAGAATTTATAACAAATATACCTGTAGAAGATTAATTCAACGATTACATTTACAATAACGATGACATCAACGATTTCATCATCGCAATATCGCTATGATCAAGCCAGAGAGTTTCAGAATAAACTCAAAACTCTCACCGAGGAGTATGCAATGAAAATAAAAAAATATCGCAGGAGAATCACCACGGTTGATGTTACCGTATACTCTGTGAGTGGTGTAATCACCGGAACCGGAATTATACTCTCCTCGGTGACAATGATTGCCCCGATAGCTGTTCCAATTTGTATATCTGCGGCGACAACAATCGCGGGAATAATTTCGATAATAACAAAAACAAAATATCTTCATGCAGCCAACGCAAACTACAAGACTACATAATTCAATATCATGTTGTATCAACCGCAAACTCGCAATTATCCTCGATGATATCGTCGTCGCTCGATGATACAATTATATCAGATAGTGAGTCCTCAGGGATGGTCAGTATTTATGATACTGCGATGTCAAAATTAGAGCGACAACATGAGTATAATAACAATGACAACACCGCAGGAATTACTTCAACGAATAGTGGAGAACACAAACCCAGTACAAACCAGCATGATCTCAATAACATCAACAAATCCTGAATTCAGTGTGAATTTCCCTTCTCCTATTCCCGTGAAGGAAATCACGCGTGCAAAATTACGAATGTATCACAGTTGGCCTAATATCAGATCAAAATCATTTGGTGGTCAACAACCGAATAATTCCTTGGTATTTGCGAATAAGAATAAACCTGATGGAACTCCAGACTGGAACGTTGTTTCAATACCAACACGGTCATACCAAATTGAACAAATCAATGCTGAATTAGCGCGCAGAATAAAATCGATTACTGGAGCAGAATCAAAAATCGCTATAAAAATCCACGAGCCAACACTATCGTCTGCGATTGAAAAAAGCACAGAGGGATACGTCGTAGATATTTATCAGAGTTCTATAAGAACCGTACTAGGATGGCCTGAAATCCCACATTGAAGAGAAACCGTTAATTTAACAGAACCAAAAAAATCTGATTATGTTTCCAACGTGATAAAACCTGATAATCCAATAACAAGTTATAACGATTATGATAAGTTGAAATTTTTCACTGGAATAATAGAAGGTCGCGGAGATAGATATTACAAAGCTCGAGAAAAAGAAATATTTAAAAATTTCAAAGCGATGAATAATGATTTTTCGCTGTTGTTAATATCTCTTAAATCTGGTACTCTCACCCGAGATGAATTTATCAGCGTCGTAGAAACATGTAACAAAATCATCGATGACATGGAAATATTTCATTTGAAAATTATTCAAGAGGTATTAGGTGACGATAATCCTAAAACGAGAACCGACACTGCAACAAAATGTAATATCCGCATAGAAGATATTCTCACATTCAAGCTACCCGGATATAACGTACCAGAACTAAAAAAAACTTCTCAGTGACACCATCGATGTTGGTTTTAAAAAAAATTCATGATGCATGGAAAGAAACAACATCACCGGAAATAAAAATCCTCAAACATAATAATGACCCAGAAGGCGGTAGTAGGCATATCGCTCCGTTCAACGTAAATATATCCTCGGTGATTGCGCTCAATTTAGTATGTGATGTTATCGAAGGCAGCTATCAAATAAATCTAGAACGATCAAATCAAGTTCAGCAGGGATAGATTCTATATTCATTTGCACCAACAGCTCCACCCGGATTTTTAATAATCGAGGATCCAACTAATCCAGTCTATATGCGATGTCATAATAATTCATTAACCAGAATCAATTTTAAACTAACTGACCAGTCTAATAATCTGATTGATTTACAAGACGAGGTTTTACAAATTAATCTGTTTGTGAAATCGTAGCGATTTTCATCGTAGTGATTTTCATTGTTAACCCATAGCAGCAGAGGGGGTGAGTGACAACGACGTTGGCGTCTTAGAGGAAGCCTCTATTTACCGAATCGACGCTTTTTTCACGATTTACGAGGAAGTCTCAGTTCGCCGAATCGACGCCTTTACAAAGTTGTAGGATTCGCCCCCTCTACCGCTTCTCATTCTCAGGGTTATAGTTTAATGATTAATAGTTTCATGAAATGTAGTGAAGCACTTCTCGTTGTCAGGCAGGTTGTAAGGAACAGGAGGATGCACATGTTCATGACAAAACAATAGTCTAGAAATGTACAGCTTATATCAAATATGATCAATATTATAATGGCAGATATTTCAAAGAAATTCTCACGTGGTGCAATAATTAAAATATTCATACTTGTAAATGATTGAACCAATTTGATTGTTTCCTTTGGCTTTATATAATAACACAGACAATACATTTTCAACTGTGTAAATTTTGTTATTAAGACACATGAAAATTGTAAGTGTTAATATCTTTATAAAAGTCTATTCTATTTTCATTTCAGAAGATGAAAAATATCGATAGTACAAATAATTATCTACTTGAAAGTTCGAAGACCAATTCTACAACTACACTTCCGTATGAAGAATCCCAAGAAGTGAAATTCCATTTTGTCATTATTTTCCTAATTGTATTTGGATTAATTAACGTTATTGGATTAGTTGGCAACATTCTAACGGTAGTCGTTTTTTTGCGTAGCAAAGGTATTTTGAATATTACTGATATTCTGGTTCTACATTTGGCATTAACTGACATATTCTTCATTATATTTTGTGTTCCAATGAGAATAGTGGCTATTTTCATATCTACATTGCCATTTGGAGATGTATGGTGTCGACTGATTGATTATGTGACATACGCATGCAACTATGCCAGTATGTATGTTCTTTTCTTGATATCATTAGATAGATACATTGCATTGGTTCATCCCATCAGGGCATTGACATTTCGAACTAAAAGAAATTGCTACATAATAATTATAGTAATTTGGAGCATTATCTTACTGGGAAATATACCTATGCTATTCGATAACCCAATATGTCCAGACGTGGAAAGGTGGAAAATTTCATCCATTCGAATATTATATATCTGCATCTTTGTATTTGAGTTCATGTTGCCGTTACTGTTGATGTGTATTCTATATGGACATATATTGAAAATATTCCATAATGGAAACATACCTGGAGTGAATAATACCACTAGTCGTGTCCGGTTAATCTCTAACCGACGGGTGACAAAGATGGTGATTATCGCCATGATGGTCTTTATTATTTGCAGGCTACCGTTTCATATTATGACATTGTATCAAGTTTTTAGCAATAATGTGGAACATCCAGTTGTGTTTATGGCCTTGTATATGGTGAGTTATTGCATGTTGTATCTAAACTGCTGTATTAATCCAATATTGTATAGATACCACTCTAAAACGTTCAGAAAAGGCTTTAGGGACGTACTTAGATGTAAAACTTAAAATGATCTTGAGGAAAGTAATATTTGTATTATTATGCTCTGGTACGAAACATATGTCTTGCAGACAAAATTAGTGTTGACATGCCCCGTATGGACATTTCTTCTAGGTAATAATTTCTTCATTCACATCAGCAGCAGAGAGGGTGAGCCAGACAACATTTTTAGACAAGTATTCACTGAAATCACGCTTAAAATCAATGAAACCAATGACATCAGACCCAAAAGTCAATGACATCAGGTCCCAAATATGTGTGTGTTTCATGGATGAGGTCCAAAAAAAAATATGAAAAAATCAATGAAATTAATGAAATCCTCCATCGATTTTTTGGGAAAAAGGGACTACAACATCGTTGTCACTACCCTCTCTGCTGCTAGAACTTTCAGTTGGGGTTAACCGAATATTTGATCCAGTCCGATACGATATCGTGTTCCAGACCTTGTCTGAGGGACGAAAATCACTACGACGAAAATCACTACGATTTCACAAACAGACTAATCGCTAACACCTCCTCTTGTAAATCAATCAGATTATTGGACTGGTCAGTGAGTTTGAAATTAATTCTGGTTAATGAATTATTATGACATCGCATATAGACTGGATTAGTTGGATCCTCAATAATTAGAAACCCTGGAGGAGCTGTTGGTGCAAATGAATACAAAATATATCCTTGCTGAGCTTGATTTGATCGTTCTAAATTTATTTGATAGCTTCCTTCGATCACATCACACACTAAATTGATTGCTATCACCGATGAAATATTCACATTGAACGGAGCAATATGCCTGCCACCACCATCTGGGTCATTATTATGTTTGAGGATAGTTGTTTGTGGTTGTGATGGTGTTTTTTTCCACGTATCATGGATTTTTTTGAAACCTTCATCGATGGCATCATCGAGAGATTTTTGTAGTTCTGAGATATTATATCCTGGAAGTTTGAATGTTGGAATATCTCCTATGCGGATCCTATATTCTATTGCAAATAAATCTCTTGTTTTAGGACTACTGTCACCTAATACTTCTTGAATAATTTGTGAATGAAATGTTTCCATGTCATTGATGATTTTGTTGCCTGTTTCTGTGACACTGATAAATTCATCTCGGGTGAGAGTGCCGGATCTAAGAGATATAAACAACAACGAAATATCGTTATTGAAAGCTGTGAAATTTTCAGTGATTTTATCCCGGTTAGCAAGATGATGAATAAGTCGTACTCTTTCATCATATTCTACTCTAATGAAAAAATATGACTTATCATAATCTTTATAACTCCTTACTGGATTATCAGATTTTGTCCTGTCTGTGATATAATCAGTTTTTTGTGGTTCTGGTAATTTAACGGTTTTTCCTCCGGGTGGTAATTCAGGCCATCCTAGTACGGTTCTAATAGAACTCTGATAGATATCTACGACGTATCCTTCTGTGCTTATTTCAATGGCAGATGATAGTGTTGGTTCATGAACTGTTATAGCGATTTTTGATTCTTTTCCAGTAATCGATTTTATTCTACGCGCGAATTCATTATTGATTTGTTCGATTTGGTATGATCCGGTTGGTATGGAAACAACGGTCCAGTCTGGGGTACCGTCGGGTTTATTCTTATTTGCAAATACCAGTGAATTATTCGGTTGTTGACCACCAAATGGTTTTGACCTAATATTTGGCCAACTATGGTATACTCGTAATTTTGCTAGCGCGATTTCCTTCACTGGGACCGGAGAGGGGAAATTCACACTGAATTCTGGATTCGTTGAGGTTATTGAGATCATGCTTGTTTGTACTGGGTTTGTGTTCTCCACTATTTGTTGAAGTAATTCCATCTGTGTTGTCATTGTTATTATATTCATGATGTATTTCTAATTTTGACATCGCAGAATCATATATATCTACCATCGCTGAAAACTCACTCTCTGATATAATTGTATCATCGAGAGATGACGATATCAATGAGGATAATTGCGAGTATGCAGTGGACACAACATGAAATTGAATTATGTAGTCTTGTAGTTTCCGTTGGCTGCATGAGGATATTTTTTTTGTGATTATTGAAATTATTCCAGCGATTGTTGTTGCCGCAGAAATGCAAATTGGAACAGCTATCGGAGCCATCATTGTCACTGAAGACAGTATAATACCAGCTCCGGTGATTACACCACTCACAGCGTACACAGTAACATCAATTACGGTAATTCTCCTGCGATATTTTTTAATTTTCAATTCATACTCCTCAGACAAGGTTTTGAGTCTAGTTTGATACTCTCTGACCTGATCATAACGATATTGCGATGATGAAATCATTTTTATTTTAAATACGCTAGCGTTTTCAATTGAAACCGTTAGTGAAATTGCTTTGCAATTTTCAACTTAAATCCGCTACGAATTCCACATACCACGTTGTTGTAACCCTAACCAAATGAATATCAGCAGCTATTAACGTGAACTGTTCAGTTGTATTCTTGTCGATGATCGTTGAAATCGTATTATTGACCCCGGATGAACTGGACGATGAAATATTAAATTGAGTCGTTCTCAATATTGTTAATCGATAAATACCCTTAACTGTTGCAGTGATGTCTAATTTGTTGTTTTCAGGTGTCCACTCAAATGATCCGTGTTGGATTGTGTATACTACGTTGTTGGTTTTCTTATGAGGGATTTTTGTTTTTTCAATGGCTGTTATCATCCTCGAAAGATCACCTTTGATGTCTTCGATGGAAGTTTTCGTCTCATCAATGGATTTTTTAATATCAGGGAGTTTTAGTTCAATTTTATCTAACGGGTTTCCAATAAATTTATCAATGGCGTCGGTTGTTGTTTTTGTTGCTTCGTTGATAACCTTTTGATCATCAACAAACGTTTTAATTTCAGCGATAGATGGTGTAACTACAATCGGAGATCCAAAGAACTTATGAACGACATTTCTACGGAAACTATTGTAGTTTCTTAAATGATCTTCAAATTCTTTATCGTGGTTTGTAAATCGATCTGTAATCGTCGAAAAAAGTACACCTGGTTTGAGTTTACCCTGATCGGAAAATAGCGCAACGGTGTTCTCGATTGCGTTTTGTTGTTTAACCAAAATATCATCCAGAGAAATATTACTGGATTTCAATTTACCCTGTTTGTCTTGAAATACAACTATTTCATTCGGGTCAACACTTGTTAAGTTCAACGTCTCAGCGATTTCATCTTTAATTTTTTTTTGTATATCCTTGATAGAATCAGAGGTTGCAGTGTCATCGGGTTTGGGTTTCAGAGGTCTTCCCCAAATATCAATCATGATATTTTATATATCTCTCTCTAAAAAGCGATTACTAGTGTAGTCATTTACGACAATATGTGGTGGTTTTCCCCTTGGGTTACCCAAGGAGTTAGAAATAGCGTCAAGGACATTTAATACTTCACTGCCGCATATTGGGGGGTCATTGATTTGTTGTGTTGGTAGCGTAGAATACCAAGTCTTCATTGGAAGGGTTTTTATATACCGCATAAACTCTTTTGGTGGGGCTAATCCATATGAATCAAAATAGACAATCCCACGTGGATCAATAGCGTATGCAACCCAGTGAGTTCCAGGTCCGGTGCTGTTATCGAGATTAATAATACCTGTTTCAGTTTTGTTTGGTTGATGTGGTAATTGATCTTTCATAAAAACACCTCTGAAATTTTTAATCACTAGTTGTTTAGCCGCATCCATTAAATCAAAATTGGACATTGGAACCATAGATTTCTGAATTAATAAACCGTTCCTGGTAGTCTTAGACCTTTTCCGCTGTACCATGAATACGGGGTTCCTGGTAGTCTTAGACCCAATCCTTGAACGGATCGTCTCTTTTTTTTATATCCTTGTCCAGTTGCCTTCTTAAGTGCCATTCCTGCTGCAGTACCAACGGCTCCTAACGCCGCTGCTTTAGCCACCGCTGGGGCTGCTGCTGCAATCAATGCTGGTAACGCAGCAAACAATGGAAATATACCACCCGTTTTCATCATATTTTTAATAGCAGCCGCAGAGAGAGTAATCTGAACTCCCTTTTTATCCTTGAAAGCATCATTGAAATGTTTCACTTGACGAGTTGTCAGCGATAATTTATTTTCACCACCAGTCATTTGATTAGGTTTCAACGTGATTGTGGTTCCACATTTTTTAGCTGATTCTGATTGCAATTTTTTGATTTGACCAGGAGTTAACGCAACACTAATAACACTATATGACATTATATATAATTGATTGATTCTAATTCAATGAAAAATCGTTCAAAGATTTTCTACTGGGGCATCTACCACTCTCATTCTTCCACCAACACCTTCGAGTAGCATTGATTTATCACTGAGAATGACAGCAACCGCTCTATAATCAGCAATAGTACCACGAGTCACATTAGCTCTAAAGTGTATATCAACAACTGACTGTCTTGTCAAATCGAGATGTTCCAGTGAGAAGTAGTAGATCGGATACAGATTTTTAAAATCAAATTGTGATATTTGCAAACCAGTATCCACATTTTGATCGCGTGCCATAAATGACAACAGACGATGATAAACTCGTGCAATATGATTTTCTGTGTAATTAAGTTGTATATCCTCAGATGGTTCCTGCTGGCCGTTTATTCTCAGTGAGACGTCTTTCACACCTAATTGATCAAATATCATATGACTGAAGAGTTGATTGCCAACTCGTGTGTTATCTTGGAACGCAATAAATATATGACGTGGCGCAGAAACGCCTTGTTTTGATGCTAGGTTCCAAGTGAATAACCCGTTGATATTTGATTGCTTCACATCTGTACTCACGGTTAGCCAACTCAACAACGACTTTCCTCCTTGGTCCATAAATGATAGTAGTCGTTGTTCTGCGGTGATTGCTGGAGTCAACACTGGCATCCACAATGATATTTTTGTTAAATTGACTTTACCGGCATCAGCATTAGGGGCTGCAGCATCTGCTGGAATCCTCCAAATTGCGTCGTTATCATCACTCTTTCGTACAAGCGATACTGTATGCTTCGCCCCGTAGATAACTTTTCTGACGTTTCTACAGAATCCAAATATGTGATGCAGTGGAATCGCGCATGAAAATGATTTACGATCTCCTTGCAACATTGCGTTTCGTGTTGCGGCTCCTAGATTGAAATTAGGATCGTTGTTTATAATCATATTCTCGATACCAGCAGGACCAGGAGGAACAGCACGATCATTTGGTCGTCTTATAATAAATGGATTTCCACCAGCGGTATTCTTACCATCTTTTGCAAACATCATAGAGGGTCCTGCTGATCTTGTATAATCATCAGAATATCTTGCTAACCCGATTATTGTTGTAGCCACATCAACATCACGATCTATGGACTCAATTTCTTTTCCATCAATGAGATATCTAGCACTCTCAAATAGCGCCATAATACCATTATTGACAAAACCGACTTGAGTACCAGCTGGATACTCTGTATCATTTGCTCGTATAATCTCTCCTTCTACTTCAATAAATGCTTCAGCGGGCAAAAAATATTTACTGGTATCATGGACTTGAAGATCAATTCTTGCTCGACTATTTGAGTCTATGGCATGATAGGCGTAATATTGATAATCGCGTACAGAATCATCCTTGCCAACTGGGGCGTCTATATCAAACGCCGGATCATGTGATTTTTTGAACATTTTATTCTATTTATCAGAGTCTAAATAGTGAAATCGTAAACGATTTTTCCATTTTCGTCGTGAAAAACGCTAGCGTTTTCGTCGTAGTTTTTTAAGGCCACTTCCCGCTATCATGTTTGCAATATTACTTTGGTCCCCTTGATTTACCATCGACGCTAGTTTTTCATCTACTGCGTTATTTATTATTTTACTAACACTTGCAGGCATTTCTTCTGTAGACGGTAACGGTTTCTTTTTTCGACTCACTAATGATGTTATTTTATCCTTCGCAGTTGAAAACGCTTTCCCGGCAAGATTTCCAACAGTACTAATACCCTTATCACGAATAACATCAATGGCTTTCATTGATAACTGTTTAGCTAACGGCATCACTTTTAGAGCCATTCTTGAAAAGAATCCTAAAATGGTATTGCCGAGGCCATCTCCGTAGTATGCCTTATAAACTGGAAACCGTGAATTAACTACATAGACTGGGGTTGGTTTATCATGATTGTAATGGATGATCATTATTATAAAAACAATAGTGTTTTCAATTGTTATTTAATCACTATGATACCCATTTGCTAACTCGTCAATGAAATCTCGATAGGTTTTGATATCCATGATACCGCCGGCAAATAATCGTCTACAGATATCAGCTGCTTCATTAATTATTTCTGGAGAGTTATTTCCAGCTCGTTTTCCTCCGATGAGAACATCTAATCGTGATATATCATTGATAACACTATCAGGACAAATGTTTCCAATCCTTGGATTTCCTAATCCACTTCCGCTATAACCAGCTGCTTCATCTAGTTTTTCTAAATCCGTAGTTTGTAAATAATCATCATCATCATCATCAGGTGGTAGTTGTTGTTTTTTTTGTCTTCTTGTTTGTCTACGTGTTGGTGTTTGACGTTTTAGTTCTTGCCGTTCTTCTATTTCTCGTTGTCGCTCTTCTATTTGTTCTCTTTTATAATTACTAATTCCCCTTTGAAATTCCTTGTATCCTATCTCATCCTTATTCAAACGACCAATCCCTTTATTTAGTTTATACAAATTATCAAACCAATCATTACTTGATATTCTATCATTTTTATACTCGTCCTTTAAAAAATCTTTTTTTGAATTATAACTTTGAGCAGCAAAATTACCAAAGGCTTGATAATCCTTTGATTTCAATAAACTAGGTTTTTTTATTACTATTTTAGCATGATCAGTAAATTTATTCAACAGAGAAACAGTCGTTTTTTTCGGATCAGTTTGTTCAGTTTGTTCAGTTTTCGCTGCTAGTTTTTCAAGTTCACCAATAACAGATTTTCCCGTCTCGGGACCATCTCCCAGTAAAGCACGCTCTACTCCTTTCGTTGCTGTGGTTACTGGTTTAAACAATTCTTCAGACCCCAGAGCAAAATCAGTTTGTAAACTCTGTCGTTGTTGCAGTTTATTCCGTACAGAGTCACGAATTGGTATAAATTTCTTAATTGCATCTAGTCGCTCACGAGCCAGTCGGGTTGTTAATGCTTCATTGACCATTATTTGAAATCAGAAACCATTTTTCAATTGTAAAACACTTTTCCCACTTTTTTGACATGTCAGATGATTTTTGATACGGTCATGGAAGTGTTATTTCATTCTATAACAGCTTCTATCATTGATGAGGAAAGTGTGGAAATTGTATATAAAATAATTAATACCACAGTTTCCTCACTTTTGTTACATGTCGGATGATTTTTGATACGGTCATGGAAGTGTTATTTCATCGTGAGACATCTTCTATCATTGATGTTGAAAGTCACATAATTGTATATAAAATAAATAATACTGTGACTTTCAACATTCTAGTTTTGACCAATCTGACACCTCCTCCATCGAATTTTGACACCCTCTTGAGGGTCGGCTAAAAAAAATGAGGGTCGGAATGATAATGGTCGGGCAATCAAAAAATGATAATGGTCGGGCAATCAAAATTGTTCATTTTCCTGAATTAATGCTCGTAGGTTTCTAATTTTAGAGTTGACTTCTTTTTTCAATTCGTATTCGTACCCCAATTCTTTTCGTATTCCCTCTACGATAGTATACAACGGGACGAACACACTGATGTCACTGGAAAATGAAAGAGAGTCTTTAATAGAATTCTGAATTTTTTTGATGAGTGCATATTTCTTGGGTAGCATATATTTGTTAGTGTTAACCCCGTATTCTATATCCTGAAAATCAGACACAATTTGGTCAGGATTTAATCCATCTGATAGTTTGATATCCTGATTTTTCAATCTTGCTATTTCAACTATGATGCTATTCATGTTTTCAGAATTCATTATTCTATAAGTATGACATATCTCTAATTGGAAATTATGACGCATTAGACATAACTAAATTGAACTTTTTGTCCCGTCTTTTTTGAAATAGCCGATCGATAAATCCCCTCTGCAACGAATCGTACAGAAGTCGGACAGATATTGAAATATTTTCCGGCTTCATTCATAGATGAAAATATTTTTTCTTCATTAGTTATTGTATTCAAAGATGTCACAGGTCTCTTCCCAACCGTTTTGCAAGTGCCAGTCTTTCCTTGTTTGGAATTCTCACTCAGTGTGATAGCCTGCAGATTGGATACAGAATTATTCTTTGGATTAGAATCCTTGTGATAAATAACAAAACCATCTTTGATCAATCCATTAAAACATTCAAATACGAAACGATGAATGAGATAATTTTTCGTTTTTTTTTCTCCGCCAGCAGTAAACCTCAAATACCCTTGATTAGTCACAAAACCAACTGATTTTTTCAGTCTACGGTTTCTGACAGTACCATCACTGGATGCTTCATATTTTGTAATCACTGGATGTGGTCTGAATTCTTGGTCCATATATACTATTCTATTGTTTGTCTAATTCAGTGTTTGGTTCAATAATTACATCACTGGAAAATCTTTCGATATAGTCTTGCGGGGTTCTTATGATTTTATCCTTGATGTTGTCAGGGTCAAGGGCCTTTTCAGGGTCATAATTTCTGATAGATTGTCCATTTTTTATTCTTTTATCATAATAACGCTTCAATTCCCTATATCGCTTACCACCACAATCACTACACAATTGTGATCTTCCCTTAACCCCAACCCCACATCGAATACAGGGTAACGGACCAAGACTTCCACGTCGAAAACTTTGCATATGATACCTACAGTACTCATTTTTTCTGCATGATTTGTTACACTGGGTTACATTTCCCATCATGAGCCATTTGCAGTGATTCATTATACATAAAACTTTCATTTAAATGTTTGTTTTGTATATAGCATGAAGGAGATCAAGAGATTGACTTCGACAAATGCTAAATTCAATGCTGATAGAGAGTTCAAGAGATTATTGAAAATCAATCCTAGATTTAATCTCGATAGACCAAAAAAACGTCAAAAACGTCCAAGAGACGGAAACATGAAAGAGTTTAAGAGATTATTAAAAATCAATCCTAGATTTAATCTCGATAGACCCAAAAAACGTCCAATAGACGGAAACAAACGTAACAAACGTCCAAGAGACGGAAACATGAAAGAGTTTAAGAGATTATTAAAAATCAATCCTAGATTTAATCTCGATAGACCCAAAAAGCGTAACAAACGCCCAATAGACGGAAACATGAAAGAGTTTAAGAGATTATTGAAAATCAATCCTAGATTTAATCGCGATAGACCCAAAAAACGTCAAAAACGTCCAAGAGACGGAAACATGAGATCATCATGGAAGGATGCTCAATTCAATCTTGATATAGTTTCTAATACACCCAAGAATAAAATTCTTGATAAACCCATCAGAGACTGTTTTAATGAATTCAAGCGTGATGGAGCATCCTATTGCTGGTCCACATTTCGAATTGATGGTGTTGTTGACGCTACCATGAATGATGAAAAGGCAGCAGCGATCATTTCACATGTTGGGGAAAAAAGTCATTTTTTCCGAATTAAATTCATTATCCGTGAAAATGGCAAATGGATTATTAAGGATAAATTTGAACCCATTCTCAAGGGTAAAAAAACTATCACCGTGAATCAGGATTCCAAACCGGGAATTTTGACTGGAATTGATAAACCCTACTACGAAAGATCTTATCCTGTCACAGCAGTTGTTTACGGGATCTATCCGCTCAATGAAAAACCTGATATTTCAAAACTAACACCCATGAAATATTCGACAGGGCTCAATTGTGTAGCAGAACGAATAATAGAACACTTCACAAATGCATCCCGGGGAAATAAACTCACTGATCTAAGACGAAAAAAAATAACCGAGTGGGAGTTCACGGTAAAAGAGCATGGGGCAACAATTCAGGATATAACTAAATTAGAAAAATCATTAAGATTTCCAATATCGGTAAGAACAATCACCGGAGAAGTATTATACGAATCGAAATATAAATCACAGGGGGCTCCCATTGAAATTATTGATCATAACGCGCACGCGTGGTCATCTGCAGTAACAATATTTCCACGGGATAGAACCGTAAAATATCTATCCCAAACCGAAGAGTTTTTTTCAGAGCAGAAATTATTTGATGCTATTTACCATTTGAGTAAAAACGATCCTGTGTCAGCGTGGCTATTTCATAGTAATTCAGACGAGGAATGCAGATTTGATCAGTTTGTAAGGCCTAACGGAGAATTATACCGTACTGAAGAACTGCAGAATCAAATGAAACAACTAGCTAGTGAGTTTTCTGAGGACGGAGAAGAAGACGATCAATTATTAGCAAACTGTTTCACAGTACCATCCATTGCAGCGCATTTTGCTAGAAAGAAAAACGCGTGGAAACCAACACGAAGTGAGTTCTTATCAGATGTCAAATTGTCCTGTCTTGAATACAGCCACGGCGGATTATGGAACACAAAATACACCTCTGATTCCGTTATTTCAGTTGATATGATTGCATGTTATCCAGGAAGTTTTCTTGGGTATGGAGAATGCGAGAAATATTTCAAACGATTTGGACACCCTACACACGAAATGACCCGTGTTGCTATTAATGGACCACTTCCTGATTTTGATTTAACCGGATTCGCTTGTGTGGTATCATTTGAAATGGCTGAAGGACTTCATCCGTGTAGTTATCTTTGGATTGGTAAACACATGTCTGAAAAACACTGGATGCCAATAGTGTTACTACGGTATATGCTTGATTGTAAAATGTTAAAATCATTAATTGTCAGTGAAGCAATTATATCCTATCGGGCACAGAAATCAGTCTGGTTACCACAACCTGATCTAGAAAAAATAATTAGCGAAGAGCGAAAACTGTTTCCTGATTTTAATGAACAACAAATCATGGATTGGTCCAGACAGTTATTTGAAATCAGAAACAATGAAGCAAAAAATCTTGGACGAAGAATAATCGGTAAATTTACCCAAGGTGGCAAAGATGATAATACGAAATATTCTTCACGATTGATTATAGACAACGCTGAATACGATTTTGTAATGGCGGATTTAACGAATAAGGGCCTATATGTCAATCGTAAGGACGCATTTATGTCCGATGGAACCAAATTGGGTACAATTGTTACCTACAATGATGGATACCATCCGCAGTACACACATTTGAGAGCTTCTATGCTCGGTTATGCTTCTATTAATCTGTTTTCGATGATCAATAAATTTCCTACCACCGCAGTTAGAGTTGCCACTGATTCATTTTACATAAATAGCAAAATGGCTGATTTTAAGGCTACTGGCAACGAGAAATGGGGATCATGGAGAATTAAAAAAGAAATGATTCATGATTATATTCAATCAGCAGATGTTACCATTGAAAATAATTACTTAGAAAGCAATCAGTGTTCAGAATTTTCTAGTGCACCACCGATTTCTGATCCAATCTGTAGATATAAAACAGTTTATTTAAACGGCTGTGGTGGGTCAGGAAAAACAACCCGGGTAATTGAGTTATTTCGTCGTGGAAACGCTAGCGTTTCTAACATGATTGTGCTAACACCAACTCATAGACTTGCCAGAGAAATGATACAGAGAGGGGTAAATGCTTGCACTTATCACAGCTTTTTCCGATGGAAGGGAGATAAATGGACTCCTGAGCGCATGGGAGAGAAATTTATTCCTGAATTCATCATGTGGGATGAAATAGACACAGTGTCAGAAGATGTCTTAAAAATATTTCTTGAGTGGTTGTTATTGAAGAATACAAAAGTCGTCATGTGCGGTGATCACGGCCAACCTCCACCATTTGTCGGTGCATCTCCCCATGAATGGCTAAAGGGTTTTGTAGACTATTATGAAGAAATTGATACTGATCATAGATCACTTGATAATGAATTAAAAGAATTGAAGAAACTAATTAGATTGCAACCGGATAGAATCCAGTGTGAAATAACCCGTGAAATAATTTCGGAAACTCCCATGAATGATTTCTGGGAAATGTGGAGACCAAATGATTTAATCATTGCAAGTAGAAAAATAGTCAGGGACACACTTCAGATGAAGTTATTTGAATTGCATAAACAAAAATTTGCAACACTTCCAGTACCGTTATGTTATAGACCATCGGATACACGAAAACAGAATATTGAAGTTGATATTCCAGGACAAAGTCAAAAACAGAATTTAGTATTAAATGATATTGTGCTGGTTGATATCAATGTTGTTGAAGATGCATTGCGTGCTAATAAATCCCCGTGGACGCTAGGTTATGCAGCAACAATACACTCTTCACAGGGATTGACTATATCGGATACAACTCTTTGGATGGTAGATAATCGCATAGAATGGTCGAATTTAGTCTATCTCGCAGTGTCTAGAGTACGAAAAATAAATCAACTTCGAAGAATTGTCCTGACAGAGTCAGGCGATGATGAAATCATTGGCGATGATGAAATCATTGGTGATGATAATGATATTATTGATAAAAAACTCTCCGGTTACAAACAACAGGACAAAAAAAAAACAACGAGAATTCGATATTGATGCTGAATTAATAATCACTTTGAAGAAACAACAGAATAATCACTGCGCAAGTTGCAATTGTATAATGCGTTGGCAGTATTCGGATAAGGATCCTCGCCAATTCACTGTAGACAGAAAAAATAACAATCTCGGTCATGTCAGAAATAATGTGATGTTGACTTGTCTTGAGTGCAATAGACGCAAGGGTGCTAGTTAAGCCCATGGGGTGGCAATTGAGTATCGTCAGGAATTACTTGTAGTTGTTGTCTAGTAAACCCGCGCTGAGGGGCAGTTGAATCCAGTTTATAGATTGGAAGTCTACCCGTAGATCGTGTTATACTAGATATCTTATGCGTAGTGACGCTCCAAATAGGATCAGTAGCCCTTTTTCTATCTCCTTCAAGCTCTCCTGGTTCGTATAAGTACCTCACAATGACATTACTACCAAGAATTGGTTGGGAAACGCTAAAATCTTTTTGTGGTTTTTCAGGTATCGACTTCTTTTTAATCGCGTTGATAGGTTTCATGTTGATGGTTCTAGTAATCTCGTTATTCAGTGCAGTAATCACAGCTGGTAATCTCTTCACCCATTCACGAGATCTTTTTTCTTGGATGAATTCTTTTGCATATTGATATCCAAATAACCGCTCAGCAAGGGTTTTATTAAATCGTTCTACAATGGCCTGATCACGATGCAGTGCAGTATGCCCTCGTCTGATAGCGACATTGTGATATTTCATTGTAGATAACACTACACCCTGAAATTCCTTGCCCGGGTCAACTTGTAACAGATTTGGCCAGTGCAGAGGACCTCGTCGATAAATCCTTTCAAATTCAGAAGCGACTTCAGTGGCCGATTTTGTTTTTAACGGTTCTGCTTCTTTGTATCGACTTGCAATATCAACTACAGTTAACGCATATTTGTAACCACGATCATGTGGCAGAAATAATAGATCAGCCTGATGAACTTCATTAGGTCCGGTTACATCAAAATGCGAGAATTGAATTTGTTTAGGCGGTGGTAGATAAATTTGCCATAGTGCCTGTTTGGATAACCAATGAGCCGCAGTGGTTTTTTTCACTTTTGCGGCGCTAGCGAGTTTACTGATTGCAGCGTTACCTTTCCAGTATCCTCTTGGGGAATAGTAAATAGATTCCATGTTGATATTAATTACCAGCACCTAACATCAATTTACTTTTCATAGCCGATTTTATCAAAAATGAAGCCAATTTTTCTTTGAAGGATTTATCAGTGATAGAATTCAACGCATGAATTAATTTCACATCTGCTAGATGCCTGTGTTGCAAATTGCTGCTTTTATAAGCAACATCATGAAGGTGACAGGCCTTATCAATAGCGTTTATTGGTTCCTCACCGGGTCGGGGCTGATTTTGATCATTGAGTCTGATATCAAGTCTTGTTCCCGGTCCACAATAACTATACCCTGGAAGGTGTTTTTCTCCGGGGTATTTTGCCCATGGGGTTCCAGGGAGTTTTGCTAATTTGGCAGCGATATCACCTCCTCGTTTTTTTTTAAAGGTTCCTTGGGTTCCTTGGGTTTAGAAACAAATCTAAATTTCTTTGTACTACATTGTACGCATTTACCAGAAAGCGCTGATCGGTTATTTTTAGTTGTAATCGTCGTCAAGTCATCTGTGCCAGTACGCGCCTTACACTTCACGCAATATAGATCCATAATTTATGTATAGAGATATGAATATAATTGATTTTTCAGCGACTAAAACAAGAGAACCAGTGAAGCATCATGCAGCGCTACCAAACTCTATCCGCGCAATTATAATCGGACCATCTGGATCCGGTAAAACGCAATTGTTGCTCAATTTACTAATGAGATGGATGAAGTGGGATAAGTTGTATTTAATTGCCCCTAGCGTAGATGACCAACGATGCTATGAAGTGCTAAAAGATTTTAATGAAAACGCTTCAGAGATTGCTGGCGAGGATGTTATTGAATTTATAACCGATATTGACGAGGCGCCATCCGTGAATGACCTCGATGGAAGTATCAACAATTTAGTGGTATACGACGATGTCATGTTAGATAATCAAAAAAATCCTGCTAGAATATTTTCCCGAGGCAGGCATAAAAACACGGACGTGATCTATGTCACTCAACGATACACTCAGATTCCAAAAGTGATCAGAGATAATTGTAATATGCTTGCTGTATTCAACGGCGTTGATACACATACGCTACGAAATATTTGGCAGACATGGTGCTCCGATATGGATTTCAATCAATTTAGAAATTTCTTTAGTCATGCTCAGTCTACCCCACACGGATTTGTAACAATAAATTTACATGACCCTCGAACACGATATCGTATCGGACTGGATCAAATATTCGGTTAACCCCAACTGAAAGTTCTAGCAGCAGAGAGGGTAGTGACAACGATGTTGTAGTCCCTTTTTCCCAAAAAATCGATGGAGGATTTCATTAATTTCATTGATTTTTTCATATTTTTTTTTGGACCTCATCCATGAAACACACACATATTTGGGACCTGATGTCATTGACTTTTGGGTCTGATGTCATTGGTTTCATTGATTTTAAGCGTGATTTCAGTGAATACTTGTCTAAAAATGTTGTCTGGCTCACCCTCTCTGCTGCTACATCCAATTATTCTCTATCTGGTGAAACTTATGGGTACGAACAGCTGATAAGATGAACCTTTACATCATAGTTAGTGTATCTAAGAAAGTTTGCACAACAACATACATTTCAAGTGCGCAGATCCAGTAAAGAATCGCATATGTTTGCAACATTGTTCACTGAATTATTTTATTTATAATATATTGTAATGGAATGTTTAATTGTTGTAAAGAATTCATATTTAATTTTATTTATGGTAATTTGTATTATAAAAGACAAATTCGTAAGCAACTTCATGTTTAGATTCAATGTTGAAATAAAGTATTCCTTAAGTAACAAAGAATAATATCTAATAATATATTCTAGATAAGTGTTCTATTTTAAAATGAGTAAAATACATTTCTTTCAATTCATTGTTGCATTAATTGCAGCTATTACATTTTATACTCTTTGGCTATAATGAGATTGATTGAGATTTAACTATTCGTATTATATTCTAAAATGCAGAAATTATACAAATGAATGAAGTTGGCAAGGTTGAAAGGAAAGTGTAATTGATATGTATTACATGTATTTTGATATAATGTTTTATAGATGTATTTCTAGAATGTAGTAATATATGTGTGTTGATTATTTAAATAAAGTTCCTTCATTCTGAAGCTGGAAAAGATTTGTCTATCTCATTACAGATTACATCCCGTTCCTTTTCTCCAGACGTGTCTCATCATTTTTGTAACATCTTCTCTAAGGAACTCATTCTTATTTTCTCTCTTTCATTCCAGATTCCAAAATTAAAACGTCTATGAGTTTATGAGAACAACCCTCGAAAATTTCTCATAAAAATATTATTAATTATTATTAATTAGTAGTAGTAGTAGTAGTAGTAGTAGTAGTAGTAGTAGTAGTTGTTGTTGTTGTTGTTGTATTTGTTGTTGTTGTTATAAAACGTAGCCTGGCATAAACGCAAACAATGCAAAAAAATAAAATTATAATAAACAAATCAGTAATGCTTTGAAATATCACTATTGGGATCCGTTCGAATCCTTTCAGGTAACTTTGAGATAGTCCCGAAACCATGTTGATTAGAAAAATAAATGTAATAGAGACCAGGATGTGGATATCCATTTCAAATTATCAATTAACAATCGACATGAAATTACGGAAGGTAGAGTAGCAGAAGAAGAACGCAACTCGTATAATGTCATGAAGCTCTGGAGGTATTTATACGATTTCGTCATCCTTTTCGATGAATCTGAAATATCATTGTACCAATTTTAATATCAATTTTCAATGCATTATTTGATGTAAGATATTATTGTAAGTGCTTCACAATAAATGGTATCACTATCGCACTCATTCGCAAAAGGGAAAATAATTATAACTGCACATTATATGTCA
Source organism: Unio delphinus (assembly GCA_029339505.1). Classification (NCBI taxonomy): domain Eukaryota; kingdom Metazoa; phylum Mollusca; class Bivalvia; order Unionida; family Unionidae; genus Unio; species Unio delphinus. The sequence continues at coordinate 6,473,720 of JAQISU010000278.1, forward strand.
TAATCCTATATTCATTCTCAGCATGAGGAATTCTTTGACGTCAAAGATGCAAAGTTTACTACGAAAAAATGGCGATTGGATTTTTCAGACGTGATAAATAAAACGGACTTTATCAAGGGAGTATATATTACCAGTTTTATCTAGATTTGCCCTAAATCGGTTCAGTATTTACATTATCCGTTTAGAAACTAGCCACATTTGCAAGAGCCTTTTTCAATTTTTTTGTTGTTGTATTGGCTGAAATGCGATAGTAGTCGATGAATGTCTAGGAAGGCTAAGGTTTGTTAAGTTTTATTAACTAAACTGATCCAGCTGATCTCGTTTGTACGTTAGTGTGCATCTCTAGCTTATCAGAAATCGTGCAATTCCTAATTTATATGGCTATCACGAAGCAAATAATAATTACTAACTGTGACTCAATTGACAAAAAAAAAAAGAGAGGATATTGGAGGAAATGTGTAATCACATAAAATGAGAATCAGATCAGACTCAAATATTTAGGTATCAAGCATTCAAAACCATTTTTGAAACTAGCAAAATGAACGAAAATGAATGGAAAATGTTTTTTCATTGTTGGAAACAATACGAAATAATAAATGAAACTCAATGAAAATTATAACAAAACTTAAGACAGACAAATCATATTAGAACGTTTAAAACAGAACAAATCTGATTTAATGCAAATAATACAAGTTCTTCTAAAACACATTAGCTGCTAATATTACCTATGGAATCATGATTGTAATAACCTTGCATTAGGATAGACCCAATTTCTGATTCTTATTCCTTCCATTCATTTTTAGATTTCAGTAAGTTGTATTATAATTTTTCAATATCATCATACAACACAATCTTCTAGGGGTTTCATACTGGGTTTGAATACTCTAATACTTGACTTGAAGATGAACGCACGGACACATTATTTTGCACACATAAAAACCACGCGCTGTAGATGCAAAACTCACTCTAGTATTTCACTGTGCATAATCTACATTCGTGAAATGCATATCAGCAGGGCAATGCCAGACATATTTGCGAATACAACGATCCGCAAAGATGATGAAAGCACTTCTTGTATCTTTTCTCACTGATGAATATAGGGGTGGGTGTGGAATTTTTTCGAGCAGAGGGACATTTTATAAAACCTTATAATCTTTATTTCTTTTAACATAAAAAATAGATATAACATATTTTAAATATTTTTCATCAAAACAAAACTGCACTATTTTAAAGATTCAAATATACTAGACTGAGTATTGACCTACACTGTATTTGATGCATTGATTTGGCAAATAAACATATCTGTAACGTGGGCAGTGCATAATGTATTCTGTATATGAATATTATCATCAAAGTTGTCTCTATTTAATACTGCACAGTCTCACCCTAATAACATCATGCAGAATCATTCACCTCTGTAATAAAAGTGTAAGATCAGATATCCATTTACTACCTTTATCGTATCGACAACCTAATTTGTCTCTCTAACCTCTTTGAATGCGTCTGATGAATTTCCGCCTTAATTGAATGTGTTCCATTTATTTATCTACATTTCTTGCACTACTGGAGCAATATGTGAGAAAATGAAACCGTAACATTTTATAATCCGTGTATTTACATTGGAGATAATCTTAAGGAGTCAATAGATTGGATTAGGTCCAATTGCGTGTCTTCATCGCTGATACAATGATGCATAGAATATGTGTGCCTGCTTCAACGTTTAACGATTAATTATTATGAATATATACGGCGCCACGTTCAGAAGTGTAAAAAAACATTGCTTTCTTCATCATATACTATTAAAATAATAACTCGTTCTTCTTCTTTCTACTTGCAAGTTCACATTGATTGCTTGTCCAAGCCATAAAAAAGTAGGCCTAAGTTTTGCAAAGATACGTCGCTATGGTCATAAACTAAGTAACAGAAAGAAAGATAACCACCAATGTTTGTAACACATATTTTGATTGTCGAGGTTATTCAGTGAAACTTTAACAGGAACGTACAGTATTATGAATTAAATTTAAAATATTTGCGATAGGTCTGTCAAAAATCCAAAAGAATTCAAAGTTTCCAAATGAATTTCCAATCCTCGAATGTACTGATGTGCCAGCAGCCCTGATGTATGCAAATGGCAAATGAATACATTCTCATTAGTCTCTGAATAGAATGAGCAATTTGTAATTGAATAATCAGAACAATTGTTTCCTCTCAAATAATATCTAAACGCCGCATTAAATTACATCTTTAGACTGATGCTGCAACAAGAACGAAGGAAATAAGAATTAAAAAAGAGATATTCATAGTTTGTTGTTTACTTTGAATGCATTATGAATAATTTTCCAGTACGTCAAGGGAAAATGTGTTTAATGATGAAAATTTCAAAATGCAATAACGAATTATACGGAACAAGTCTAACTATGCAGAATATACTAAATGTCTCCCATCTACCTAGGTATGTTGCCTTTAATTTGTCCATATGAGTTTCTGTGAAAACCTTCAAAGAAAGATAAATGTACCAATGACGCCGAAAATATGTTTGATTATTTTGAAAACGGTAATGGAGGTCGTATTGTCATAACTGCACAGCTTACATGCAACATATATTCTGTCAAATCCTTGAACCCGCTGTTCCAATAATACGTAAACCTTTTGTCATGACAGACCACTGCTATGTGAGACCACCTGTCTTAAGAGACCAAATTCTCAGTGCAGAACTTTATAAATTATATAGCATTGTGTCCTGTTATGAGAGACCACCAATCCTGAGAGACCACAACTTTTTGGCTAAAGAGATGGTCTTTCAATACAGGTTCTACTGTATACTTAATTTATGCATTGTATAGATGTAAACATTGCAATACCGAAATTGCCTACGTAGTACTTAATTTCACGTTAGTATTTTCTGGTTTGAATATATTATAATCACATGCATGCTACCTCATTCCACTACATTGTAAAATACTGATCTTTTTACTTATAACTTTTACCAGAAACAATGGAAAGAATATATATATATATATATATATATATATATATATATATATATATATATATATATATATATATATATATATATATATATATATATATATATCTGTGTGTGTGTGTGTGTGTGTGTGTGTGTGTGTGTTTGTGTGTTAGATCAATAATCAACAGAGAGTTCTGTGTGTGTGATTTGGAGTTTTAACGTAACTTTAATAATGTTAATTAATATCGCTAAGATATCTGTAGTTTGGCAGTGTATAGTGATGTCTAACATGTGGCATATAGCCTTATGTAGTAATTTGAATAAATTCCCATTTGTATCATTGCCACAAACTTGATATTATAATTTTAAGCTGATTCATAATAGTTAACTAGTGTGCTCAGATGATAAGGAACATTTTTGGGCATGACTTTTTAAAAACACATATGGTTACCAATCATTTGTCCTGAAATCGTCATTACTATCCTCATCCATGACAGCACAGACAACAAAATATATAAAGCTTGTATTCAACTTTCAGAACCTACACAGCAATTATATTTTTAATAATGTGAATACTTATATAATTAAGTAATCTAATATCACGATGAATTCAACATCATCTATGTTTTGAGCTAATTTCATTGGTATTATGTTCCTATATATGATGTTATTTATATATCACCATACATGTTTTAAAGGCCGAATGTTTCATTTGTAAACTACACTATGGTGCATGTTCTTTGAAGCGACTCATAGTGCATTTAAAGGTACAGATTGTTACTTGCGATAAGGTTTGGAATGTCAATTACCGTACTAATGGCTGCAGTTAGCATTGTAGTATTGTAGTATTCATATGTCAAGCGACTCATAGTGCACTTAAAGGTACAGATTGTTACTTGCGATAAGGTTTGGAATGTAAATTACCGTACGTAAGTGGCTGTCGTTAGTATTGTAGCATTCATTTTTTGGTTCTCTCTCTCTCTCTCTCTCTCTCTCTCTCTCTCTCTCTCTCTCTCTCTCTCTCTATATATATATATATATATATATATATATATATATATATATATATAAATTTTGCAAAGATATGTCACTATGGTCATAAACTAAGTAAATGAAAGAAAGAAAACCAGCAATGTTTGTAACATATTTTGATAGTCGACGTTATTAAATGAAACTTTAATAGGAAAATACAGTATTATGAATTAAATCTAAAATATTTGAGATAGGTCTGTCAAAAATCCAAAAGAATCCAAAGTTTCCAAATGAATTTCTGATCCTCGAATGTACTGATGTGCCAGCAGTCCTGATATATGCAAATGGCAAATGAATACATTCGCATTATTCTCTGAATAGAATGAGCAATTTGTAATTAAATAATCAAAACAATTGTTTCCTCTCCAAAAATATCTAAACGCCGCATTAAATCCATATTTAGACCGATGCTGCAACAAGAACGAAGGAAATAAGAATTAAAAGAGAGATGTACACGGTTTGTTGTTTACTTTGAATGCATTATGAATAGTTTTCCATCACATCAAGCGACAATGATTTTTTTTAAATATTAAACTTTTAAAACGCAATACGAATTATACGGAACAAGTCTAACTATACATAGTATTCTAAATATCTCCCATCTAACTGAGTATGTCGCCTTTAATTTGTCCATCTGAGTTTCTGTGAAAACCTTCAAAGAAACATTAATGTACCAATGACAACGAAAATATGATTTGGTGACAAAATCAAATCATTGTTTTATATATCCTACCATTTGTATCAAATGCGCTTAGAATGTTTTTCCACTGTAGTATCTACTCTAAAAATATCTATTTACTACTGCTACTACTACTACTACTACTACTACTACTACTACTACTACTACTACTTCAAATAATTGATTCAATTAGTAGGCAACACAGATATTTAATTCGTTGAAGTAGGTTCCAGTGCTTAGTAGAATGTGGATTTTGAGAGAAAATTCCAAAATATCCAAAATATCCAACAACAAAAAAATGTTCTTTCAGATTTAGGCAGAAAATTACACGAAGTACAGTGGCAAACCTGTAAGAATAGCATTACATCATGGCCACCCACACTTTTTTGTGGTGCCAAAGATAATTATATTGAATGCATTATTTCGAGAAATGCTTCAACATGTTGTTAGAATAGCGATAACATGCTTGTGTCTGAGTATTTGAAAATGGTAATGGAGGTCGTATTGTCATAACTACACAGTTTACATGCAACATATACTCCGTCGAATCCTTGAACCCGCTGTTCCAATAATACGTCAAACCTGCATTTAAAGACCACTGATATGTGAGACCACCTGTCTTAAGAGACCAAATACTTTATAGTTATATAACATTGTGACCTGTTATGAGAGACCACCTGTCTTGAGAGACCATAATTGTTTTGGCTAAAGAGATGGTTTTTCAATACAGGTTCTACAGTATACTTAATTTATGCATTGTATAGATTTAAACATTGCAATAGCAAAATTGCCTACGTAGTACTTAATTTTACGTTATTGTTTTCCGGTTTGACTATATAATCACATGCATGCCATCTCTTTCCACTAAATTGTAGAATACTGATCTTTTGTAAAAACAAAAACAAAACACTTATAACATTTACCAGAAACAAATGAAAGAATAGAAAATGACAACGTGTATATATATATATATATATATATATATATATATATATATATATATATATATATGTGTGTGTGTGTGTGTGTGTGTGTGTGATCAATAATCAACAGACAATTCTGTGTATGTGATTTGGAGTTCGAACGTAGCTTTAATAATTTTAATTCATATCGCTAAGATATCTGCAGTTTGGCAGTGGATAGTGATGTCTAACATGTGGCATATAGCCTTATTATGTTCCATCCAGTCACATTATCCCTACACGATACCGACCAGTCCTAACACTAACCTCTGAATTATGAGCGTCAAGCTGCGCAACTGCTACTCCCATTTTTATAGTCTTTAGTTTTAATCGGACGGGGGTTCGCTCCCTGCGTTGCACTCAGCTAAACTAGGTCGGGGGAATGCCGTCGCCATGTTGTCACGTGATCAAAACAACTGGCCTCACGTGGAGAAATCTAGTTATTCTAACTGTAGCACATTTATTCCTTTAATATTCTCTTTCTTAAGGACACAGTATGAATTTTACTAATACTTAACCACCAAGTCGATTAATAAATTTTACAAATGTTTTTACTAGTAGGCGAAGATACAGGAAAAGCGTAATCACAACGATATTTTGTTAATATTGCACATTTTACAGAGTCATCTCACACATTGCTAATCCAAATGATTTCTTGATAAGGTTTACATCGAAATTGATACGAGGTGATGTATGACAGCATAAATTTAGTTAAACATTTAAACGAAAATATTACCTCTCTTTCACAATGGGGTGAGGGTCATGCTTGTTTTACAAATATTGCAGACTTCACACTAAGTCAGCTATTATATTCTGGTTACAATAAATTCCTTCATCAATTTTACATCGATATTGATATCCCTACTTTACAGGACACTTCAGACGTTACCAAATAAGATTGAAATAGTAACCCTAAATGACAATATTTGGTTCAATACTGTGCATTCGTACTGCATTATGTAATTTGTAAAAAGAAAAAAGAACCCATTTGTAATCAATTCCTTGATGCTTTTAATATCAGCATTGATTCAAGGCGACAAATGTTTGCCAAATATTAAGACCAAGTGCAATCTCTTTTATGAAGTAAAGAGGAAGGGCGTGGATTGGATTTCTCTGGGAACCTTGCGTTATTGTCTGGCTGAATCCTATTCTGCTAGGGGGCAAATAATAATAATAATAATAATAATAATAATAATAATAATAATAATAATGAGGATTTTGTAGAATGCCTTATCAGGGCCCTGGTATGCAAAAAAAGTTGTCCATATGACTTCGTTTTCATAGTGGGAATAATGAATATACGATTGTCAGAAGAGGAGCGTAATTATCTTGCTGGTGTGTACAAATGGGTGAGGACAGATAGGTATGTTGAACTGGAGTCTGTCAGTGAAACGTAGCACAGAGAACAACTTTTGTGCTTGATTCTGGATCGAATGGATAGAATGAATAGCCAGTGTAGGGTACAGAGCAGCATGGCGGTGTGCTCTGATCGTGATACACTAAAGATGATCCGAACAGCTGTGTTTTGAACGTTTTGAAGTTTCTGGAGAAGATAATGAAATGAAAACCAGACACGAATTGAGTTACACTAGTCCAGTGTTGAAAGCAGTAATGAACACACAAGTGTTTTAATGGCATCAACTGAAGGATAATGTCGATCTATTCGTGCAATGTTGGTGCAATGTGAGAGTACTGTCTAGAGTAACACCTAGGTTTCGTATTAACTGTGGAATTGAATGTTTGCGTTGCAGATATTTATTGTTTGAGGTAAATGATGTGAATAGGAACGTCTTTGTGATGTGTTCAGCATGGCCTCAGTTTTATCATCATTCATCTGCAGCTTGTTGCATGTCATCCATGAGTTCACATCATAACTGTACCTCTCTACTACTTGGATGGTAGCATCAGTTTCAGTTGGGTGGCTAGATTTGACTAGTTGGGTGGCTAGATTTGACTAGTTGGGTGTCATCAGCGTACCATTGGTGAGACACTGGATGATGCTCTATGACACTTGAGAGCGGCTGCGTGAATAGAACGAAGCGAACGGGTCCATGAACAGATCAAACATAGATCAGTTGGGCTGGAATGTATTCCATTTTCAGATACAATTTGTATCATGTTGACTAAGTAGGACTTGAACCACATTAAGGCTGTATTGTGAATGCCAAATACATACATGCTGGAGATTGTGAAATAATATATCTTTGTCTATTGTGTCAAATGCTCCAGACTGTAATCTTTCCGCTATCCAAGGCAGAGAAAATGTCATGAACACTACGTTCAGAAGAGTAGTTTCAGTACTGTGGCAAGGGCGATATGCAGACTGTGCATTACTTAAAAGGATGTTTCAATTCAGCTGAGATACATGTTGGGTTAGAACAACTTTCTCTAAGATTTTTTTTATATGAACAGGAGATTGTAAACTGGGCTGTAGTTCTTTAAAACGTTATGGTCGAGTGTTGGTTTCCTCAGCAGAGGCTTTACATTGGTAGTTTTTAAAAATTATTGGAATTCCTCGGATGAGGAGAGAGGTTACCAACAGTTGGGGAAGGCAATATTGGATCTAAGTACTCAAGCATCAGTGATGTTGGAATCGGATCAAGTTCACATGACCTTGGTGCACTCTTCATCACGATTGTCCCTACTAAATCCATAGAGAGAGTTTCAAATGCTGCTGGTTAACTATTTAAAGTTGAAAACAAGAATTGAATCTAGGAGTCTTGATGTGTATGGGTTTCCAGGACAGACTAAGTCAAATTTGAAATCTTCAGTATGATGATCAATCCATTGATGTTTTTGATTTTAGGATTTAACGCCATTTTCAGCACAATATAGGCTATACATATCGGCCAATATTAATGTTGGAGGAAAACCCGGAAAACCCCTGAAAGATCCACCGACTCACGAGAAACTACTGGCAAGCTTTCTCACATACCCACATTGGCCGAATCCGAGACTCGAACTCACGCAAACAGAGGTGAGATGGCAGTGATCTGTAACGGACAGCGCTTTAGACCACTCGGAAACTCGGAGCCCCTCAATCGATTGATACTTTTCACTTCGGATTTGACGTAAGGCGACAGATAACAGCCTACACAGAAGATACAAGACCAAAATACCATCTCTTATATATAAAAGAGGGGTTGAGTGACGATATTTTGTGAAAGAAGTGTTTCTTAGATTATATCTTCTGAATGTTAGAACTGTAATTGATTCCTTGATCAAGTCTACACTGATACTGATGTATCGTTCATGACAATCCAGATTCTGACAAATATTAAACACAACCAACCATCTTCATACCAGATTCTATTTGACTTAGAACTAACAGCCGCATCGCTGGGCACTCAGCATTATTAGGTTAGTGTTAGTACTAGTCGGCCTGGTGTCATTATAATATGACATCATGCTACATGTTTGCGACATGATACCTCAATGCTAAAGATCACTATAAACTGCCACACTGCAGATATCATAGCCATATGATTGAACAATCCAAATCACACAGACACACCCCAACCATCTTCTAGGAGAGGATGAGTGTGATAATTTGTACAATATTCCTGACTGTCATCTAAACAATTGGATTTCTAATTGATTCATTCCACAAAGTGGCTTACCAGGCTCCCCACCAGCTTTCAAAGCTGGGTGTTGGAGCTAAAATTACCATCACACAACCTTTTAGGGGGTTGGGTTTCCTAGATTTAAGTTTTGGTGAAGTAATGTTAGAGGTTCTTGCTATGCCACTACTTGAACAATTTTATATTGATACTGATAGTATATTTTACATAACTTCTACTCATTATTTGTTATTAGGAAAGGCACGTAACCTGTCTCAACATGATTCAAATTAAATTATGCTTCTAAGTTTTAAATTAATTATTAATTAATGAAATTAAAATAATTAATTAAATATACAATAATATTAAAGTTCTCATTTATACAAGTGAATATGTTTAAAAATTTAAAACGTAATACCATAAAGATTTGATATCAACTTTTGGCATGCACGTGTTATTGTTTTTTTAATCATTATTATACTGTCCAGACAACCCACTCCAGGCCCCTTCCCACCCACCCGAAACCGCGCAACCACCTGCCTTGATAGAAGAGAAGGTATTTTGATCTTAATCTTTGACAAGCGAAATCTGCCATATGTCGCCTTAAATCAGGTTTGGTGAAAAGATATTAAAGGATTGATTGCAAATGGAATCAAAGTACGTGATAAAATTGGAATGCACAATATAGGAACAAATATCATCACATTCAACCCCTCGTGGAATATGGTTGCTGTTTCGATTGTAATATGTGGCTACGTCTGAGGTGTCGTGTAAAACGAGATATCAATATCAATGTTAAATTAATCAAGGAGTTTATTAGATGGCATAGTGTCAAGTGTGCAATATTTGCAACACAATTGGTACCCTCACCACCACATATAAGAGTTTGTATTATTTTTGTCTTAATCTTTGGCTATATTTAGGCTCTCGTACATCACCTCATATCAATTTCGACTTAAAGTTTATCAAGGAATCGACTGGAAAAAGGAATCTATGAGATGACGCTGTGTAGAATGTGCAATATTATCAAAAAATATCGATGTGTGTACCCTTTTCCTCTATCTTCATCTAATAATAAAAACATTTGTAATGCATAATTATAGAACGAATTGGTGGTTAAGATTGAACGCAATATTTCTGCTATAGTTCAAATCAAAAGTATTAGCATCGTTCATATTGTGTCATTAAGTAAAAGAATATTATATGAATAAATGTGCTACGGTTGAATTAACTAGATTTATCAATGTGAGGCCATTTTTTTCATCACGTGACAATATGGCGTCGGCGTTCGCCTGACTTAGTATAGCGGAGTGCAACGCAGGGAGCATACTAAGCAGGGTACCACACTAGGTTCAAACACGCGACGTACTGCATCTGAGGCGAACTCTCTAACCATCTAGGCTACCGCAGAGGTACACATATTTGTATGATTGTAAACAAAGGAGACGCATTGAAATACCTACAGTAAATGGATATTGAGCCTATGTCTTTTATCTGATCCAATCCATGTAATTTCGTTTCTTTAATTCGATGATACCACTTTGGCGTCTGAATTGTTGCAGTCTTGTGAATACATTTTTGTATATATTTACAATACTGACGCTAATGTCTTGTATTTATATTTATATTAACAAATAATGCAATTACCCACCTGCATATAACAGTGATTATTAATTTTGGAATGTCTTATCTAAAAGGTTTACACCTAAAAACTCTTAGGTTAACATATTAAACATCATTAGGGTCGATATGATTTGGTTAATGTTATACATACAGAGAAAGCTTCGTCGTACAGCTAACTGCTACCAATATATACTATCCCAAATCAAGAATAACTATAATTCACATTTTTAACCTTTCGTTTCTCAACGTTAATATCATAAATAAACCTCTGAGCACATGAAATATGGATAAAATAAGTTCATTACATGGGCAAGACCCACTATTTTAATTACTCATCAAATAATCAAAGCAATTTTTAATTTGAATATGGACTGGATAATAGGTGATTCATATTTTCATATGTCCGCAATATAGTTCGCAATGTAGTCCGCAATATAGTCCGCAATATAATCCGCAATGTAGTTCGCAATGTAGTCCACAATATAGTCCGCAATGTAGTCCGCAACATAATCCGCAATATAATCCGCAATGTACTCCGCAATATAGTCCGCAATGTAGTCCGCAATATAATCCGCAATGTAGTGGTTATTGAGGAACTTGTTATGCAATAAATATGGTTCTTCGATACGAACTTCGGTGATAAGTATATAAGTAGTATAAGTATTTACCACCTTTCTTTAATGTGCACCCAGTTATTCTAATTATTAATTTCAGTAATACTATTTTTATTATCAGACCATGCACAGTCTAGACATTTGTTAAGTAGCCTCCAATCCCGACACCAGACATTCTTTGATCGATTCTCGTAAGTTATTCCGTCCGTTAAATGTTTAATTAGAATCATTTGCACAAAGTTTGCAGCACAATATATGCTTACATGAGGTTAAACTCGTCTCAGTCCAAACATTTTCAGCCTGTATCGTGAAAATATCAATTTAAGTTCGTAAAATTTCAAATATATGGAGTAACGGACTGGTTGGTTGTGAAATGAAGACCCCTATAATATTACCAATATCATTAGGCTGGAATTAAAATCGGTTTCTTCTGTACATATGGCCTCATCGTTACGTATATTTGCTGTAAGTCATTTATATTTATTTTTATTGTCTGTTTTGTTACATTCAAATTGGCATTTTAAGTGTAAAGATTCGTTCATTGAAGGGGGGGGGGGGGTTTACCTGTACTTTTACAGAGCAAACACCAGGTGTTGACCTCATTTCTGACCTGGCTTCAGAGTTATAAGCAAGGTTTTAAAATGATTGGTTCTTTCCAAGGACAAAATGGAGCTTTTGTATAAACATATTTCTATTTTAGTTGGGTCATAAGATGTGTACGTGATTCTTTGAACGTAAATTTGTTCTGATAGTTTCTAGAAGATCACGTGACCACTTGTTTACGTAAAAAACAGAGATATAAACCATGTTTTGGGAGCAAGCTATTCAGTAGAAGAAATTAGGCTTTTAGAATACAAAGTTGTGTCTTCTTTAGTTATTATAAATTGCGTCAATTCGTTTGGATCAAGAGGAATTATTGTGTTATTTATCTGGAAAAGAATATGTGCTAATAGCGATTTTTATTAACAAGAACTTACTAAATCAAGTGACATCGTCCTCCATCTTGGATACTTCGCTGGAATTCGAAATTAGAACTATTTGGACATTTTATTACCAGGACTTTTGCCATTTCTCTAGTGAATAATATTTTGAATTATTTTGGATTAATTTTGGGATTGATTCTTAAAACGGTAAGTTTATTTTTTTTTCGGAAAAAATATTTGTAATCAATAAATTGTTTATTAAATTTTACAAGCTTGTTATTTTCACTCTTTCTATGTTACTGTTTATTCGAACCTAAGCACTTAACACCATATATAGGCATCAACCACTACGAGATTGATTCCCAGCGAAGTCATACAGATATTTCTTCTGCTACTCAGGCAATGCAAAACTTACAATTGCTAAGTCGTGCATTTTTGTATTCGTTCTTATATGCACCCATTTTTTGTATTCTGGATTGGAATAACTCATGATAATCAAATTTCAAGAAAAGGTATGGTCACTGATTTTCGAAACATAGAAATATTTACTTTTAAACTTTCGCACTTAATTATTATGCACCAATCTAAATAAAGTATTGTTTCTTCTTCAACTTCATGCAGGATTCACTGTATATAATGTCAAAATGAATTCAGCATGCGAGAATGTGGAGTTATTTATGCCACTGTCGGCACATACGTGGGCATTGCTCGAAACGTTGATATTTGATCTGGTCTTCAAAGAGCGAAATAGCTGCTGCTAGGGTGTGGAATTACCCTTTAGTACTAATATATTCCCTGTTGTTTGACAGATTAAACAGACTTTAAATCCTGACCATTCCTGCTGCATAAAACGGTATCACTTGCATCTACATGTTGGAATAGTATTGGTTAAACATTATCACCGGTAGTTACAGCCCCACCCACCAAAGGTGAGGAATGATGTATTCCAATTGCACGCTTCTTCGCATTAATTTGACTGTTTCTCAGCGATGAACACAGATCTGTATGCATGGGATTAGCTGAAGAGGTGACTTGCAGAGGACTTAAAGATGTTTAAGTGACAGAAATACTGAGCATAATCTCATAAATCTTCAGATATATAACTATAGGTAATGACATCAACCCCAGCCGATAATGAACCTTCATGGAGCTGAAAACAGGTACGATTTTACATTTTTGGCATATTTTGTGCACCTGACGGGTCCAATTCATAGGCCTAACGTTTTGTGTTTTTCCTCCGATAGCAAATTTGAAACTGATGTGACCCTTTTAAAAGAAGAAGGCAAATTAATATAAATCTCACCTAATTGTTAATCAGTTTTACCAAACGACTAGTCGTTTTTGTGCTGGGCATCACACTGTTGTCAAATACTAGTCAATATGTGACCATTATTTAAACGATAAGAAGAAAACAGAATGTGGATTCTTCATGGTGTAGAACACATTCTGCCTTAGAGTCATTCACAAGCGGAACATTATAGTATGTAAGTTAGGTAAAGTAGGACAATGTGAAATCCATGTGATACAAATCAGCAACATTCATCCTCTTAAAGTGCAACAAACCTTACGAAAAAAAGTGACGTATACTGCCTGAAATTGGTAAGTAGAATATTGATTATATAGGACACAGAAAACTAACTTTTCTCTTTGATAAGTCACATGTGAGCTGATGCCTTGCATTTGACAACATGACTTAGTCACATGGTCACCCAATGTGGCAACGTACATAATCGTAACTGATATAGTTATCACCAACCTTATCCGTACAGACGTTGCTTGTATCAAGTAGTACTTTGACTTCTTACATCAATATATAGTATGCAGCGACCTTCAGATCACGAGATCAATGTAGGCTAGGCATTGCATCTAAAAAAGAGTTAAGTTAGAAAACACTGTAAGTATGACATATTTAAGAATATAAATGTGCTACTTTAGAAATCACTGTAAGTGTGACATATTTAACAGTAAGAATGAGCTACTTTAGAAATCACTGTAAGTGTGACATATTTAACAGTAAGAATGTGCTACTTTAAAAATCACTGTAAGTGTGACATATTTAACAGTAAGAATGAGCTACTTTAGAAATCACTGTAAGTGTGACATATTTAACAGTAAGAATGTGCTACTTTAGAAATCACTGTAAGTGTGACATATTTAACAGTAAGAATGAGCTACTTTAGAAATCACTGTAAGTGTGACATATTTAACAGTAAGAATGAGCTACTTTAGAAATCACTGTAAGTGTGACATATTTAACAGTAAGAATGAGCTACTTTAGAAATCACTGTAAGTGTGACATATTTAACAGTAAGAATGAGCTACTTCTCTTTTTACTGCATGCATGGTTTGATACAAGTTTAAATAATTACGCGATTATTCTATGTATGTGCCTCGTGGTATCAGCAAATTTCCTTGTTTTCAACAGCTAATGCAATTATTATGTATAAGGGAAACACAAATAAAATACACCCGGCTTTCTAGGAATTTGAGGATCATTTCATAACTGGACCACTCATTGTTAGTGCTAACTAAAATGAAATAATTTTTATCAACATAAATAACAGCATGGAGCTATATACCCAACAGTTTAAGAGAGTTGTTACAAATATTTCGTGAGTTGAAGCTAAACACAATCATTTCAATTTAAACATTTTAAGTGACAACGTTATTGTTTCACAAATTCCAATGCATCGAAAATGTAGCCAGTGCTAGTTGCTTTATACAACAATTCACAAATGGTGATTTACCCAGTTCAGGCATACAGCATGGATTATGCGGTGCTTAGAAAAAGATGAAAATTTACGGATTAGATAGATGTGACGATGATTACTTTGTGATAAGCGTAATCCTTCCTAATAGCACGACTGTCAAAAAGGAATAAATGCAAGCTAGCAGAATTGTGGAGCACAAAAATGTGTGTGGTCTGAAATATATTGTTCTCGAACTAAAACGATGTAGACAAAATAGTAAATAAGACAATAAAGGCGGTAAAATATATACAATATGAAGATTTGTATCCATTGCAAAGCCTAAAAGAAAGACATACGTCCGAAACATCACAAATAAACAATAAATGGCACACGTGAAAAGCGTGATAAAGCGAATATAACTTTGACAATATTCTATAAATTACAAGACTTCAATTCAACTCAATTTGAAAATGATGAAAAAAGAATACATTCTAACAGAACAAATGCTGGTCAATGAGAACGTTTAACACAGAAAAGAGCATGAATATCTACACAGATGTTGCATGGAATTATATAGACATTGATAATTCCTTTAAATATCCTTCCTATGTCGGCATTTGCTTCGCCTGGATTAGTGATTGATGGAGTATGGGGAGGTAGATTGATATTAAAATGCAACCTGGTATAGATCCTCTTGTCAAATGTATTATAGACACATCATTTGATAATGCTTTTGCTATTCTTGAAGACATAGCAACCGCTGTTATATATTTTGCGTTTGTTTGAATATCCGATTTTGTCTTCCTCTT
This sequence comes from Unio delphinus, assembly GCA_029339505.1. Lineage (NCBI taxonomy): Eukaryota > Metazoa > Mollusca > Bivalvia > Unionida > Unionidae > Unio > Unio delphinus. The sequence goes on from JAQISU010000278.1 coordinate 6,489,580, forward strand.
AATCGTATCTTTCCCTCGTTTGTTGGAATACATGTTCAACGTTTAGGTTTCCATTGTAAATTTATATTTTATGATTTTAGTACCTGCTGTAAAGTTGGCTAACCTTTGCATATATATGTGTCTCGATATTATCAAGGATTTGTAATGATTATCTGAGAGTAACAGTAGTTTATGTTCAGCATTCCGTATAAGAAATTCACATTAGGCTGTGTTTGTTCTGTTTCTTTAAATGTGATACAGACATAACATTCATAATTTCTGATTAACATATGATTGACTTTAAACACTTACATCTTTAAAATGTTTCGCTTACCTGCTGCACAAAACATAGCTTCATCACTCTTTAACAGTGAGCTGGTTTAAAACAAACTCCATTATACTTCCATGTTATTACAGTCTTTTAGGCATCGTGTTTAGTTACTAGTTTGTGTTTCTTGTTTTACAAATTAATTCTTCTGTCTTTCATCTGCATCGGCTTATTATTGCACTTCTAGCCTTTATTTTAATGTTTCCGTTTTGAGCATGTTTAGTTTTTTTGTGAGTGTCTGTCAGGTTTTAATCCTAAATCATCTTTATGGAGATATATCTTCTTGTGTGAAGTTAACTTTCGTGTTGATATGCCAACCGAAAGTATTGTTCGGTTTTTCTCTGACTACCTTGCATTTAATTTGCAACAAATGATATGAACAAAAAACATTAGGAATACAAAAGAATCATGGAAACATCACAGAAACATAAATCCTTCTCATACGCCTGCGATTGCTACGATATAGTGCTCACTTATTTAGCTGGCACTGTGGATGATTTTTACGATCAATGTTTGTCTCTTGCTGATAAGCGTCTTCATAATAATTCTCCTAACATGGAGAGTTTGATTTATTTTAAAAATAATAAAATGTATGTTGTGTTAATTACGTTATTTTCTTCTTTTGATAATTTTAGTGTTTAGTGTTTGGACATATTTCCTTGACACCGACTTCTAGTATCTTATATATCTCAAATATGTATACCCAGTTTTATTATGTCGATTTTTTACATGACTGCTTTGTGAAGAATTTCGAGTCAAATATAGAAATTGGCAGCCACATTGATTGTAATGATAAAGAAAAAGGAAAGTCTAAATATTAGATGATAGATTTTTTTTATATACAACTTGTTTCATTTCCCATTAACTGTTTAGTGAAATCAAAGCAAGATAAATTCATCCTTTCTTATCAAGTCAATATTTTAAAGTGTGTCTAAAATGAAAAGTGTTCTCAAACAGTATTATGCATACATAGATACATACATACATACATACATACATACATACATACATACATACCATTAAGTTCCATTTATCACTGTTTCGCTGTAGGAAAAAAAAGAGTAATCTTGCACATTTATTCTAATTACACTATAAAAATACACTTTAACATTGAATTTTCAGCACCGTAAACTTTTAAACATCATAGATAAATCCCAAGTTTCCAAGTAGTTCTAATTCATTACAACCAATAATAACTTGCCAAATTATTCCGAACTTGATCTTTGTTAAAATATATACAATGTAAGCACCCGAAAAAGTGAACTTCATTTTTTCTAATTATCACACATGTTGACTAGTCTGACTCTGTTAAGTAACAACATTTTAAGTTCCTGCCAACTATGCATATAAAAGGGTCATAGGTACTCGTGTTACTGATAATAGAGTATCCTGGTCTACCACCTTTGACAAATTATAGTACAAGTAGTACGTGTAGTAGTATTTTCGGCTAAACCATAACCTAACTATTCTTAGTCTGAATTGACACAATTGTATAATACGATTGTGATGCCATATACACTCACAAACTGCAGATACCCAGATAAGCCATCGCATATTGTCTATGCAGTTTGTTCTAAGTAATTACTAGAACAACAATATACGCGCTGGACACTCGTCGCATAATCTACCTACAGATCCGCGTCTATGTTGTTTGAAATTGAACTCGACATAGAAGCATGCATATACGGTAGATACTAACGATATTAAATTTGTCCAAGATATAAACACCGCATTATCTTAATTTCATTTTGTCCCATAATTTCATATTTAGATATAGAAAAAAAATCATATGCATAAAATAGCTATCTATGGTACAACATTACATAATAAACATGTATCGATCCACTTGAACTTGTCAACTGTTAAAAGGTATTGTGAAGTCTGGTTATGAGGAAATGACAGTGAAAGAAGTAATTATGGGCATAAGAGTTGATACTGCTTATGTCAACGTTACCGTTATTTGAAGAAAACTGTAAAACTGCATCTTTCTAACACCAGGAGAATTTTTTTTTAAAACCACAAATTAACAATTCTTTTTCTCTTGACTTGTTATCTTACGCTACATCTAGTTCTGCTCACACATTTTCCCGTCCGAACTTAAAGAAGAGAAATTAAGCATTATCTTTTTTATACCTACATTGCTGCTACTGTGCTACAGTCGGGGCATATTTGAATCACATACCCATCTCTCGACACCTGATGAATTTACTACATTGTCACCCTTTGTCAGGGAAAGCTGTGTAGAACAGGTTTAGCCATTTAAAAGGATAATGAAAAAGTCGAAAAGAAGAGTTTTAAAAGCACTCTTGAAAGAGATCACTGTGTCTTTTTATCTAATTTAACGGACAATCCGTTCGAAGTTGCTGGGCCCTGGTATGCAAAAGAATGTTGTCCGTATGACTTCGTTTTCTTAGCGGGAATAATGAGCATGCTATTGTCAGAAGAGGAGTGTGTAGATCTTGCTGGTGTGAACATATGGGTGAGATCAGATAGGTATGTTGGTCTGGAGTCTGTCAGTGAAACTTAGCACAAAGAAAAGAAATCGTGTTTGAGTCTGGATTGAAAGGATACCCAGTGTAGGGTAAAGAATAGCCGGGACGTGTGCTCTGTTCGTGGTATTCTAAATATCATCCGATCAGCCGTGTTGTGAACGTTTTGAAGTTTCTACAGTAGATATTGAGACGAACCAGACATATTTGAGTTACAATAGTACAATCTTGAAGGTACTAATGAACACACAAGTGTTTTAGTGGCATATACTGAAAGATCTTTGTGAATAGAGCTGATGTGTCTCAGCTCATGATAAGCATCCTTGCATATATTCATGACATGATGCAATGTGAGAGTACTGTCTAGAGTAGCACCGAAGTTTCGTACTGACTGTGTGAATGTAATGTTGGTAATGCTGATATTTATTGTTTAAAGCAAGTCCATAGCTTTTTGTGAATGTAAAAGTCTTTGTGTCGTGATCGGAATGGCCTCAATTGTATGATCATGTATATGCAACTTGTTACATGCCATCCATGATTTCACATCAGATCAGAAATGCACCTCTCTACTCCTTGGATGGTGGCATCAACTTCATTTGGGTGGCTAGATTTGTATTTTTGGGTGTCATCAGCGTACAGTTAGTGAGCCACTGGATGATGATCAATGACACTTGAGATCGGCTGAGTGTACAGAATGAAGATAACAAGATTTAAAAACATTGCAAAAATCGCACGTTTCGGAAGCCGTAACTTCAGTTTGGTACAACGTAGAAAAGCCAATTATGGACTGATGAATAGAAACATATCTCAGGAGTAAAACAAGCCGTATAGAATGGTTGTGTGGTTTTAAATACGGAAATGGAAAAATGAAATCGAGGGTCATGGGTTGAACCAAGTATTTGGAAGTTATGAACCTTCTCATTGTATATAGTATGATAGAGAGGGTCCTAAGTCAGAATGGGTCATGGGGGTAATCGAAGGTATTTTTGTCACTCTGTATGATTTTTTCCCTTTAGATTAATTTTTTCCATTCACATCAAGCTCGCGTGGGTTTGCTTAGATTTCATGCATTAGTTTGATTATATGTATCATACGGAAGTTTCTCTTTTCAGCAACTAAAAGTGGAGGGTTAAGGATTGATACATTGAGATGGCATATAAAGCAGAGGTGATCTGATGCAAGTTTGTACGATACAATTGTGGATCGTAGAATATTATCATCAGCGCTATGCAGAATCTAGTCTAAAATGTGATCATGTTTATGGATAGGATGGTTAAATGAATGTTTAAGGTGGAAAACGTGAAGGGAATGTAGGAATTTTGATGTGTAGGAGTTTCCAGGACAGTCAAAGTAAAAGTTGAAATCCACAAGAATAATCAGGTTGCCACCTATTGAATTTCCATACTACAGGATATTCGGAAACTGTTCAAAATAGAGAGATTAAGTCCCCTTCTTTTTTCAAGTTGAAGGAGGGCGATAGAGGCAGAAGTAAATGGACTGACCTTTGTTCCAGTGTGAGTGTTGGTTGGACTAGTTCAAACGATGTGTGTTGTAGAAATTGAAGACTGTGTTGTGTTTAAGACATTCAATCATGGAATTATTTTGATATTGATCTCGTCTTTCATCATCAGCCTCTGTGTGGTCTTTGAGGCACTACGCTGATGAACATCTGACCAGTTTCTTTTCACGTGTCTCGATCATGTGCCAATGCCTGTGTATCCGCAAAACGTTTCTGGTCTCATTCTGTGTTGTTGTCAGTCCACTTTGTTTTCTATCTACCTCTTTTTCTGCTACCCACGAGAGAGAGAGAGAGAGAGAGAGAGAGAGAGAGAGAGAGAGAGAGAGAGAGAGAGAGAGAGAGAGAGAAAGAGAGAGAGAGAGAGAGATGCTTTGGTGACGATATATCAAGTAAATGAACAGAGTTTTATGGTTCGTTGGAATTGTATTAAAGCAGAATAGTGACTATGATAAAGTGAACATATATTAAACTATTTAATTACCTATTGATGGTTCGTCATTTCGCTTAGTTTATATTACCCATTAATTTCCATGCGGCGATATGCGCATATATGAGCGTTTATGTGAATGACGTTTCTAACTATGTGGTTAAAGTGCTGTTATACTTCATTAAAACCAACTTTTGTGTTTAAACCTATGTGTGCATTATATTGATTTAAGCAATGTGAAGAATAGAAGAAACTGACAAAGGAAATCAATCAACGTATCAATATGCAATAGTGATTGTGAATAGCCGCAAAATGAATAGAACTACATTTCCTAGCGGACACACTATACAGCAATGTGATGAGTTTATTCATTGGGTCACTAAACAGCAAACTGGCAAATCTGAACTCCTTTAAAAGGGCAAACATATGTATTTGTACCTGATATAAATAAAATATATGCATAGCATGTACCCTGTATCAGTCGTATATATTTTTTGTAAAAAGGAAACTCGGTAAGTCTAGTTATATAAAGAAGAAGAAGAAGAAGAAGAAGATACAGTATAATTGTTTTCATTACTTGATATTTTAAAGTAAATTTATTCACCAGAGATCCTAGTTTACCAGAAAATCATTTGACCTGAATTATTCTTTCGTAAACACCAAATATTGACATAGATACTGCTTTTGATTCGGGACTGATAGCTGCAAATTAAATAAGTATTTTAAAATATTGGTTGTTTTCCAGATCAAGATGGGACTTTGTGATTTAAGAAGTGAATATTTTGTTTTGTTATTCTTAAAATAAAATGATTGGTTCTCGTCAGGGTCATTTTAGGACTACGTGATGTAAACACGATCATGCGATTCTTATTTCGAAATCCAAGATTTTCCGTATTTGCGCAGAAGGTAGATTTAAAAAGAGATGTTTAGAGAAATATTCTCATTTCTCGTATTGTAGTATCACTTTAATTCGTTTTCTATGCACTCTTTCCCACTTTGGTTTGTAGCATCTCGTTTGTTTCAGTTTTCTTGGTCAATTGTCTCTCTTTCAGCTGTTGTATTTTACAAGTGGTTGCACATTTTTGCTGACATTTTGTTCCTTCGGACACATGGTCTATGACATTGCATATTTTTTAATGACATTTTAGTTTAATTTTAATTGATAGTAGATGTCAATACAACTTAACATACGTGATACGTAGATCTTCCTAATATATACGTTGCAAAGTATATCACATTGTTCACGTTGAGGTTGCATTTACTAGGTAATACAGGTCTTGAAGCTAAAACATAGTTTCACTTCTAGAAACCGGACAATATTGAATCAGCGAATTAAAGTAGCCTTACTTAATATGAAGCTTTCTAATGAGGAACCATGCGTATTATGTATGGATAACGTTGTCAGTATTTTAAGCTCTTTAGAAATAAAATAAAATATATTTTTCTTATGCCGAATGTCTAACCGAGTCAATATTTCCTTTTAGAAAATACGATGACTTTGCAAGAAGACCACAGTGTTTACATTAGTGTCCTTCTGTCTGCTATGGGCTTTTGTAAAATGGAAGTAAGCATCCACCGTTCGAAATGGAAATTCCTTGAGTTCACCGATAACCTCTTCAGCAGATATAAGATTGATATTGAAGGATTCGTTCACTCTGGAAGTTCATCAGAAGGAATGTCTGGTGGACCATATTACAGTGGTGTGAAAAGCGACTATGATACCATGAAAATTCTTACGAAAGCACAAGTAGTTAACGTTGGGAATGATCTCATCGAGGATGTGTCTACGACCACAAATGCTGTATTACTGCAAAAATACCTGATAAATATTACCCTGGATATGTCAAACTCGCAATTATAAGAGCCGATTCTAGTTTGCTTCAAATAATGCCAGAAAGAGATGGCCGGCACTACTTGCCCAACACATGTGTGAGCTTAGAGAATATCCTTCAGCATGAAATGGCAGACTTACTGACAAGTACTGACCCTGCAGCAAGGGATCACCCAATCAAAGTGTCTGATATTCATGGCCCAGCTGTATTTCTAAAGGCATCCGAACCTGAAACAACACGCAATAATCTAATTAAAATGGTGGAAAGCACGAGTGACAAGAAAACAGATTTAGACAAGGCTAAATTCCGCATGTCAAATTCGTACTCTGATATCGACATTGTAGCTTGTGTCAAGTCATACGGATGGCCAGAAGAGGACCGAAACTGGATAAGCAGACCTCGACCTGGATCCTGTCATGTGAGGCATACTGTTGAGTACATTGTTCAAAATACACGTGTATTCTTGGCACCTGTTGGAAACAATAGTAGTCCAGATATGAACTTGCAGTGGAGACATTTGTTCAATGTAGCTGAGAAACTGCTAATCGAAAGCTTCAATTCGACACAGATACAATGTTACGCACTGTTAAAATTATTTCTGAAAGATCGTCTGCAGTATATTGCGAAAGACATACTGCATGAAGACTACGGTGTTTTGGTTGTCGGAACTACAAGGTACAAAAACCATGTGTCCCTCCAAGCTTCTGTACTATTTTGTTGAATGTCTTAATCTACTGAAGACTTGGCTGAATGAAGGCAGACTCCCCTATTACTTCATAGAATTTAGAAATATTCTTCGATCAGATCTTGACTCTGAAGAACTCCCAAAATTGATACTATCTCTGGATGAGGCAATTTCAAATCCAGTCTTGGCTTTTGCAGACTGTAAATCTTTCACACGCGCGATGTCAGTCACAGGAGGAGATTTCAGGATCTTTAATAGACTTATTGCTCGTTCCATATTAGCTGCCTGGCTTGAAATGAGGTCTGGAATTATAGAACGCATATACTTCTATGGAGCAAATTACGTCTTTTGCGTACCCTACGACGAATTTAGCATAGATAATTGCATTCAACGTTACAGATATATGGTGGATGACTCACGAAATATTGCCTATGCTGATCCACTTCTCTTGATCCTTAAATCTTTTCTAGGATTCTTGTGTTTTACAAACGATTGCTGTCAAAATGATCTTATTGAGAAAAATCGACGTCTGCATGAGGCTGAAGACTTGTTGACTAGCGGTAAAAATGGAGACCAGTCTCTTTGTCCGTTAAAGCTCGCAACATTTTATTTCCGGCAAAACAAACTACACGACGTACTTCAGATTACAAACGTTGTTTTGAAGAACAAAAACAACAATGAAAATAGAAGCAGCTTCATGGAATATCTCTATTCCAAAATGTACGAACATTTTTAGGTGTTATCGAATATATAGATGATATTAAAATATTAAGAAAAATATTGAAATTTGCATTGATAAATGTGCCATTGAAAGCACACGATGACGAAATAATATATTCCAGAGAAGAATGTGAAGTTGCCCGTAACATTTTAGAATTTCCACGGGACGCCGCGAAGAGATTAGCTTTTGATGTGATATTTATGCTGCCTGAAGCATCTGCTTTGCCAAGAGCAGCAAGGCTTGAACTACTGATAACTGACACTGTTTTAATGGACAGAAGCTGCACAGGTATAAAGTTGTGTCCATTACTTTACACTTATTATCTCAGGTTTCTCGCTTTTCATGCGTTGGGAGACAAGGAGAGTTGTCTGCAAATTCTGTCATTATTTCCTGGTATTGTGTGTTTGCAGCCGACCTTCTATCAAGCTTGTGGGTACAACCTGCTGGCTAGTTGCCACGCCATGATGGGCAGGTCAGAAGACGCCGCACATTGTTTCGTTTGCTCATTACAATTACATCCTTCAAAAGCAAACGTAGCTTACCAAATGTTTTCGTTTGTGTACAATTGCTTGCTTAACTAAATACGGTTTTGTAGTATGGTTGCACACTATGATGAGATGCTCTATACTTAACTGCCGTGTCCAACCTATTCGCGCAGATTGTAAAACTAAAACACTGCATATGTTTTATTCTTTATATGAAGCAGTAATCTTGAACCTATTGTACTCCAGTAATCTGTCACTTAACACGGAACACATCATTTGTAATGAAATCAGTTTATGCTTCTATTACATATCAGTTTTACTTTTGTTTTCCTCGTTGGAAGAAGAGACAAGAATTTGTGGAATAAATTTTTTTCCAAACGTCCTCAGTAAAAATTAGTTTTTCGAGTTAATCTTCTTTAAAGTAGGATAGTATCATGGCTAGTTAACATATACTACTAAGAATGACATATATTAAATATAACCATAGAACGTGACAATGAAGCCCTCTGATTTATTGTCATATCGTTCTGTCAAAATGCATTGCAATGAATACAAATCTGATGAAAAGAACATGTTGTACTGTTGAGACTGAGTCTTACTTAAACGCTGCAGTTTATGCATATTTTGTTAAAAAGCAAACACCCAGGACAATAGTGTAACGTTAAAATCGTCAGGGCAATAAAGCTGGTAACAATATTAATATTTCAGTAACCTGTAACCATGTGCCATCACACGCATTGAAGGTGCCTAACCTTCCTTAAATAAATAACATTTTAGTTTAATTATTTGACGCGAAACGAATTTTGGATCACACTCCTTTCAATTTAATAAATCTGTCTATCGTTTTGATAGTAATTTAAAGACGTAAAAATTAAAAGACCTGACGGATAAGTATATTAACAAAACCTCAACTTCAGAAAGAATGGTGGAATTACACATTAAAAAAGTAAGAATGGGAAAGAGAGTAAAAGTGAACTCCAAAACAGAATGGAAGATCATACTGAGAAACACTTTTGCAGAGAAAGAGGAAAAGACAGGAAGGTAGACAAATTATATAGAAATTCAAATGCAGTTGGAATCAAGGCATACCCAATATGGAAAACTCGCAATCAGAACTGGCAGGCGGAAAACACACCAACCACGCTTTATATACACGTTCAGGTTTCGATGCTACCAAGAAAAGAGGTAGATGCATATTTTCTTTGCGTTAATGCATATAGCAGAAACAGTGAAATGACTATGAGAGCTTCTCAGATTCTTTCTTGTCATGTATTTTGCATTCGATTGTCTGTGCAGTCTTCTTATAATGAAAATGTTGTTCGTCAACATGTAGCACGCAGCTTGGGTAATATTTCTATATGTTGCATTAATATGGCATCAGACTTGGAATCATGACCCACGACTGTAGGAGTAGTATTGTCTTTACCAATCGAAAGTATTCAGTTATTATTACTCAATGGCCTAGCAATAGATATTATTAGGTTGTGATAAATACAACTGTAACTTGCAAGCCTTGTTTGGATCAAAATATTAATCCTGTTTAGACTGAAATCAATGATTTTCTAGGGTCATACGTATTTGTGCAGGTAGCAGAGCTTTGGCGAAAAGTGTTTTTGATAATGATGTTGATCAGGAATTAATCCTTTAGCAGGCACATAAATTGAATATTATTTTGATTAGGTCATTTATGTTTCTGGTATTGATCAGTGAAGCATTACTGATCACGGTGATTCTCTTGTTACTACTCTCTTGATTAAGGTGACATCCGACAATCACTACTTGTTAAACAGCTACAAGTTCGTGAGATAGTCTGTTTGTTTCAGAGGCGCAATTCCGAAACGTAGGCCACACATTGCCACTTTATTATTTTGTATAAAAGGGTGTCCCTCTATAAAAAATGGAGATCATCTGAGCACCTCGCTGGTGACGAGTGGTTAATGAGCCAAACAATTGTCGTTCTGAGGTCATATCAATCAGAAGATATCTAATGTAAGGTCCACATGTAACCTATTCATTCATTGATCAACCATTTAGCAGAATAATAGTAGACTGTGTCGTTCCATTCCCTGAAACCAAATCTTCGGAAATCAGAAATATTAGACAATGGAAAAAGTTTTCACATCTACAACCTTGTCAAAAGATACAGCTAACCAGCTAGTATATGTAAATATGAACACCTGTTTCCTTGGTTAAGATACTGGGGTCAAAACCTATCAAACAACATCCTTACAGGATGAAACCTCTTCAGCAGGAATGCAAAAAAGAAGAAATTCAATCTTTTCTGGAGAATGCTTTCATAGGAATTGAAAGTACTCACGTACCTAAACCTAATAATACTTTCCGTATGGCTTCTGATTTTAGTATCACCTACACAGATGCATTTCCATATGTAAATAACTTACTTTAAACAACATTTTTAATGAAATATTTGTCACCAAAGTTTGACTTTGGATTCCACTCAAAGAAAGAGCAAAGGAAATTTCGCTATTTGCAACTCCTGATTGGTTTTATACATATCAAAATATTAGGTGATGTCCTTTTGGTATGAAATAAGGTTTAATCTAAAATTGAATCTCCTGTGTCTGTTGGTACAATTCAATGAATGCGACATCTTTGATGTAGCTGGATATTATTGGGCGTTTTGCTCAAATTTGGCTAGAAAAACCATCATAAAACGCTTTAGAAATTATATGACATATTAAAAGGTTTATCAGTTTTGTTTTCAGCTGCAAATTTAGGACACGTTATTTACATTGTGTATTGATGCAAATGATGTAGAGGTTGGTGTTGTTATTGGCTGAAGAAGATATAGAATTGTATTTACATTCCAAAATAACATTGCAAACCAAAGTATTCTACAAATTGAGAAGGAATACTTGTCTTTGATATTTTCTTTGCAACACTTTGAAGTGTATATTAGTTCAGCTTTTTATCTGACTGCATTCAGTGATTACTACCAAACAAATTATAAAAGTTTGATGTTGCAGACATTCAACATTCACGTTAGTAACATGCAGGGTAAAGATAATTCGATTGCTGATAAACTTTCTCATACAAAGAAGCACTACATTATTTTATACTTTATATAATTTGTGTCATTAATTCTTCCTATGTAATTTTAATTATAATAGCAGAATATATGTCTGACTAATATGTAAAAGAAAGCTTAATTATATAGATATTTGTTTTTCTTTATGAGGGGAAGTATTATGCATATTTAATTTATATTGTATGTTTGACCTTTTTACGAGCGTTAGGCTGACCTGATATGTGTCACTGTAAGTTAAAGATTGGGCCTTGATTACCCACATAGTACGGCTTTGGAAATGTGTTGAAATTAATGCGGTTTTCTCCATTGATTTTGTTCAGAAATTGCTTATGTGATATAGGTCAAACAGGGATTTATATCAAAACGCTTGTTTAAGCAAAGTCTTTATTCAAACTCATCAACAAACAATCAAATAACAAGCGTTGCAAATAAGCTCCAGACCTCATAACTCCTGTCTCCGTTCTTCCTTCTCTTTTCCTTTGCTCCCATTGAGTCTCACCAACTGTACTGGGCTAATTCCCTCTGGTCCCTTAAATCTTCCTGTATTCACGCACAGTGACAATAGCATAGCATATTCCCCTAGCTGTATAAACTCACACTAAACATTAATATCACCATATAAGCCATTACCGTTTTTAGTCACATAATCGTGCCCATCAAAATACACATTCATGCTGATAAGTGTAAACGGACACACACACACACACACACACACACACACACACATACATATATATATATATATATATATATATATATATATATATATATATATATATATATATATATATATACTCAATCTTATTCTCAGACAATATCATTAAATCAGAAGCATTTCTGTACATTGCACTTTACAAAGTGTACACATATATGCACATATCCAGGCACTGATATATCCTTACACAGGATAATCCTACAAAGTACACACAAGTAGGCAAATCCTATAAACTAATGTTGCATACTGCAACCATTATACAACGTTTATAACTCAATTCAGCATTTGCAAATCAAGAGTATCAAATGAATAAAAGCATGAGATTACTACGACTTAACCCTACAGCGAATTACAATATTAATTATTTACATAAACATTGCTCATATCTCAAAATATACAAGTATATCAAACACTACGAATGAATAACCACATGGTAATTAAACGTACTAAAGTATGCATACTGCATAAATTAATGTACAATAACTTTGCTTAAAGATACTAAAATCGAGCAAATAGTCACTGACCTGTTCTGAAGTTCCTTGTTATTCCCGGAATATACAAGTTTCCCACCAATATCGAATGACACCGGAGTAGCTTATTTTCCATTCATTCCTGCAACTTGGTTTTGCGACTACAAGTTTAGTTCTCTATATACTATTTTTAAACTTGCTATTATAATGTTAGCCACTCCTTGCTTAATTCCGAGTGGAGGTTAATTCAAATAATTATCAGATACTGCCCTCTGCCAACAGTCTGTCAAGGATGGATTTACAGCCCACTTTTTTTCCTTATAACTAATTGACTGTTCTTCGTTGTACATGAGTACAACGTTATCTAGGGTGAATAATTGTTTGTTTTCTTCAAAGTATTTTTTTCTAGGTAAGCGACTCTACTAACGTATACCACGCCGGAAATTACCTATCACGATGGACATTACAAGCACGATATGCACGGGTATTGTAGCCTGACTATTACTTACTCCTCTATGGTTTTAAGGGAGATCGACACTGATCGTTTCGGATCTTGTCAAGGAGTATAGTTCTCCATTGTATTCTCCAGCCATATGGGGTAAGTGTTAAAATTATATTACGTTTTGATATGCGAAGCTGATTCAGTTTGTAATGTCATATCGTGTAATGATGCATTTATTACAACGCAGATTAGAAACGTTGTGAACTTTGAATTACAAATTGCTATGAGAGTTTAGTGTATTAGCATATATCTAGAGATTTTCCAGAACCCTTTATTATGACCAGTTTAATTGTAGCTGACTGTAGCTGAATAAAGCTGTCTAGAGCTGTCTAAAGCTGTTTATAGCTATTTAGCTATATAATATCACAGTTGCGAAGGGTCAATGTAAATTTATCTGGCTGTAAAGATGAATATGTTAGCGATGATTTAATAACAAACAATTAGTTATAAAGAAAGTGACAATAAAGTAATCGCGACTTTGATAATGACGCTGAATTGTTCATGATATGAAAACAACGACACAGTAATAATTACGTGAGCTGTAACACAATAATATTTTGTCAGTATTCAACTAATAATCCAAGACAATTTACCGTAGATTGAAAAGACATTTGTCTTGGCCATACAGGAGAAAATGTGATGTAGACCTGTCTTGAGTGTAATCGACATAGGGGTGCAAGCAAAATGATCACGGTGGTAATTGTGTATCCTCATGAATTACTTGTAAATGTTCACGTGTAAATACTCCTTGAGGAGGAGTTGAATCTAATATATATATTACGGGTCTGCCCGTGGATCGTACCACACTTGAAATGGTATGTCATACTATTCCAAATATAAACAGTCGCTCTTTGTTACCGCCTTTAGGTTCAGCAGGCTCAGATAAATATCTTACAGTAAAATTACCTAATACTGATTATTTTGATATATGTCATTTTCTGATTGCAATAATAGTTTTCAACATAGTTGTTTGACAATTTCAGCATTTATCGCATTTCTTATCACACATGGTAGTCTTGCAAACCATTCACGAGATTATATCTTTTTATGAAGTATGTCCATTGCATATTGATATCCAAATAACCGCAAAGCAAGAGTTCGATTAAATCGTCCAACGATTGCCTGATCGCGGTGTAGTGCAGTGTGTATTCCTCAACTTTCGAACTTTTTGCATTCAAGACAATGTTGCACCTGAAATACTTTACCAGGATAACCTTGTAGCAGCTGAAGCCATCTTTGACCACCGCGTTGATTAATTCGTTCAAACGCAGAAGCTACGTCAGCTGCCGGTTTAGTTAATTACGGGTCTGCTTCTTTATACCTTCTTGCAACGTCAACAACAGTTAGCCTGTATTTCTATGTATAATGGCGTCTGCATAGTTTGAAAGTACTATATGGTAAAATTAAATATCAGCCTCATGAACTTCATTAGGAACACTGACATCAAAATGTGTGTACTCGATTCTTCTATGAAGTGGTAGATAAATTTGCAATATTGCCTGTCGAGATAACCAATCTCCAGTAGCGCCACGTAAACGAGTTTAATAATTGCTGATCCGCCTTTGCAATGTGCTCTTGGGCTATAATAGATTGATACCATTATAATAATATAAATTACCTGCATCTAATACTAGTTTACCTTTCATTGCAGATCTTACTAGGAAACTATCAAGTTTTTCTCTGAGAGATTTATTCTTTTTGTGAAGTTAACACATGAATAAACTTCCCATCTGCAATATGCCGCTGTTGCAAATCTTCCTTTTATGAGCTACATCATGAATATGACACGTTTTATCAATTTCATGTATTGGATACTCTCCGGGTCTTGGTTCACCTTGAGTATCGAGTCGGATATCAAGTCGAGTACCAGGACCACAATAATTACATCCTAGAAGATGTTTTCTCCTGGATATTTACCCCACAGAGCTGCTTGTAATATTTCTAACGAAGTAGCTATATCACCTCCTTTTTAAAAGAAATACTGTTTGGGTTAGAAATAAATTTAAATTTCTTTGTGTCGCATTTCACACACTTGCCCGTAACAGTACTCCTTTTAAACTGTTGTTGTTATATTTGTTATTGTATCTGTTGGAGTATATGCTTTACATTTTACCCAATATAGATCCATATTAATTATTATATTTCTACAACATGAATGCAATCGATATAAAAAAATTAATGCAGCAAGGTTGGCGTGACCACGAATGATTGTCATGGAGGGTAAACTCGCGCTCATTCTTGTTGAAAAACATAGAGACAACGATACAGTAACCCCCTAGAAACTTTTGGAGAGAAAATCTTAGTTAGATAGAGGCTCGGGTTTCACGTTCATTGGCGTATTGTTTTTATTTTCGGAAGATTTAGTTTTACAAGTGTAACTCTGTCAGATAAAGGTAGAGACTGTACCGTATAAACAATTGTTATATACTGGTGAATAATGCTATTTTGGTTGGTATACAATTAAAAATTTAAAAACGTGAAAGTATAAAAATATCTGATGAAAAAGTAATTAAAAGTTTGAATTATTACAACAGAGAAAATTTGAAGATCGATATGCTAAGGTTTATACAACACTGTCTGTGATATGTTTACGTCAGACAAAATTTTATCAACGACTGCTAGTCCTCCAAAAAGGCATTAATGGTTCTATTTATGCTTCTACGAAAATTCGAAAAAGGTTTGTACATGATTAGAATATTTGGATCTGAATGCAGTCATTCCATTATTAAATCTAATTAACGAATTCATCATTGGGAGTTTTCTATCGTCATCGTATTTTTTTGTTGCAGTGTCATCGTTTAATTCAGGTTAAGTACAGCAATTACTTCACGGCCACATATTGGTAGATCGGTTAATGTTTGTGTTGGTAATACCAGATTTGAATATTTTGAATTACTCCGATATTTCATAATTCTGTTGGTGGCGCAAGTCCATACAAATCGAAATAAATAATTCAACGTGGATCAATCGCTTATGCCAAAGGGTACCTGGACCAAAACCTCCATCGAGATTAAAGATACTGGTCTCATCAATGTTTGGTTGTTTCTGCTAATTGATCATGCATAAAAACACCTCTGAAATGTTTGATATTTAAATTTTTAATAGCATCAATTAAATCAAAATTGGACATAGGACGAAGACGTTTTGTGTCTAATGAGGTATTGTCCCGGGATGTTTAAGACCTTTTCCGTGCCATGAATTTGAAGTTCCTGGTAGTCTTAAACGCTTTCTACTTTGTAAAAGTATTCATTCCTGTTCCTGTCTTTTTATCAATTTCCAGAAGCAGTTATTACAGTACCGAGTGCAGCAGCTGCATCTGAAAACGCTGGAACTCAAGTGACCATTAACGCTGGTATAGCTGGAAGAGGTGGAAATATACCTCTAGTTTAGACTGCGTCTTTTATGGCATCCAAAGATAGATTAAGTCTAAGTTTTTGATCCTTTGGCTTTTTTAAAGTGTTTGAGTTGACGTTCAGTCAATGATAATTAATTTGGACCACATGTGATCTGTTCCTTTTATAGTGATATTTTTATTCCACATTTCTCTTTTGATGTTGATTGTAGTTTTTGAATCTGAACAGAAGTCAGATTGACATTTAACATTATGACATGACATTATAATATCATGAGCGATTTAATTACATGTTTTCGACTGGGGCATCAATGACTCTCATTCATTCCCAAACACCTTCAAGTAACATCGCTTACTCTGAAAGCATGACAGTCTTTGCTATATAATTACCGAAAATGAACGTCAACAACTGACTGTCTAGACAAATCTAGATGTTCCAGCTAGAAGTAGTACATGGATACAAAGTCGAGAGATCTGTCTGAACTATTTGCAAATCTTCCACGAGCATCAGAATTTTACGATTCGAATCCCATATTTGCAAACTGTAAACTTTCAACAACAGCGTCAACAGCAACAGTAAGTTTCGTGGGGAGCCGAGAAGTAGCAGATCGACTATCAGAGATATATTTTGCAAACATCATTGACTGACCAGCACACCATTAATATTCATCACTGTTTCGGGATAGCCCCTATATCGTTGCAGCAACATCAACATTAGTATGACAAACCTCCGTTTCCTGGTTATCAATAATATATCGTTCACTGTTAAATAATGCCACAATTTCGTTATTATCAAATCGACCCTGCTCATCACCATAAGGATTACCAATGGCTTTTATAAGTTTACCCTGAATTTCACCTCAGTAAATATTTCAGCGGGTAAGAATTATCTACATGCATCCTGAACTTTCAGCTCAGTTATTCACATCGATTTGGCTCTCATGCAGCCATCATAATATAATAATAATACTGATAAACGCGCACAGACTCATTCCTGAGTGCTGGTGAGTCCAAATTTGGTTTCGGTGAGAGAATTTGGACCCTTCCTATGCTACCAGTTCACGCTTATCTTTTTACGTCAGTGTCTCGGTGTTTATCACTTTGCGTGTTTTAATTTAAAATCTGTTTAGAGTATTGTTCCTCTTGCGTGTTGTATAAATGGGGATAAACCAATTTAAAATATTTAATATTTCGAACATCTAAGATTATTGCAAATATTCCTAAGTTGAAGTATTTGCAGAAACTACTGACACAAAAAATGCATCTTGGTGGGAAATGTATTTGTTTTCAGCAGAATGAATTTTACATATTGTAGAAAAGGTTCGATGTCAAGAAAATTCAAAATTACAACAAAAAGACGTGAACTTTACAATAAATTTCTTTGGATAAATTGTGAATTATCAAATTAAAGTGATGATCTGATTTTAAAGCAATGATGCCTTTTGTGGTGGTCATGGTGTTGGGAAGAGTAGTACAATTGTTTTCCTTCAAATAAAATCTACTCTCAATATAAATGTTTGCAAGTGCGTGTTTTTTTAAAAAACAATTAGAGTCTACCTGCAGCTTTGCATTGTTTCGAAAAAACAAATGCGTGCGTTATAGTTGATTCAATACGATTTTATGCTTATTTGAAGTCATATGGCCGAAATATTTGGTGTTACGCTCGTTTGAAATCATATGGCCGAAATATGTGGTGTTACGCTCGTTTGAAGTCACATGGCCGAAATATGTGGTGTTGCGCTCGTTTGAAGTTATATGGCCAAAATATGTGGTGTTATGCTCGTTTGAAGTCATATTGGCGAAATATGAGGTGTTAGGCTCGTTTGAAGTCATATGGACAAAATATGTGATGTTATGCTTGTTTGAAGTCATTATGGCCGAAATATGTGGTGTTATGACACAGAAAGGCGTATGGACATTAAGCGAAAGTATACTGTGGTTGTCATTGGCCACTGATCTATTTGTATTTGTTTGGTATGCGTATGGAGTATTTTTGTATGCCGTATCAATGTGCGCAAAAGTTTCCATAAATAGTATGCATTGCACAGCATTATGATGCATTAATGTTCAGTGTATGAACAATAATCGTACTACTTTTTATGCTTCATGATTTTAACTCGCAATATTAACTGACAATTTTAAACTATCAATTTTCTTTGGCATAGGAACACTATTTTACATAAATGGTAACGCATGGTTTGATTTTTCTGCGTACATTTTTTTTCAAAATAACCCTCAATCCTTCTCAGTATGTTGCAAATATGACTAGTGAATTCAAAATTAAAATGAATATTTTGCTACAGTTCAACAATTAATTTTGCATATATACAAACGAAACAGCGAAACGGAGATGCAATTCACTTGGCATATCTACATCATGACTGAGGCAATCCCCTTCCATAATGCGTTTATACAGATAATTCCACGTTGAAATCTATGGCGGACTCGTCCGTATCTTCTTTGTTTATACATCGACTAGCCTGGAATAAAATAGTTCTTGTGTATTTTTAGTTTGATTGCTAGCTCGTTTTGTTATTTTTAAAATGTTGTAACGTTTGAAATACAATAGAATTATTGATGCTGATCGTTTTTGAAACTTAATGGGTCAATTAACACTGGTGTTATTCTCTCTCTCTCTCTCTCTCTCTCTCTCTCTCTCTCTCTCTCTCTCTCTCTCTCTCTCTCTCTCAGCTAAATTCGGTTATCTTAATAAACGTTTCGACCTATATTCAAATTTTCATCCTGAATCTACAAGCCATAAATTACCAGTTTGTATAACTTTATTTAACATTTGTTTTACATTTTCAGCTTAGTTATACACTTTTAAATACTTCGTTGCCCAACCCTTCGCTCAGGTCACACTCTAATGGAATAAATATACGGTAAGTAATAGCTACATACGACCAACTTAGAATTCTCAAAGTTTGAAATAATTTAAAACACGGTGCAAAGAACACGAACTGAACTGCCAACTAGAAAATGTAATCTACATCTTGTTGAGAGTAGAGTTTCTCCATTAGACGTCTTTGCCATGTACTTACGCTTGCAGTAGGAACTGTGGCGATAAACTTCCAAGAACTTGCTAACTCTTCAACAAACTGTTCGATGTTCATTTCCTTGATCGCCAAGAGACCATTATAATGCAGGCCACTGTAAATAGAAAGTAGAACGTCACTGCACATGTTGTTTAAAGATTGATTGTATTCGTTGATTTGCTGTCTGTGTCTAGCATGAAACTGGGGTCATTATTTACTGCATTTATCTTGCATGAAACCGGTGTCCCGATTTGCTGCATGTATTAATCATGAAACCGGTGTCACGATTTACTGCATGAACTAATCATAAAATCGGTGTCACGTTTTACTGCATGTACGAATCATGAAATCGGTGTCACAATTTACTGCATGAACTAATCATAAAATCGGTGTCACGTTGTACTGCATTTACGAATCATGAAATCGGTGTCACAATTTATTGCATGTACTAATCACGAAAAACGGTGTCAAGATTTACTGCATGTATCTTGCATGAAACCGGTATCACGATTTATTGCATGTACTAATCATGAACCGGTGTGAAGATTTACTGCATGTATCTTGCGTGAAACCGGTGTCACGATTTACTGCATGTGCTAAATATGAAACCTTTGTTAAGATTTACTGAATGTATCTTGCATGAAACCTGTGTCACGATTTACTGCATATACTAATCATGAAACCGGTGTCAAGAGTTACCGCATGTATCTTGCATGAAACCGGTGTCACGAATTACTGCATAAATCTTGCATGAAACCAGTGTCAAGACTTACCACATGTATCTTCTATGAAACCGGTGTGACGATTTAATGCATGTTCTAATCAGGAAACCGGTGTGTAGATTTATTGCATGTACTAATCATGAAACCGGTGACACGATTTACTACATGTATATTGCATGAAACCCGTGTCACAAATTATTGCATGTTATAATAATGGAACCAGTGTGAAGATTTATTGCATGAACTAATCATGAAACTGTTATCACGAAATACATGTATCTTGCATGAAACCAGTGTCACGATTTATTGCATGTACTAATCATGAAACAGGTGTGAAGATTTTTTGCATGTACTAATCATGAAACCGTTGTCACGATTTACTACATGTATCTTGCATGAAACCGGTCTCACGATTTACTGCATGTACTAATTATGAAACCGTTATTAAGATTTTACTGACTGTATCTTGTATGAAACCGGTGTCACGATTTACTGCATCTAATAATCATGAAATCGATGTCAAGATTTACTGCATGTATCTTGCACGAAACCGGTGTCACAATTTACTGCACATATCTTGCATGAGTGGAGTGAAACAAGGCTGTGTCCTTGCGCCAACTCTCGTTGCCATCTTCTTTTCCATTCTCCTCCAGTACGCCTTCAAGGACTGCCGCGAGGGTTTGTATATTACACACCAGGACTGACGGAAAGCTGTTTAACATCGACCGTCTCCGTGCAAAGACTAAAGTTACAAAGGTTCTCATCCGTGAATTGCTCTTCGCCGACGATGCAGCCTTGACATCACACCCGGAAAATGGACTGCAGCAGCTAGTATGCCGCCTCTCCCACGCCTGCAAGGAGTTCGGACTGACCATCAGTCTGAAGAGGACGAATGTAATGGTGCAGGACGCAGACTCCTCCCCCACCATCGCCATTGATGGGTACAACCTGGAAGTTGTTGAGGACTACACATACCTTGGGTCCACCATCTCCAACTCGCTCTCCGTTGAAACTGATGACAATCACAACCTCACCAAGAAGACCAAACTGCGCCGCGTCTACCAGGCATGTGTGCTCAGCACACTCCTTTACAGTAGCGAGGCATGGACCACCTACGCGAGTCACGTGAGGAAACTCAACTGTTTCCACCTGAGATGCTTGCGGCGCATTCTGCGTACACAGTGGCAGGACAAAGTTCCCAAAACAGCAGTTCTGAAATGCACCGCCATGAACAGCATGTTCTCCATTCTCAGCGAGAGGCGCCTTCGCTGGCTAGGCCATGTTAGGAGAATGAACCCAGGCCGCATACCCAAGGACCAGCTGTACGGTGAGCTAGTAGAATGTACACGAACGACTGGTAGGCCACGTATGCGCTACAAAGATGTCTGCAAAAAGGATATGAAGACAGCCAACATCAACATAAACAATTGGGAGAGCTGTGCTGACGACCGCTCCGCGTGGCGTCTTGCTGTCAGACAGGGCACTCAGGAAGCTGAAGAGATGAGAAACACAAACCTCGCTGCAAAGAGAGCCAGGAGGAAGGAGAACCAAAAACAACAGCAGCAAGCATCAGCATACACCTGCAGCAAGTGCAACAGAGACTGTCACTCTAGGGTCGGACTCTTCAGCCACTCGCGAAGGTGCAGATAGGACACCCAAATCGCAAGCTACACCATCGTCTCTTGAAGACGGACGGAAGCCGACGATCTTGCACGAAACCAATGTCACGATTTACTACATGTATCTAGCATGAAACCGGTGTCACGATTTATTGCTTGTTATAATCATGAAACCGGTGTAAAGATTTATTGCATGTACTAATCATGAAGCCGGTGTCACGATTTACTACATGTATCTTGCATGAAACCAGTGTCACGATTTGCTACATGTATCTTGCATGAAACCGGTGTCATGATTTATTGCATGTTCTAATCATGAAACCTGTGTGAAGATTTATTGCATGTACTAATCATGAAACCGGGTGTCACGATTTACTACATGTATCTTGCATGAAACCAGTGTCACGATTTACTGTATGTATTAATTATGAAACCGGTGTGAAGACTTACTGCATGTATCTTGCATGAAACCGGTGTCACGATTTACTGCATGTACTAATTATGAAACCGTTGTTACGATTTACTGAATGTATCTTGCATGATACCGGTGTCACGACTTACTGCATGTAATAATCATGAAACCGGTGTCACAATTTACTGCATAAACTAATCATGAAACCGGTTTCACGACTTACTGTATGTACTAATCATGAAACCTTTGTGAAGATTTATTGCATGTACTAATCATGAAACCGGTGTCACGATTTACTACATGTATCTTGCATGAAACCAGTGTCACGATTTATTACATGTTATAATCATGAAACCGGTGTAAAGATTTATTGCATGTACTAATCATGAAACCGGCGTACGATTTACTGCATATAGTATTCATGATACTGGATGGAAGATTTTCTGCATGTAATATGCATGATTCTGTATCAAGATTTATCGAATACACTATGCATGACACCAGTGGCGATTTATTGAATGTACTATGAATGACACCGGTGTGAGAAGTGACGGCATTTACTATGCATTTTACCCGTGTAAAGCTTCACGACATGTACAATTCTTTATACTCGTTTTAAGATTTACTGCATGTACTACTCATGATAAAGGTATGAAGATTTGCTAAATATACCATACATGATACCGGTTTGAAGAATTATTACATGCACTATGCATGATACTAATGTGAAGATTGACGACATGTGCTGTTCATGATACTGGTGTGAAGATTTATTGAATGTATTATGCATGATAATGGTGTGAAGATTTTCTACATGTGCTATGTATTATACCCATGTGAAGATGTACTACATGTGTCATACATGTTACATGTGAGAAGATTCATTGAATGTACTCTGCATGATACCCGTGTGAAAATTCACTGCATGCATTATGAATGATACCCGTGTGAAGATTCACTGTATGCATTATGAATGATAGCCGTGTGAAGATTCGCTGCATGCATTATGAATTATAGCCGTGTGAAGATTCGCTGCATGCATTATGAATTATATGTGAAGATTTACTGTATTCACTATGTAACATTACCGTGTGAAGATCTACTACATAAGCTAGACATGTTACTCGCGTGAAGATTTGTTGCATGTAATATGCATGACACATGTGTGATGATTTGGCTTTAACTCAATCGTAATTATAGGTTCGTACTAAAGGCCCACGTTTAAAAAGAAAATTTAATATTATGAAGCGAGCGTAATAATATTTAATTTATTTTAGGCACTGTGAGCATAAGATTGAAACTATTCAACTAGTTTCATAAATCGTTAGAGCTGAACGCATGACTATACTGACTCTATTCTGTACAACATAAACAGTACGTCCAAGAATGAATTTCATTTGCATTATGATGCCTTGGATATTACTTATTGGCTTATGTAAAGTAATGACGTTATGTCTGACAAAGTTTTATTACACATGCATACGACTAAAAATGTGATTCCTGAAACACTTGTGAAAATAAGGGAGTTTGGCATTTTTACTAACTTCGAATGACATCATTCGGATATGTTATGTTAATTATGGAATCCATAGTGTGTTTGACCATCCATCATAAAAAACACAAATGGCAAATAGTACAGTCACGTGACCTGGTCATTTGCTCTTTTTCTGGTATGTATGAAATATAAAGAAGCAGTTGCGATCAGAATCTATTGAGTTAAATTATAAATATTCGCCCTACTTTATATTTCTTTCACTGATCGAGCGAATTTCTCTACCAAAATATTGGTAACTTTAAGTAGCTGCCATTTGCCGTTGTCTCTGGAAATAAGTGAAAGTAACGAACAAAAACAATGTAAAACCGACGTAACGACATTGAGAATACAAAAGGACGAACGTTTCTTAAACTATGTATCTTGAGTACAAATCAATACAGGTAGTAATTTGTGTTTTCCTTTCATAGTGTTTACCTTTGGCTATCTAAGAATACGTTGTAAAGCACTCATTATATATATAAATATATATATATATATATATATATATATATATATATATATATATATATATATATATATATATATATATATATATTTTATATATATATATATATATATATATATATATATATATATATATATATATATATAAATATATATATATATATATATATATATATATATATATATATATATATATATATATATATATATTTCATTTATTTTTTGTATTTACATTAACCGGACCACTACGGACTTTAACTGTAAATTAAATGTATAGCCTTACCGTTTATGGTACAAGTTCTTGGTGTGGTTTTCAAAAATCCTTTTCCAAGTGGAAACCACGCAAAGTATTTTATCTTTAATGGCTTCCTTCACTTTTGTCTCATACTGGACTGAAAGCTGTATGACGAGGCAGGAATAAGAAAGAGACAGGAGAGAGTAAAAATAATATATGGAATAATATAAGAAAAACAAAACTGAGGAAAAAAATGCACTGAAAGGTACAACAACACAACTCATACGCAGATACATACATACGTACGTATGTACAAACACACACATATCGATAGGTACACACACACACACACACACACACACACGGATATATATATATATATATATATATATATATATATATATATATATATATATATATATATATATATATATATAGGTAGGTAGGCATCTACTGTATGTTCCTCTGTCAAACTGTCAGTTTCTTAACAACATTTATGAACGCAAACATAATGATGTACATTTGCAATTACTGCCCTTATTGTCTCATTGAATTTTGTCAAATTACTGTGAGAAAACAATCTCAAAGAAATTCAAAGAATATTAACTACGTATTAAATGATATTTCTTTTGGGCGGTGCAGACAGTATGTGTTTAACTAAATCCGCTATTTTTTATGTTGTGATTTTATTGTTGTTGTTGTTGTTGTTGTTGTTGTTGTTGTGGGGTTTAATGCCATTTTTCAGCACACGATAGGCTATTTTTGGCGGTCAGTATTAACGGTGGAGGAAGAACCAGAATACCAGAAAAGACCACCGACCCACGAGAAGCTACTGGTAGGCTTTCTCACATACCACACTGGCCAAATCCGAGACCCGAACCCACGTAGACAGAGGTGAGATGTCAGTAATCAGTAAGGTACAGCGCTTTAGACCACTCGGCCACTCGGGGTTCCTTATGTGATAAGTCTCAGGCCGGATGTAATACTCAACATAGTCCGTGAATCGAAGTGGCAAATAAAGCAGAGCGCAGTGAACCTTTGGACAATTTGTATTTTCTCTTTATTAAACGACTATGCAATATTCCTGATTAATGGTAAACGGCGGTTATGAATTCGCAAGATGAAAGTTCTGTGGAGTGTATTGAATAGTGAAATATAATGAACTCCAATTCTTATCATACATTGAAAAGTACTAGCACTATATGAACTGAACAGTTACTAGTTGACGAGAGTAAGAAAATCCCAGGTAAATAGTCATGTTTAAGGTATATATGTGCCCATATATAATGTCAAAAGTTTGAACGTGAAGAAAGATAAAGGGATGGACCATTATTAGCTCACATTAACAAGCCTTTGTCTTTCAGTCTCTTCTTCTTCAACTCCAGTTTGATAGGCCTGCGTGGCATCCAGTACTTTTCTCTCCAGTTTCTCTCTTTCTCTGTTAGATGCAGCACCGATGCGTAACGCTTCCAAGTGATCCAATAGACGAATTTGGGCCTGAGTAATTTTCTGTAAAATTTACCTGAACGTAAAAGTGCATTTTCGGAAAGCCCTCTTAGGAATAAACATAGCCACACTTCCTACGTCTTTTGTTTGAGTTGATTTTATCATCAATGAAACTTTTAGACTACAAACTCGACTATTTGTGGTCATGGAAAGTGATCTTCAAATAAATTTTGATGTCTTGTGTCTCAAAATGATTGATATGTTTATTTCAAGCAGCTAAATAATTTAATGAGTATAAGCAAACATTATTATGCCAAAACTTGCAAGTGTAGCATCCATGTATAGTCTGAACAGAGAATGTACATTTACCTTACTGCCACCCCCACCCCCAAATCTTGTTTCCATAATATGGTAGCATGTATCATCCCATTTCCATTAAACTCTATTATAACCCAACAAGAGAACACTCATAATCGTTGTCCCCGTCAGTCTCCATTTCAATACTGGCATAATCGTTATCAATAATGTTGTTTTCCTATGCATCGCATTCTTTTAAAATAAAACTTTCAAATAGCTAAGGAGTCACGAGTGCTAATTATGTTACGTTGCAACGTAAATATTTCTGTATGAACCGGAAGAAAATGATTTCTATAGAACAAAGATTGTATAATAATGCTAGCTTATTCCCATAGCGGAAATGTAGTTGAGTATATATTTTGTCTGCTGTCAGATATTATTTTCTGCATATGTATGTTTCATGTCATAGAATCATAGCCAAAATTTAGACTTAAACAGAAGAACATGTATATTGTCATAGACGCTGTTGCAGTTAGTAGACAGACGCAAAATCCCTACATTGTCTTAAAAAATAAAACCATCAATTTGTACCATGCATATGAAAAGCAATCTAGAGCGTTGCCAAATCAATCAATCAACCATGGAACAAGTTATTTACTTAACTGATTTGTCACATGAAAAGCATCAATTTGGAAATTTGGAGCATTCATGTAGACCATGAAATGACACACAGACAACCGTATGAATAAATCACGACTTAAAACAGAAAAATGGTGCCCTGCAGGATCTCGTAATAAGATAGACCTGAAGGATGTAAACAACCCGCCCTATACAAAACGAAAATATTTGTTTTCTTTTACCATAAAAATCAACCTGCTTTCGATCATAGTTTAGATATTTTATGAATACGCTAATTGAAGGTGCACTAATTAAGGTACAGATGAAGATAGACAATTGCAAAATACCTCTTTCATACTCAAATTCTTGCCACAAATTAGCCTAATGTAAAATATAAGAACGTCCATCGCATGAGGCAGTTGTACAGTGTCACCTCGGACATGCATTTCACGGTAAGAAATAAAGACGAAAGAATTAAAGTATTGTACATATATGAAAGAAGTACATATTTAAATTCAAATTTAAACAGTTTTCAGACTATAAGTTTTCATTACAAAAATTCATAAAAACTTACAAATGATGATTTATATGATATACAGAAGAAATAACAGGGCCTAAAGAATTTGAACATACCCCAAGCGCAAAGTACCTGATAACATCGTCTCGAAAGGGGTGATTCACATCCATACGCATGACAATAATCATTGGTTCAACATAATCACGTGACAATCCTAGCACAGGTTAACTGCGGTCAGATATAGTATCTATCAAAATGTATGTATATGTGAGACGCTTTATAAAGTCGAGCGAGATATACCATGATTCACCAACTTTGTGGAAAGGTTTTGAGATGAAAGGTGTGTGACAAAGATCTGAAAGATATCAGACTGAAAGACTCTAACTCGGACTGAAGAATCATTTTGGTTCCGATATTGTAATCCAGAAATGGCATGCAGAAGATAAACTTCATTAAATGAAATTTCTACATTTAGCTTTGTGATTCAGTTCATTTTCATTCGTGTCAGGATTGCGTCGTCTGACAGTGGCGTTATCCATAATGACGAAAGTGATCTTTAAGAGGAAAATAAATATCTTGTTCAGTACCTCACAAATGTTGTCTTCTAACATAAACGAGACTATTTGTATCCATTTTAATTATTTTTGCAGATGATCTGAACACGTAAAAGCAAACGTAGATCATACAATCTTCTCAAAAATGGCTTTTGAGAATGGCAGTCATATTAGAGAAGCTCTAGTGAATGAAACAACACAAGAGACATGCGATTGTAATTGATCACTGTGTCTAGCACCGGGCATTCTTTATCCTTTAGTATGATCAAAACACCTAAACACGCAAATCTTGTTATTTTCTTGTCATAATAAAAACTCCCATGCACACAAGTATTGCTATCTCGGTTTTTAGCATGATGAAACTCTTAAACACACAAGTAGAGCTCTTTCTTTGGCATTAAACAAATCACACGCCAGTCTTGTTATCGAAGTCGATAACATAACAAAATACATAAATCAAAAATCGTGTTATCTTTCTTCGCCACCTCACTGGTTAAAAACAGTTGGCAAAACTCTTTCACAACATGCGCTAATGTTCCTTCCTCAATACGTTTGAACGTATTGGTACAGCTTAAACTAGAGACATTGGCCAAAACTATGTGTTAAACATAAAATCCATACAGTTATGGTGGTCGCTTCGTAGACAGGGAATACAAGACCCAAGAACACTGGACGACAGATTATACATATTATACAAATCTAATATTTGAAATCTGAATTAATAGCTCAAAATACTTTGTAATGCAGTTACTGTGTTAGGAAAAAGTGTATCATGTTATCCGAGGAAACGTCCATCCAGGAATAGTTTTTTCCCTTTAATCAAAGACTTACATATGTCGTCAGCCTGATTCAAATGTGTCCAGAGTTGTTTATAGAGGTAGAAATATCAAAGCATATTTATGAATGTCTGAGCTCAGAAATGAACACATTCAGGACTCTTTAGTGCCTTAAATTAAGGTTATTTTCTAGTAGATCTGCTGCAAAGAAAACGCAACAAGAATGAAAAAGCAACTAAAACATTTCTACTGATACTGATTCTAACCACTTTGGATTGATAATCTTAATATAAATGTCAATCAAAAAGATAATTTATGTGCCTTATTTTCCATCAAACGTATTCAGACTAAAATCTCAGATACTCACAAAAATAATCTTTTCAAGAAACATCGTAAATATAGTTTCCAACTGCCGATTACTTGTAACACAATCGCAGTGTTTTATAGTGAATAGAGTTGCAGATATCCAGAATGTCAGTGGGAACAATACACTTAAATTCATAGTGTTGACAATTAAAGATCTTCTCTCGCCATCCCAATAAATTTGGGTTATTATAATGGAAGTACAACGAAATAAGTAGGCTGCTACCGTATAAACCATTTACTACGAGTACAATTGGTCTTGAATTAACATTTAGGTGTGCTGAATGGCAATGATATTATGGACCTAGCTCCTGTCCTGCTCTTAATAAAGCCTTGATTGGTCTTTCTTAGTTACTTATGAACATTCCAAAGACTTTTGTTTACCGACTATCTTGCTCTCTTTAGAATCTGTCTAGAGTCACCTTTGCATGATCAGATACAGTTAGTTGATACAGACATCTCTAATGTAAAACCAATTTTAATCATATTCAAAGAGCTAGGAAAAGAACCTTCTAGCATAAAAAATTGCATTACCTTTTGCCTGGCATCGAGTTGAGAGACAACTTTGGCATAAGATTTCTTTGCCTTCATCAGATTTTGCTGAAGCTGTTTCCTTGACTTGACTTTATCTTTATCTTCTGTAAAACTAGTATGTATGTATGTATGTATGTATGTATGTATATATATATATATATATATATATATATATATATATATATATATATATATATATATATATTGTTACGTGCTTAGACTCGAATAAACAATAACATAGAAAGAGTGAAAATAACAAGCTTGTAAAAACTTAATAAACAATTTATTGAGCATTATCCAAAAAAGATAAATAAACTTACGATTTTAAGAATCAATTCCCAAAATTAATCCAAAAATAACTCAAAACATAATCCACTAGTGAAATTGCAAAAGTCCTGGTAATAAAATGTCCAAATAATTCCCAGTTCGATTCTTAGTGAAGCATCCAAGATGGAAGACGATGTCACGTAATGAAGTCAGTTCTGGTCTTATGAAATTCAATCAGCACAATTATTTTCCAGATAAATAACAAAATAACTCTTCTTGATCCTAACCAATTGAAATAATTTCCAATACAAGGTTATAAAGATTTTTATAACAATGCTCCATAATGTCCTTGGAATCAACCAATCATTTTAAAAGCTTGTTTACAACTCTGAAGCCAATCTTCACAAATAAAAATTGAACACAAGTAAATTATATCCTGAAAAACTATATGTACGATATGGAATAAAGAATTTCTCGTTACTTCTCCTTAATATACAAACCTAAATCTAAATACGACGACCAGGATGATAGTCATAAAACACCACTCTGTTCTAGAAAACCCTCTGTTATGGATCAAATTCAATCACGCAATATATATAGTATTTTATATTGACCTAGAAATTGATGAGCCATAACGACATATGTAATTTATGTAAATTTATGTACGCACAAATTATATATGCAAATATCAGTGTATACAAACTGGAGGTCAACGTTTAGCATCAGTGGAACATGCATCATACTGGTGGGTGCGCTCCATTGATGACAGAAATGAAGTGGAAATATGGAAAAGAAAATCTGGATGATTACATATCAAAGGCAAACAACATCCATCCATAAATAAAATTCACGGTAGAAGTCTCCAACTCAAATCAGGGGCCCCGAGTGGCCGAGTGGTCTAAAGCGCTTTCTGTTACGGATCACTGCCATCTCACCCTCTGTCTGCGTGGGTTCGAGTCTAAGATTCGGCTAATGTAGTTATGTGAGAAAGCTTGCCAGTAGCTTCTCATGGGTCGATGGTTCTTTCCTGGGGTTTTCCAGGGTTCTTGCTCCGCCAATAATACTTGCCGCCATGTATAGCCTATCGTGTGCTAAAAAATGGTGTTAAACCCTACAACAACAACAACAACAACAACCAACTCAAATCTCGTTTTCCTGGACACAACAACCAGATTGGTAGAACCGAAACTCCAAACACCATTATCTCCTCCCAACCAGCTGTCATCCCGAATTTGCTCCGAAGATGAAACAGTCAAACGGGGTCTGAAGAGTTATCAAAACATCTGATTTACCGAAGGTACGATAAAGACCATTTGCAAAGACAACACAAAGGGTGAAACAGAAAAATCCCAACGACCTACTAAAATATGTAAAAAAGGAAGAAATGATAAGATGGTATCATTTATCCTGACCTACCACTCAGACAACCCCAAAGAAGGTGAAATCATCGAAAAACACTGGCCCATCGTAGAATCACGTGACACACTAAAGTTAATCCTCCTGAACAGACCTGTAGTAGCCTACCAGATACTTTTTTTTAAAAAAAATCAAGGACATCCTGGCATTGACGAAGCTAATGCTCATCTCTAACCAGTATAACACTAGCCAATCTGTCCCCTGTGGCGATAAAAGGTTAACAAAAACTGTCACCATATGAGAGAGACCAGGAAATTTTCAAGTACAGGGACTAGAAAAAAAACGAACATACAAGGACCAAACAAAAATTGCAAAACAGAGAATGTAATTTATCTCATCACATGTTAGATCTTCAGTATGTCGGAGAAACTGAACGCTGCACAAAAGGATCAACCTTCATAGATCTGATTGGATGACAAAGAAGTTGTCAAGAAGCCGAGTTGCAGAACATTTCTCCTCTGCTGGCCACACTTTCAGCGATATAAGACTTATTCCAATTGCTCACAATCCTAACTTGATTTTCGAACACAAGAAAGAAACAGGAATTATACTTGAATCATTGCAATGTAAACTCAGAAATAAAAATGAATATATAACTCCTTTTGTTATTAAATATAATCCAAGTTTGTCTAATATAGTACGAGTATCAATAAATGTTGAGATTTATTAAACTTGTCAAGTAAAGCAAGATTTAAATCGATAGACAAAAGCAAGCGAACACTTGCTTATATAAAGAAACAAATTCATAAAGATTTCCCTATCATTTCTAAATTATAAAAAAACATCATATAGAAAATAGGATCATCAACTAAATGTAATGCATATATATCTATATATATATATATATATATATATATATATATATATATATATATATATATATATATATATATATATATATATATATATATATATATATATATATATATATATATATATATATATATATATATATATATATATATATATATATATATATGACGGAATAAAGAAAAGACAATATTTCTCATCAGGAAATGTCCATAACTATTACTACCAATATAAAAACATACTTGTTTAAATAAGCAATGGCCTTCCTGTCAGATTTAGCATTGGCCCTTATCTTGGTTGCTGCTACGTCACACTCCAGAGCTGTCACCCAATGATCGCCATCTTAAACAAATAATTTTTTCCGTTTTGAAATGTTTTATTATTTTATAAAGATGGCTTTGTGTAAGTAAAATGGCACATAGAGGATGTCTTAAAGAATGATACATCAGTTATCATGATGCACAAATAACAGTCCCCTCAGTTTTTTTAAAGCGTAAATATCATCTGATAAACACTGCTTAAAATTCCGAAAGATAGATGTGTATGGATAGATGTCCTATACTTATGTACTTTAAAGATGCTTATTTTGATAGTGTTGAGATAATTCCACTTTAAAGTAGTGTCAAGGCCCAGAGTTTTTGGTTCGGATTTAACCGAAACCGGGTACCAATGAGTAGCGGTCCTTTGAGCTACCTTTTGCCGTAGTATGACAGTTTTAGATATACATGTTTAAAACAATGGCAGTGAAACCATTGCCATTTACTGAAAATTACTTATTGTCTGTTGTACCTAAAACCCTAATCGTCATGAAACAATGGCAAAAAGTAGCTAAACATTATTTTCACTCATGATTGTCTCTGATAAGTTCGTTTTATTTGTCATGAATAAGTTTAAACGCTAATAAAAGTAATCCGCGAGCCAGTGAAATATCCCCATTTACATTACATTTGTTAATCTCTTTGGAAAAGGAAATCTGTTTCACCCATTCGGCAATAAGGTCGTACTTGCATTTTGATTAAGAAGGTGCACACACACACACACACACACACACACACACACACACACACACACACACACACAATAAAAAACTTGTAACGTGTTAGTCAGTTTAACACTGTAAGTAACCGGTTTGTGTGTTTGACTAAACCTTTAATGTAATTTCTCATTTTGAATATGACAATTAAATTTTGTGGTTGTTTTATATCATTACATTCCAGTATTACTTCATGGTTTACAGTAGCTTCAATCACGGTCAAATATTTACCTTCCGTTGCGGAAGACTTACTATTGGTGGTGTTGGGTGGTAATTTCTTTATCTCTTTCTGGATAGCTGTGATCCACTCTATTGCGTTTTCATAGTACTTGTGCTCAAACTCAGCTCTTCTTTCTAGGTACATG
The DNA here is from genome assembly GCA_029339505.1 of Unio delphinus. Classification (NCBI taxonomy): domain Eukaryota; kingdom Metazoa; phylum Mollusca; class Bivalvia; order Unionida; family Unionidae; genus Unio; species Unio delphinus. Next base: position 6,523,151 of record JAQISU010000278.1, read on the forward strand.
TATTTCTTCCATGTGGCTATGTTTCTATAAATAGACAGGTAGATAGGTCGGTGGAGGTAATTTGAGAAAAATTTAAAATGCGTAAATGTAAATATTATTGGACGTAAATCCATATTTAGAGATAACAGACTGGTTTAAATTTTTTCCGACGACGTACTGTTAACTTCTACGGGCAGATTATCATTTGTCTACAGTTCACTGTCTGGATAACTATATTAAACCTGTATATTCGGTATATTGATGTCATCTGTGATCCTTGATTAGATTTACCAAGGATTAAAACAGTTGTATGTTATTGTAGGTTTATTTCTAGTGCCCGATATATGGATGACAAGCCAACGGTTTGAGAAATTTGAGTTCAAAGCAATCTTTTACGATTACCGTTAAATAATTTGTATTTTGCAATATCGCATACGACCTGAACATGTACTTCTGGTTCTTTATTGATAGCAGTCAATGTTTGCACTAAGGGTGGGGTGGGGTTGTAACATCAGTCTGGGTAATGATGCTGATGTAAGTGTTAGAGAACGAATGTTTTTCTCCCAACGGAATTTAAAGCCAGCACGCCTGGTGAAATCGCTCCAATGTTTTTTTTTTTTTCTAAAACGACCATGTCCATATTGAAGAACGAATATAAGAAGTCGTGGACTTGAAGCTGGTTTTGTCTTGGTGTAGTCAACTAGCATAACTGTTATATAATTCAACTGGTTTTGTCTTGGTGTAGTCAACTAGCATAACTGTTATATAATTCAACTTAGCAGTTAAGAATAAGCAAGAATGCTGTTGCAAGTTACGATGTACAACACTCATTATCTATGCTTGTAAATCAAATAAGAAGCTTTGTATATATTTAACTTGAAATGTCTCGAGAAACATCTTAAGACATTACTCTATATTCTAAAAGTCAAGTATTAGATGTTGGCAATATAAACAGAAATTGATTGTAAAAAACAAGTTCTGAACTGAAGGTATATTTAGCTACTGGACACTTCGACATTAAACGATTAACGCCAAATGCATTTTAAGGCAGCTTAGATAAGATTAATAGCATACGTTGTCTAACACTCATGTCTAACACTATGTCTAACGCGACATTCTTTATATTTGTAACACGTACGATGGAGAGAATGTTGGTTTACCTATGTTCATATACTGTGACTGATATTTCACACCCATGCGACAGCGAAATATGTTTTGTTCACATTACTCTTTTTTATATCGTAGTCAGGTTGTCTCAGACAATGTCTTATCAGGCATGGGGTCAGCGCGCTAGGAACTACTCGTTAATAGAAGAAACCTGTGTTGTGTTCAGCTGTCCTGACGTAGTTGTTCTTATTTCAACAGCAACAATAATAACAATGATAGATATATAACAAATAGAAATTCACTCATAAAGAAAAATATGGTCTCTCCAACTTTGATAACACGCCATACACAACATTTTGTGAGAGAGATACACACACGCACACCAAGTTGGGTTATTTGGTATAATACTACAAACTACATATGGCATGGCATATTTCATTATATCTGTAGCAAATAGTATCCAATTAGATTTAAATACTTCGTGTGAACGACCTATGTACTTTTTGCTAGATTTATAGACGCTTACCAGAAAAATTACCGAGTTACAGGTAAAAAGAATAATATATTCTGTTTTAACGGATTATAACATTAAACACTTTCTAGACACACGGAGAATACACATCACCGACTACAAAAGTCATACTCTCAAATGCATCTCTAAAACCGGCAACAAATTTTAAAAAAAAACAATTTTACGTCTTTCCAGAGTTCTTCAAGCTTTGTCAAACACACCCATCCGGCCCCCTTGTAAACAAATGAAAAAT